>CM060915.1:494865076-495465076 GCA_030737875.1 Allium sativum | reverse complement strand
TAATGATAGAAGGCCAGAAATCCACTTCTTATATTAAATAAAAGTCTTGAACCGAACCCAGATTCGGGTACTAATGTTAGAAAATCAGAAATCCACTTCTGGTATTTAATAGAAGTCCCGAAATATACCTAGAATCGGGTATTAACGATAGAATACTAGAAATCCACATCTGGTAGTAGAAGTTCTGAACCGAACCCAGATTCAGGTATTTAATAGAAGACCAGAATTCCACTTCTGTACTTAATAAAAGTCCCAAACCAAACCCATATACAGGTATTAATGACAGAGGACCAGAAATCCACTTCTGACATTTGTAGTTTTGGTGTCTATTCCAGGCTTATTCTTTAAAGCAGAGGTTGTACATTTTTCAAGTGCTCCCTTTGAGCTTTGATTTGATTCATGAGGCAATTTTCCTGAGAGCACAACTCGGGTGCGAGCACACAGTCTTGCGTGAGCACACAGCTCGTGTGCAGGCACACATCTTGCGTGAGCACATAGCTCGGGTGAGCACAGAGCTCGGGTGCAAGCACACAGCTAGTGTGTGAGCATACATCTCGCATGAGCTTATAGCTCGGGTGCGAGCACACAGCTCGTGGGAGCACACAACTCGAGTGAGCACACAGCTTGGGTTCGAGCAAACAACTCGTGGAAGAACATAGTTGGGGAGGGGGGTGAATGATCAAAAAGGGTTGCAAATTATGAACACACTCAGTTGAGCTGAAATTCTCCAAAAAGATTAGTGCATTGCTTGAATTTAAATAAGTGTTGCCAAAATCTTGTAGGACACCTAACCATTCCTCTGAAGTCAGGGCATGAAGACGACACATGACCTGGAATCCTGCAAATTTGACATGTACGGGGCTCACGACATTCATTAGCGCAATGGTCCTTTGATCCACAGTTGTAACAATTTCCACGAACAGGGTTAGAAGTTATAGTTCTGGAGGCCTCGCGCTTTCCCTTCTTGTTTGGATGAGACTTAGATTTACCATAGAGACCTCTCTTTTTGTTGTAGTTCCTTTTTGAATAATAGAATTCATCCATGTGGATGAATTTATCTGCTTGGAGACAAAAATATTGCAAGTCTCTGCATCCACGGATGTATAGCTTCCTCCAAAGGGAGTATTTTGCATCAATCCTGAATGGTCAATGATAAGTTTCTCATAGTCGCTCATGTCTTCTGCTTTCAGGGCCTCGGTACTAAACCTTTTTAAGTAATCCCCCAGAGGTTGTCCTTGATTTTGCTTTATATTTGCGATGACAGTGCAGTCCATGACTGGATCTTTAAAAGTGAAAACTTGTGTAGAGAACTCATAAGAAAGATGCTTCTAGCAATAGCTGGTTTTCTTTCGATATTGACATAGCAGCCGCTCCTTGAAGTGTCACTGTAAATAATCGACATCGAACTGCCCCCGAAGCATCGTAAAGATCCTTTTGGCTATTGAAAGCCATGAGTTGATCGTCTGGGTCAGTAGCTCCACGATATTTTATGGTGGGGATTTTCACTTGTGGTGGTATTATTATGTTCATGATTTCGTCAGTGAAGGGGCTACTCTTTCATTATTGTTAATCTATTTATCCGGGGTTCCCTTTCACTTGTTTGTAAGTAGGTTTTTGATTGTCTTCTCTGCCATACCCTCGAGGTAGGCTTCCAAGTTTTTTATTGTTTGATCTTTCAGGACTGGATTCTCTTGTAGTCAAGCTTCCAGACTGCTCTTTGCCTCGGCTATGCTGGCTTTCTTTGTAACCAACCTCTGTAAGATTAGCTCTTCCCGTCCTTAAGGAAGTCAAATTGGTTTTCCCTACACCTTATTGGACAGTTACATTTCTCCTTGGAGACTTAACTTTGTCCCCTTGACTTAGTTTTGTGCTATCTGAAGACTTTTTTGGTCGAGTATTCCCCCATAAGCTCTGCATTTCAAGAAGTTGTTGTTTTAGGGCCTTGATCCTGCTGGCATTCTAATCTACATAACTCAATCTTAGAGTTTGTGCTGGCATAGAAGATCTGCATGCTACTGCAACATTTGCGTTAAATGATGGGGCTATGTTTCCTTCTGTTTTGGACACCTCTGTTGATGTTTGATCGCTTCTTCGTGAAACTAAACCGCTTCGTATATTCGATGGTGATCTAATTCGGCTATCAAATTCTGGAGGTGACATCGTTTTTTATTCTGCTTGATAGAGTTCTATCCCAAAGGTCCTTCGGACCGAACTCTCTTCAATAAACCGCCTAGTAGAATCAATCTATAAAGCTAAATGTAATGCTTCTAATTTATTATTTTCTCCTTTCGTTAAGATCGGAGGTTCTTCAATTTTCAGATTTGTTGAGTTGGCATTTGAAAGTATGGTATCTTAACAGACGATGCATTGGAATCTTCCCCCAATTCTCTTTCGGTCTGAGCATCTTCAACTGAGTCTAAAAGTATTTCATTTTGATGGGATATGGAATAAGGGCGGAGGTTCAAGCCCCCTTTCTAGCACCAAAATGTTAATGTTATTTCCCTTCAGCATCGAAATATAGGTTTAGGGTTATAGAACTACGATAATTTAGTCCTTTTGAGATTTTACAATATTCACCATTCCTTGGATATCAAGATCCTAAATCCGAAGATTAGTTGCTCTTCCTTCAAGAGGCGAGTATTGCACTTACAAGACTTAATTATCAAAAGTCATCTCGGGATAGGACATCAACATTCGTTACTAATTGGAGCTTGAATATGCGTTAAGGTAGGTTAGGTAATTACTAGGTATATTTGATTAAGGAGTGTTAACATACAGGAGCATTATAGTGTGCAGGATTATATGTGAAATAGTAAGAACACAATAATATAGAGCGGTCTGGCTGGGGTTGAACCTACGTCCTCTTCGAAGACTTTAAGGATTGTATTCACAGTTAAGGTTGCAAGGGAATCCCTAATTTGATTTACAAATTAGGGTTTATGCTCTTAGAATAGAATACAAGACTTGAAAATGAGAAAAGTCCCCTAAAATATGACCTATGGAGTCTTATTTATACACAATTTGGTCCCCCTTCGGCAATGATCAGCTAGGAAGCCCGCATCTGCCTCCATTCTTCGGTGTTGGCTTCCCTTATATCTGTCGATGTCGGCCTCTTTGGTATCAGCCTTCCTCAAAAGTTCTTTGTATCGATGATGGTTTTCCTTTTAGTGTCTTCTGGTTTCAGCACCCTAGCTTCGGAAATGTCTTTTTAGTGTCGGCTATCCACTAGGATTTTCTTTTACTCCTCTCTTTGTGTTTTTGGCAATGGTATCGATACTAAGCCTATTGGTATTAATAGCACTTTGTTTTCCCATCTATTCTGTGGTTGGCTCCATGCTTCCATTTGACCTTTAGTGTCGTGCTCTACTTCCATTTTGTGTGATATTTCTCATTCTAGTACTGGTATTTGGCTCCAATGTTTGGCTTTATTTCCTCATTCAATGTGTTAACTTTTGGTATCGCCTCTATGCTTTAAACCTTCTTCCTTCCCACTTACTATTGGTCTTCGTGCTTCTTCTTTTATTCTTCTTGTTTTGGTTCAGCCTTCAATGACTTCGGCTTTCTGGTATCGGGTTTTGCTTCTGTTGCTTATGCTAATGAAGACGCCCTTGCATATTGGTATCGATGCTGAAATTGCTGTTATCAATAGTTTCCCGTTGCTTTATTATATGGGTTTTCGCTCTTTTTTTTTTTGAGTTTGGTTTCCGTCCCATGCCTACTTTTTAAGTGTTTGGGTGTCGAACTCACGATATTGGTTCCTTAACATTCGTCTTCATTCTTGTTTCCTTCACTTGGGACATCAAACCCATGTCTTCGCCCTTAAGTCTTCGGTCTCGTGTTTATTTCTTTATGAATTCGGTATCGGCTTCGTCACCTAGTGCTATCGTTATTTTGGTCCACTTTTGATGTTGGCTCTCTGGGTGTCAATTTTATAACATTGCTTCCTTGTTTTGGTGTTGACACCAACCTAATTGCTCATTTCACGTTGGTGTCAACCCCGCACCTTCTTCTCCATTCCTTGCTCTGTTGGTATTATTACACATGTTCCTTCTAAATCTCCTCCTATCGGTGTCGGCTTGACACTTTTGTACTTTGATACTGATTATGCTCCTTTTTTGTTTCTACTTTATCACCATCCTACTGGTCTTCACGATCTCCTGGTATCAGTTTGGCTTTATTGGCTTCATTTCGAACCCGTTACTTTCAATGTTGGCTTTGACTCTTCCCAGGCTTCTATTTTAGTGTCGGTCTCACAAGCCCTTTCTTTTCATTAACTCTATGCAAATTTGGCGTCAATGATCGACACAGTTTTGTGTTAATTTTTTTGGCTTGGGGTCGTCATGGAGAGTTTGTATCACCTAATCATTTACAATCAGAGGAGTTGATGGGTAACTAAATTGTTACGTCCAATCTCGTAGAAGATGTGGCTGAATATGCAAGACGTACTATGTTCCCTACTAGTCAATTTGTTTATGAGGGTGACGACATTAATGTCAAACAAGAACCAACTATTGAAGCCAAAAAATCTATGATTTATTGGGTAATGTAAAAATACCTTTGGGAAGGTTGTACAAGCGACATCCAATTGTTTGTAACTGCATAATACATTGTACTAAAATAAATATACAACATCATAGAAGCATGATTTACAACCGTTGTATAAGCTATAAGACGATATAGGCCTCTCGATAGTTTAATATGTGAGAATCATTATGAAGTAAATAAAAACTTATGTAAGCTTTTGGCTTACCCTACCAAAAAATAGATACACGTTTAAATGGTTGTATGCGTTTTGAAGAGAGTATATCAATATAAGAAATTGTAGAATATGTAAACAAGAAAGATTCAAACCTAAAAAGAAAAAGGAAATGGAAGTCCCACATAAATATATGCATTATTTATCAATTACTCATAGGATTTAAAGATTATATGTGTCTTTCGTAACTGCGCATCATATGAAATGACATAATGTGAGGATGCAAAAAAAGTTACTTTAACACACCCAACTAATCAATAACCATGAAAGCATCTTGATTAAAAATATCATGTTTTTGTGGCAAAGACCGAAACATTAGGCTTGGTTTATGTTCTTATAGATTTTCACCATTTTTCTCGGTTTGACTCTAAATATTCATCTTGGTTTATAATCATTACACCATATAATTTTCCTTCTTGAATGTGTGAAAACTCCATATATGTTTCTCACAATTGTCATCTCTAGCCTTGATGATTCAGTACAAGGAATCAATATTTATTTATATTCTTTAACTGAAGAATTTAAAACATTGTGGCGAAGGAGTAGAATAATATGATATTTCCAAAAAATTATTTTATGTGTTCGCTTCTTTGTTGTGGATAATTCACGACTTTCTAGCCTATGCAATGCTTACTGGTTGGAGTACGATCGATCATCTAGTATGTCCTTATTGCATAGAAATAAAACGAGTATTTTCTTTACCTCATAGGAAGAAAGTTTCGTGGTTTACTTGTCATTAGTGTTTTATTTATATTAATCATCCTTTTAGAGGAGGTAAGAATTTTTTTTACAGCTAATAGATATAGGACATTGCGACCACTAATGGTTTGGTCAAGCGATATACGAACTTGTAAGGAATTATCCATAGATACATGAAACGGAGAACAAATTGAAATTCAAGGTAAATCATCGATTCATATCTGATGTAAATAAAGTATATTTTGGAAGTTCCTTTATAAGTAAAATCTCCTAACTCATCATGATATTAATGTGATGAACAACAAGTAAAATGTGTTTGATAATGTGTCTAACACATACTACAACATAGTTGATATTTTGATGCTAAAATGGCGTCGAAAAATAAATTATCGACGACTTTTACGGCGTTGGAAAAATCTATGTAGGAAAGTTCCTACCTCTTTTCGAGGTCAAGTGTCAGGTACTTTTTAATCCCTTTCTGACGCAATGTGTTGAATGTTTCCCGGTGATTTTTGACACTTTTCTTCCGACATTTTTTTAAACAATTTCAATGCCTTCCTTTAGGCGTCTCCTCGACTTCTTCAACCGATGTCTTGATGACATTATTTTCTGACATTTTTCGATGTCATGCTATAGGCCTTTATTGACGCTGTACAGAAACTAAATTTGACATTCCATTTTATAATTTTCCACCCTTTGGCGATGTCATTCCAAAGCTATTTCTAAGCATTTTCATTGTATCTTTTCTGTATTTTCTACATTCAACCTCAACAAAAAATATCGTTACTTTAATGATACCACACATCTATGAAGCATTATTTGTATATTTATCACAAATTACAAAATTATAAAACAACAAAGACAACTTTAGAGTCGATGAAACATTCAACTCTCATATCATTATCCAGTGCTACTTAAACTAATATCATAGTCAAGCATATTAAAATGAAAATCATGTAAACGTAGTAGATAGATATAAATACATCACAATCAATGTGTGAAGAAAACGAATCATAACTGCAAATCAAGTGAAAAACTTCTCTCGTCTTCTACGTAGTCTTGGTCTTGATGAGGCTCACCTGCTAGTCCGCAAATGTTTTCCTCAACCAATTGATTAAGTCTCTCATAATTTGAATGTAACGTTTTCATTGTAGCCTTTAGCTCTACCAACTTACGCCCCTTGTTGGCGACATACTGGGCCGAATGATTAAGAACATTGTTGTCTTGATCTCTACATCTATACCTCAGCATTTATTTGATAAATTAAAATGTTATACAACAATTCCAAATTTACCAAAGTAATATAGTTATGTAAGTGTTAAACATTTATAAATTACCGTAGGAACATTTCCATAATTGGGTGCACGATTTGGCCTTTTGGCCATAGAAGTGCTAAGGGTGCAAAAGACTTCTTCAATCTCAATGCTATATCTATGCCCTTACTTTCTTGCTGGTCGATTTGAGCTTCATATTTTGCCTATTTTTTATTTTTCATGCTCAGGATTACAAAAATATGCGTCTATTATTTAAATCAAGCTTTTTAAACGACTTACTGCGAACTACTTTGCGGCATCGTTAACCCATCCTACAGTGGTCAATTCTTCGTTGTTTGAGTCGATCTTATGAGTCTTGAAATGAATCTCCCAAGATGTTAGGTCTCTATTAAGATCTTCCCACTGATAAATGCATGTGACGTGAAAAACAAACATTAGAAATATATAATTTCAATAGCACAAAACAAACAGTAGAATATTGAAATAAATCTGAAAATATAGATTAAAAAATATATACGCATAGATTAAAAAATTTAGTTAACTAGTAACCTGATTAATATTTTTGCATGGTAAATTGAACAAGAAATAGACAAATATCTTTATTTGTCAAATAACAATTGCATTACTACCAACTTGCTTTATAAATTCACTAGCAACCTACTTTATAAACTTTTACCTGACTAAAACCATATTAAACCATCATGCTCTTAAGTATTAACTATGATATATATTTTGAAAATAACAGCCTAGAATTATGAACAAAAAGGAAATAACATAATAGGACAGAACTTTATTTTCTAACAAAAGAAATTACAAAAAATTCTTAATATCGCACTACCACTAATATATTCTGCGATGATTTGATGAAAGAAACATGACAAATCAAATGAGTTGACTAGTCTATTATGTATTAAGATTGTGCTTGCAAGTTTAGTATGAGTCAAAAGAGAAAAGTGTGGTTGGGTCTGAGGTAATAAATTGATAGGGAGAAACCAAAAAAAGAATTCATTACCTACCCAATACAAGTTCAGGTTAGTAAGAAAAGATGTCCAACATCTTTCAAAAGTAACATTGAGTGATGAATTTTTACTCTCATATTAATAAAAGTGATTTTATTTTTCACGCGTTGTTCAGTGTTCACCAAACTTGTTTAGATTGCTACAGCCTTAAACAAAAAGTGGTACAGCCTCTTCCTTTTATTTTGTCATACGCACATTATATATGATTCACATACGTAAAAATACAAAGAAAATGGTCAATATACAAGCTATATGCTGCCGATTCCAAAGCTCTCAAAAAATGATAGTTAAATTTCATGCACTTCAGTCTTACACTATTAGGAATAAAATTTTATTAACTAACATGGTTGCCAATGGAACGAATAACAGAGAATTAATAATATTATAGTGAATAGGTTTTCTCTCATTATCCAATGCCCAAGAAAGTTAACAAGAATGATTTGTTTTTTTTTTCTCATTTTGTTGATGGAGGTTGGTATAATGTTAGAGAACACCAAGTTATCATAAAAACAATTGACAATGTAAACGGTGAAACCTTAATATTTAAACAGGATTTATTTTATAAATTCCCCGATGTGGGACTTGTCCCAACACGCCCCCGCACGTGTGACATATCTTGAATCTCACACTTGGATCTTAGGAACGACGTAGGAAAGTGTGGCTTGTGCACATGAATTAAACCTTGCTTCGATACCTTGATAGAGAACCACAAATTATCAAAATACAATTGGCAATGTGAAGGGTGGACCCTTAATGTTTATACATAATTTATATTATGAATTCCCCATTGCGGGACTTGTTGAAACACACCCTCGCACGTGTGGCATATCATGAACCTCACACATGGGTCTTAGGGGTTACGTGGACAAGTGTGGCTTGTGCACATGAATCAAACCAGCTCCGATACCATTTTAGAGAACCCTAGGTTATCACAAAACCAATTGACAATATGAAGGGTGGACTCTTAATATTTATACATGATTTAATTTATAAATTCCCTGATGTGGGACTTGTCTCAACATGCCCCCGCACGTATGACATATCTTGAACCTCACACGTTGATCTTAGGAGTGACGTGGGAAAGTGTGGCTTGTGCATACGAATTAAACCTTACTCCGATACCATGTTAGAGAACCACAAATTATCACAAAACTAATTGGCAATGTGAAGGGTGGACTCTTAATGTTTATACCGGATTTATTTTATAAATTCTCCGGTGTGGGACTTGTCTCAACATATAATTACCTTCTCATTTTAAACAATTCCAAGAAAGTTGAAATTTAATACATGGAGAATTGGAGTAGATGGCTATTGGCTGTGATGGTGTATCGGGACAGGAAGTGAAAGCGTTGTGCAGGTTGCAAGTGTTGTGAAAGTATTGGGACAATTGCATGTTGAATTATGCATACATCCATTTCAAATATCATTTTATTTTCTTCCTTTTCTCAATCAAATGCTTGTTAACAGTAACTGAAAGCCAGGAAGATTGCTATTCAAAAAAGCAAACTACTATGTAATAGTTAAATTAAAAAAGAATGTCAACACAGTCAATTGATAACCCACTCTTTTAGAATACTAAGCATGAAGAAAATAATTCTTAAGGCACAAAACACTAACTACGTCACCTTTCGCCCTTATACAGTGAACACCTGCAATTTTCCAGTAGTCTTTTTTAGTAAAATATTCTATTTATTAGATTAGCTTTTACCATGAAATGCTTGTATTTCTACCTTTCACAAAATTGAACTAATAACGATGAAAGAAAATCACTTTTCCATGAATTATTAGTTATAATCAATTGACTGTTGGACTGTATTTTGACATCATGCAACTAAGAGGGTGATTATCCCTTTACTTAGTTTACTAAGTTCTGAAGCATTGTTTTAGCAAAGAAGTTAGTGTCCCTCCTTTGCTATCTCCCTTTTCCCAGTGTTTGTTGGTCTGTCAGTAATATTAGTTAGTCCTATAATTCGAAAGGTGCTTTGGTGATCAAAAGTTTATAAGAACAAATTAGTATTTATTTTTAATTCATTTTGGTTTATGATCCTATATAGGCAGAAGGTGGCTGTGGTTGTTGTATAGGTAGGAGGCTGTTGCAATGAAAACACATTGAAGATGTAACGTTGTAACAATAAAAGCAGTAATGCATTTTTAAAATAAATAAATATAAAGGCAGTGCAACATAAATTGTGTAGCAATTTTGTGCAACACTTCCTATAAAAAAGTTGTGCTTGAAAATTGTAAGTTGTGATAAAGTGACAGAGACAATGTTTTTCAAAATTTGAAACCTATGACAGAATCAACAAATGAAAATGGAAATAGTGAATCAGTGAAAAAACAATCAATTGTTGCTTTTTTATAATATACCAAATGAAATCAGTTGAAAACCCTAGCGCATAGAGCCGCGAAACAGGAACAACTTATGAGAAATGCAAATGTGAAACAACATTACTTTTCTATTATTTATTTTAGAAGAATAAGACAAACAAAACACAAAAGTAACATGGAAAAAGTTGATTTCATCATCAGAATAAACAAGCCTGTTATTTCATCATCTATTTCCTGCCTCTGCCTCTTCCCTTCCAAACTGCCTTCTACCTCCCTATGCAACCATAGTTCATCTAAAAAATATACTAATTTTTTCATCCCAACAGCCCATAAAAACACAAAAGATAAAAGGATAACCATACACAGTGAAAAAAATATTCCCACCCACCTTATATGTGTTGCTTGCGTGGCCAAGACGAACAGATCATAACCTTGATATTGGTTCACTTCAATAAGAGAAAAATCTTTATGAACACAATGCAATCCTACATCTTTCCTACTATCAAATCACTTCTAAATAAATAAGTTTAAGATCCGGTTACATCGAATAAGCAAGTTCAATTATTTCATGCAAATCACCATAATGATCTTCTAGATCATCACTGCCGTAGGTACCTATAACACATTCCTCGTTTTTGTCTAATTCATAACAAGCAAGTCGTTTGAAGAATGGACGTACACCATCAATTTTGAGTTCAGGTCAATGATGATATAATGCACTATCCTTCCTTGATTTCAAATCATCCTTTTTATCTTTCCACATTCATCATTGTATTAAAGTAGTTTTCGAACTTATTTTTTTCTTTGTGCATTACATCCAAATTATGTCGAAGCTTCAAAGTTTCCATTATGAAAAGTCCCAAAATATACTTTGTTTGCATGAATTATGATATTATCCTTTTCCTTAGCCAAGATTGCTGAGTTAGTGATTCATTTGTTCACGTTGACTACAGGTATTATCTCTTAACTCATCTGTGTTATATTTTCCTTTTATTTAATTCCTCCTTCCACCTCTTCTGTTTATTTTTCTTTAGATTTTTCTGATTTAGTTTGTCACTGCAATTTTTTTTTTGAGTTTCTTAACTTCAAACTACAGCATGTTTTTCTAGAAATTCCCTTTACTTGAATAAAACTCTCATGTTTTAAACATTTCCAGATCTTGACAAAATTGTAAATTTATGCAATTACTTTGAAAGTTTAATTCTTTCCTGATTTCTGAGTTCCTAACAGTGCTGTAGCATTCTTATTATATCTTGAACAATGTTAATTTGAATTCTAAATTTTTGAAGATTTGAAAAATCAATGAAATTTCACACACTTCTGCTATTTGAGTTTCTTCTAATTCATTTTGGAAAGGCTTGAAAATTTATACTCAATACAGCACACTGCTATTTTTCAGTTGTGATAATTTCATTGATCTTTAGATTGGCTTTATTATTTCTGAACTGAAAACTATTTTCTTAAATCATTGTGTTACATCTTGGAATTCATCTTTATTCATGATCATCTTGGTTGAACATTTGTTTGTTTGAAATCATTTGAAATTATTGATATTTTGAATCTTACACACCTCTTAGATTTAAAATTAATAATCTTGTGTGATTGGTTCTTAGTATCCCAAAATTTACATTTATTCAAGTGATTTCAAATAAACTATTTTAATTTTAGATCATGAATATCTCTCAATCTTAATGTAAATATGCTGAAAAATTCTTTTATGGTTGTCAGAAATAATTGTGAAAAATTCATTGAAAATCTGGTCTTGAAACTCATTGTTATTTCATGATCATTTGATTTAAATATTTGTTTGATTGAAATTATTGGTTTTTTGAATGTCCCACATATCTTGGATTTGAAATTTATAATCTAGTGTGATCGATTCATTAAATGTTGAGATTTTTATATTGCTCCAAATGATTTCAAATAAAACGTTTTTTTAGTCTTGGATCATGAATCATCTTATGTGACTATCAGAAATACCGATGAAAAATTTCTCTTGAAAAGTCTGCTTTGTTGTGCTGCTATGATAAAAGGAATCGTTTTGAAAATGTTTTAAGGACTATTTGTTGTATAAATTGATCTGCTACTCTGAGAAAAAGGTCAGAAACTGAATCATGAGTTGTCTCTTAGACTTGTTGAAAATTGTTTGAAAACTTTATTGTGAAGCTTCTTCTTATTTTGTCTTGTTGCTTTGATAAATGGATTTGAATTGTTAAATTATCTTCTTGGGCTTTGTGATTAAATTTTGTCATCTGAGATAACTTTGTTAGCCACAAGTGTCATATCTAAATTCTCGTTGATAGAGACAATAAGAGGTATCAGTTTGGAAATGCGGAAATTTTATTGATATGATTCCGGTCTTGTACATTTTTTTATATCCCTTTTGTCATGCATAAACTTTCTGAATTCCCTCTTGTAATTGATTTTTTTTCTATCTTAAAATCATTTATTAATTATTTATTCAGAAAATGTAATCAATAGCCAAATTGAATTGTATTTAGAATTCATCAAAATTATTTTTTAATTTTGAAATTATGATGAATTATGACTATATTATATTTCACAAAAAAGGAGTTTTTATTTAAATTTTCATGATGATTGAACATTTATTATAATAACCTTGAATTGGAGCTTAGTTCACGACCATCTCCTTTATCTATCATTATTCTGCCATCCATCATGATTTTATCTTAATGTGGAGAGTTTAATAATTTTAAAATCATCTTAAATAAATAGTGGAAATATTTGTGATGGAATAGTGATTATATTATTTCTCAAAAATAATGATAATTGAAAATTTTCAAGAATCCCGGTATAGTTGATCATATTTCATAATGTGGTTAACTTAGAAATTTATTTCACAAACCATTTTTGTACATACCACATTTCTATCATCCATATTGGTTTATATACTAAGGAGCTTTTCTTTCCAAAACTGAAAATTAAAATATAATATTTATAAGTGTTTCTCTAACCTCGTTTAAAAATCCAGGCTCTGGTCATGCATGGTTATGAGATTACTCATATTTAAGCTACAACTGATCTCATTTAAAAATCCAAGATCTAGTTATGTGTGGTTATGCTCTTAAATTAAAAGAAAAAGAAAATAATTTGAATAAATAAAAATTTATATGAAATTCTCCTTGGTGTGTAAAAACCATCCTATCAATCCATTTTCTATTTTGTGAAATATGTTAATATTTTATGATATATTATGATTTGTTGATTGATTGTTATTGGGATTTGAGATTATTTGATTGAGTCACTTAAATTGAATTTATAATTTTAGTCCAAATCCATCACTGCTTTTGTGCTCATTTTTTATGAAAAAGTCTTCTAAAAATAATTGGAGTAAATATTTTTCAACTCTCTCAAGTTTTAGGAAATTCATCGTAAATCCATCATTCTACAATGTGAAATTTGCCACCAGTTTGTAGAATATTATGATTTTTTTTTTGATCAATTGAGATTTATGATGAATGTTCTTCCCCTTAAGTTGATTTTATAATTTTACTCATTTTTCATCATTGTTTTAATTTCTGTATCCTTTGGATGATAAGAATAGGAGGAGAATTGGTTAAAATTTTATTTAAATAGAATACTACAGTACAAGAATTTAAATATTCAAATAGTATTTTATTTAATTATAATTCAACATTTCAACAGTACAAAATTTTTAACTCCACTATTTGTTCATTTCACTGAAATACAAATTCATATATACATTCATTCTCACTCACTCATACACATATACATAGTCTTGTCCTTTGTCTTCTGTCTGTCAGTCCTCACTTCTGTCAGTCAGTCCAGTCTTCTATTTACCTGTCACAGAAACACACACAGTAATCTTGAACAGAAATATTTTATATTCTAGCAGATATAATTTTTATTTTAAAAATTTATTTATGTAACGAACTGGGATTTTCGACTCCGAAAATCAACATCAAACTATCATGTTGACCATTCAGACATCGAACATTCCAGATCATTAATAGAAAGAATTTAGAGGGTGAGAATAGATAAGATAGAAATATTAGAATAGAAGAAGAAGAAACACCACACAGAGTCTCACATCGCAACGGAACAAAATATAATACAGAAATAAATCTTTATTGAGAACTTTGAAAATACTTACAATATTAGAGTACATCAACATCTGGACAGTGATAATCTGTTCTCATACAACACACAGCGGAATAGTAATAATATCATACGTCTGAACTCTTCCAGCTCGTCTCTCCACAGCAGTCGATAACCTGAACCTGTACAACCCGGCCTAACCCGAGCATTTACAAAATACCGGGTCAGTCTGGTGAACCAGAGTGAGATAAACTCGCACAGTAATAAGGGTAAATCATCCAATCATGATTTTAAAGTTCAAAATCTTTTCAAAAGAAAAGGGTAATCGTAAGACCAAATCCACACATAAACACGGACGGTTTTTACCTTACGATAACCCAAAACAGTTTTGAAACTAATATCTTGTCTGATATTATAATAATGTCTAAATACAAGTAATTAACAATCTAGTGGAACGCTTGCATCTCACGCTCCACATATATAGTATACAATCAAAACCCGCAGGCGCTTATTGGAAATTGGATTCCGACTTGACAAGGTATGGGTCCACCTTCCGATAGTGTATCTCTAGAGACGAATACACTGGGTTCAACAAGAACTTCTTGCAACCCGGCCCTCACATGACCGACCACTCATTTCGCTTGAGTGTATCGAATGTATATCACCGACGGTTGGGATCAGCAACCGCCTCCCGACAAGGGACAACATCGAAACATAGATTTAAGAAACAAATAGGATTTCCTCTAGATAGGTGATTCTACACCCTAATGGGAGCGACCCACATAGCCATGCTGCCTGCCCGATTTTTGTCATTCCCCGGTTGATGAGGCTTGAGGCCAGAATTAACTCTTGAACATCTGGTCATCATTCACTTTGAATGCCACATCGTCAAATCCATCAGATATCACTAATTGACGTCCAAAAAAAATACTCTAGCAGTTAAGCTAAGAGAACGGCGATTCTCCGCCAACAACTATCGTACGTTTGAAGAAATCAACGTACGTGATCCTTTGGAAATACTCTGTCAGACATTCGTCCATATACGTCATCCAGGAACAGGATGAACCGAAGGCACTCTCCTACTGCATCCATATAGGAATCACCCCATGGATCAGTAGCGAGTAGTCCTTGCAACCCGTAGATTCCAACCACGACAGAATCACAGTTTATCTCTGCTTGCCAGGCAGAGAATATTAGTGGTTCTTCCGTTTGTGGAAACCCACGGTCTTCACAGCACCATCTCGATCATCTTCTGATATCTCCACGTATTTTGTTGGTCGGAATGGTTTTCGAATATAAATTCGATCCCGGTCTTTCCATACCAACAATCGTATTGGCCAGATTTGATAGTCGGTGTTTTAACTATCAAAATATACAGTGTTTCAAACATGACACTCCAATGAGTTCACTGGTTCAGTATTCAGCATCACTTGGCCTTTAACAAACTGATTTACTTTTTGTTAAATTGAAACTTCCAATCCTTTTAATATTCAAAAATACGATATTTGAATAACTCTAATTGATTAATTAACATTCGTCTTAACTCCATTCGCTTGACTCTAGATCACAGCGATCACAATGGTTACGCCTGATTCCCTCAGGAAACATCCGACCGCCGTAGGCTATCTGCAGCCCTGCGAATTACGCTAGCAGTCGTACGAAATGGCACCTTAGCCGAATAACTATGTTTGGCTGATTCTATCTCGAATAAATATATTCAATTTCCCATTTTGAGATTTCATTTAAAATTCTCCTTTTTACTAGATCTCGTTTTCAAATAACGTTAATGTAAAATCAACGTCTTAACACTTTGAATCTCACTTAAAACCTCTGGTTTATAATAAACCCTTTTTACCGTAATCTCCTTTCACTTAATTCATATAATTGAGTATGTTTATTTCCTTTCACCATTCAATTGGCTTGCATCTCACATTCGGCCACCTTTTTAAATGAATTCCCATTTAAAAATATATTCCTAAATTTATCATTAATTAAAATAATAACTTATTTCAACACATTAACTACTTTAGTAGTTAATCCCTTTATTGACTAAATTAAATATTAAATCCCTTTTAAATCCTTATTTAAATTCAAACAATATTCATTTAACTATTTTAGTCAAAACACATTGACTTGATAAACAATTCTAATTCCAAACGGTCGATTAACTCAAAAACTTGATTATCTCATTAACCGACTTCAACAATCCTTGCTTTAAATTAATTAAAAATATAATTAATTTAAATAGATTCTAATTATTTGTTTTCTTTACAAAACAATCTTCCAAGGTTTAACCATTTCTTATTCTTTAACTGGTAAATCTGATTAACATCAGCATCTGCTTTGCAAAATGAATTCATAACAAATCAAAGTCTTAAACAAATAAAATATTTATTTATTTCTCTTAAATAACTTTTATTCAAATAATATAATTCAAAATCTAACTCTGGTTATAAAATAAATTTTATAACCTCAACTCTATCGATTCACTGGTCGGTGAATCAACATTTATAAACCGATTTATTCTATAGGCCATATTCTGCCAAACACTTAACCAATACCGCCCATTGGTTCAACCCAAACAGATGTTGAATATTCAATTAATAATCAACCATCAAATCAATCACACAAACAGATCAGTTCATATATGATAATATGAAAATAAATAATACATTTGAGGGATCCGGTTGGGTCCCTCCAACCTGTTCTTCCCTGTATTCAAATGGTTATCTCAAATCAAACCATTCAGTTTTGTTTAACTGATAATACTAAATAGCAACCATTCAACATCAACCACAAGCAACGCAAACAATTCAATCATTTAAAACACGTTTATAAATAAACGTGACCAACCAAGGTGAGTTACCTTTATTGGAACCAATCGTTAAAAAATAACGATTTGATATTTGACTGAAATTAAACACAGTTTAATTTCATCGGTTAACCTAACAGATGAATAGATAATTAGCAAAACAGTCAATCATTGGCAAGCAGAGCACACAAAATAAAGACACCCAATTTATATAAAATATAAAAAGGGTAACTGAGTGAGTTTAACTCACTTGCATTTTGTTGTCGCTGAAACAGTTCGTTCTACTTAAATTAAACTGATGTTTAATTTAATTAAAACTCTGTTAGCTGCCGACTCTGATCAACCTGTTCCATATCGAAACGCTCGTTCGTACGGTTACATCGTCTCTTGTTCCATCCAATTCCGGTGTTGTGTGACAACATTGTAAATTTAATACATTATACACTATTTAAAATAATATCTTAAATACCTTAATGATAATAATATTATTAAATAAATCTTACTTATGTTAAATAAAATCGGATTGGGCATGTTCATATAAACTAACTAGGCATCTACAACGGGTTACCCACATACATATTTAAATTAATAAACTAGTCACTCATTTGTAAATGGTTACGCATAGCTTAACCAAGATTAGGCAAAATAAATGACCGGTCATGTCATACTTGCGTTATTTTAGTCCTAATTAGTCGGATTCTGATTATTTTCCCAAGCTACTTTAAATACCATTTAAAATTTGGTATGCACGTTATAATATATATAAAGTATGTTTTAAATCTTAACCATGTCGTTGATCATGTTACTTAAACATTGTGTAATCTCTATGTCAAAAACTGGTTTGGGCATGTTTACTTATACCAGCAATGTTGTATACTAAAAGAAAAGAATTTATTATTAACTAAACATTAATTTAATTTACGTAATTTAATAAACTTGGATTAGGCATTTATATAAGTATATATACCAATTACTGTTGATATCTTCTTCTCCAACTACTTGATCCCGTCAGCCTTTCCACGCAACCCTCACTCCACCGCTGACGACAGTGAATACCCGTGCTCCACTAAAGCTCCGACCACTCAGCACATCTCCACGTCTTTGCAAACCGAGGCCACTTTCCGTGCTGACCCCCTCGCGCTCACCTATCAACTCCAGCCTCTTCAACAGTGACTGCCACCCCCTCTCTCACTTCACCGAGTTCTGTCCCATATTGGAGAACTGACGCCCGACCTCCCTTCTCCATTTATTTAATCCTCAAACCGCATGTCCCCCCCCCCCACGCAAGCTTGCTTTCCCAGTCCTCTGTCCTTCCTTCTCTTCGCACGTCCTTCTTTTTTTTTTTTTTTACCGCTTACTGTAAACTGAAATGAAGATGACTCGAAGTATATATATATACGGTGGAAAGGGTTTGGGCGTCACGGCAAATTTTGGGTAGGTCAGTAGCATAGCTGTTTTGATGGTGAGTGCTTCAGAACGTGGTCGGCAAGACTTCGTAAATTTGGGACAGAAGTTTGTACGTCTGTCAGTTGTTGTATGTATATATAGGAGACCAAAATGAATAAAATAATATTTGTGAAACTTCGCTACAAAGTAATTGATTAAAATCACTACCACAAATTTCTGTTTTCTGATAAAAAGTCTATTCTTAGTGTAAAAAGGTATTCCGGTCCCAATGGGACAAGTTTCGTCGAAATCCGAGGTCGTATGAAAAAATTCCCTTTATGAAACCAGAAATGAACACACATTTAATTTTTTCACGGTCACCAGATAAATCAAATCAACTTGAAATCTTGATATCTTGCAATAACTTTTCGATACGAACCCAACGGCACTAGTTTCGTCGCATTCTGAGACTGTTGCCCCTGTAGGCTGTTTTTACCCCGAACCGCAATACCCCTTTTAACACCAAATTTTCCGGTCTCTAAAAATAACAACTATATACTTATTCTGACTCTAATCGACGATACGAACTCAACGGAACTGGTTTCGTGGCTTAATTCGATCGTCTGCTCCAGTTACATTCAAATATCCTTTTATTGAATTAATTACGCGCTATAGAAATTATACGGGCGTTTATGGCTACCCTGGCCACATACAACATCGGTTTTCCACGCAGTTTGATTTTCTGACAATAATTTAACGATACGGTTCTAATGAAACTGGTTTTGTCGAAATCTGAGTCCGTTTGCAAAACGGCTATTTTAAAGGCCTATAATTTAATAACGATTTTCCATAGCGACTGTTTCAAAATTTGATTTGGCCATAAATATCAAACTATAACACGAAATCTGGATTTTTCTCTTTCATATGAAAGCCATTGCCAATACGGCTCCAACGTGTCTTGTTTCACAGAATTCCGGCTTATATCGAATCCTGTATTCTCAGTTGAAGTTCAAAACTCCAATTTACGAACTGCACGCCATTTTCAAGCTCGAATTTATATTATATATATATATAACGTTCGAACTTCGTTTTAAATAACGAATTCAATATTAAATTCCATTAATATTTCCAATATAATATTTAAAACTAATTTAAATATTCATATTCAAATGGTCGAAAAACACGGGTCGTTACATTCTTCCCCCCTTAAAATAATTTCGTCCTCGAAATTGCTAAGGTAAGAAAGAACGTTATAAGCTCATTAATTTCAAATCTAATTTTATTTTAAATCAAAATCTATTCAATACTATAAATAAATATTTTCAAAAATATTGAAAATTTTCTAACACTTTAAATTTCTGAGAAATTTCGCCAGCACCTCCTCTGTACGGCTCAATCGGTACAACTCCAACTCGCCTTTCTAGGCCTTCTCCAAATCCAAAAGAAAATGAAACAGCCAAGTGGCTTTCCAAATAGGCTCATAAATCACCAAACCCATATAAAAATAAACGTGTACCTTTTTGTCGGGCACATCACTATATCTTTCCCGTCTGCCACCCTGTCAGCATATACAATTGCATCCCCAAAATTCCAACTTTATCCTCAGAACTAAATCCTTCACACGTCCAAGCCAAATCCCATTCTTAACTCAGTTTCCATCCATTATCAATTCCAACTCTTAACTTACCAGTCCAACACCATTTCAGATTCCTGCCTCATAATTCAAAATCTGATTCTACTTAATATATTATATCCTGATTCAATTTCCAGTTAACTGGATTCATATTTAATTCATATTTGCTTTCACAATTTCTATTTAATTTTGCCTTTGTTCAAACAATTTCCCTGGAAGTTTTTAAACAGTTCAGCTCTTTCAAAAATCAATTATTCCTTTCTAGGATTCAAAACAACTTGTTTTTCTCAAAGCAATTCAAAACAAAATTTTTGGTAGTAATCCGTCACTTACCACTCGAAAATGAACACCGATAATGGCGCGCACATCATCGGAGTCTATTTTCCAGCTATCGAAGTGAGTTCAATACTATATTACTTTCAAAACCATTTCTAAACACTTCCATTTTGAAATCAGTTCAAAATATCCTTTCCAAGGCTTGTAAAACAATTTAAAAACCTCCCAGGATTTTAAAATTCTCATATATTAAGTCCAATTCCATTTTCAACCACTTATCCAGATTTCAAAGTTTTAATTTCAATTCTGATTTACATTCAGATTTAACTCCTCTGATTTTCATATATTTCACTTATATGAATTCTGATTGGTTATTTATATAACCATTTCACATTTTATAATTTTATTGGATTATAATCACAACCAACACATCCAATATATTACAATTACAATATATATATTTCCTCTATATCAAAATATACTTTGGGTAAAATTATTTCATTTACCCTCTTTTCAAAACATATCGTGACGACCCATCGTATTCGAGTGTTTATAAAACCCTATCGATACAGTGGATCAAACTGATCGATCAGAACTCATAAACAACTCAACCCAATAAATCTCCACAATATAAAACAATTTTTTATAAAATCTACAAATACGTTCACTCGTATATATACACTCAACTCAATCTAGGGTATTGCTAACCCCATCTCTACTGAGTCACGCCACAGAGCCAAGGTAATTACTTAACCTTCAGCTCTGATACCACTGTAACGAACTGGGATTTTCGACTCCGAAAATCAACATCAAACTATCATGTTGACCATTCAGACATCGAACATTCCAGATCATTAATAGAAAGAATTTAGAGGGTGAGAATAGATAAGATAGAAATATTAGAATAGAAGAAGAAGAAACACCACACAGAGTCTCACATCGCAACGGAACAAAATATAATACAGAAATAAATCTTTATTGAGAACTTTGAAAATACTTACAATATTAGAGTACATCAACATCTGGACAGTGATAATCTGTTCTCATACAACACACAGCGGAATAGTAATAATATCATACGTCTGAACTCTTCCAGCTCGTCTCTCCACAGCAGTCGATAACCTGAACCTGTACAACCCGGCCTAACCCGAGCATTTACAAAATACCGGGTCAGTCTGGTGAACCAGAGTGAGATAAACTCGCACAGTAATAAGGGTAAATCATCCGATCATGATTTTAAAGTTCAAAATCTTTTCAAAAGAAAAGGGTAATCGTAAGACCAAATCCACACATAAACACGGACGGTTTTTACCTTACGATAACCCAAAACAGTTTTGAAACTAATATCTTGTCTGATATTATAATAATGTCTAAATGCAAGTAATTAACAATCTAGTGGAACGCTTGCATCTCACGCTCCACATATATAGTATACAATCAAAACCCGCAGGCGCTTATTGGAAATTGGATTCCGACTTGACAAGGTATGGGTCCACCTTCCGATAGTGTATCTCTAGAGACGAATACACTGGGTTCAACAAGAACTTCTTGCAACCCGGCCCTCACATGACCGACCACTCATTTCGCTTGAGTGTATCGAATGTATATCACCGACGGTTGGGATCAGCAACCGCCTCCCGACAAGGGACAGCATCGAAACATAGATTTAAGAAACAAATAGGATTTCCTCTAGATAGGTGATTCTACACCCTAATGGGAGCGACCCACATAGCCATGCTGCCTGCCCGATTTTTGTCATTCCCCGGTTGATGAGGCTTGAGGCCAGAATTAACTCTTGAACATCTGGTCATCATTCACTTTGAATGCCACATCGTCAAATCCATCAGATATCACTAATTGACGTCCAAAAAAAATACTCTAGCAGTTAAGCTAAGAGAACGGCGATTCTCCTCCAACAACTATCGTACGTTTGAAGAAATCAACGTACGTGATCCTTTGGAAATACTCTGTCAGACATTCGTCCATATACGTCATCCAGGAACAGGATGAACCGAAGGCACTCTCCTACTGCATCCATATAGGAATCACCCCATGGATCAGTAGCGAGTAGTCCTTGCAACCCGTAGATTCCAACCACGACAGAATCACAGTTTATCTCTGCTTGCCAGGCAGAGAATATTAGTGGTTCTTCCGTTTGTGGAAACCCACGGTCTTCACAGCACCATCTCGATCATCTTCTGATATCTCCACGTATTTTGTTGGTCGGAATGGTTTTCGAATATAAATTCGATCCCGGTCTTTCCATACCAACAATCGTATTGGCCAGATTTGATAGTCGGTGTTTTAACTATCAAAATATACAGTGTTTCAAACATGACACTCCAATGAGTTCACTGGTTCAGTATTCAGCATCACTTGGCCTTTAACAAACTGATTTACTTTTTGTTAAATTGAAACTTCCAATCCTTTTAATATTCAAAAATACGATATTTGAATAACTCTAATTGATTAATTAACATTCGTCTTAACTCCATTCGCTTGACTCTAGATCACAGCGATCACAATGGTTACGCCTGATTCCCTCAGGAAACATCCGACCGCCGTAGGCTATCTGCAGCCCTGCGAATTACGCTAGCAGTCGTACGAAATGGCACCTTAGCCGAATAACTATGTTTGGCTGATTCTATCTCGAATAAATATATTCAATTTCCCATTTTGAGATTTCATTTAAAATTCTCCTTTTTACTAGATCTCGTTTTCAAATAACGTTAATGTAAAATCAACGTCTTAACACTTTGAATCTCACTTAAAACCTCTGGTTTATAATAAACCCTTTTTACCGTAATCTCCTTTCACTTAATTCATATAATTGAGTATGTTTATTTCCTTTCACCATTCAATTGGCTTGCATCTCACATTCGGCCACCTTTTTAAATGAATTCCCATTTAAAAATATATTCCTAAATTTATCATTAATTAAAATAATAACTTATTTCAACACATTAACTACTTTAGTAGTTAATCCCTTTATTGACTAAATTAAATATTAAATCCCTTTTAAATCCTTATTTAAATTCAAACAATATTCATTTAACTATTTTAGTCAAAACACATTGACTTGATAAACAATTCTAATTCCAAACGGTCGATTAACTCAAAAACTTGATTATCTCATTAACCGACTTCAACAATCCTTGCTTTAAATTAATTAAAAATATAATTAATTTAAATAGATTCTAATTATTTGTTTTCTTTACAAAACAATCTTCCAAGGTTTAACCATTTCTTATTCTTCAACTGGTAAATCTGATTAACATCAGCATCTGCTTTGCAAAATGAATTCATAACAAATCAAAGTCTTAAACAAATAAAATATTTATTTATTTCTCTTAAATAACTTTTATTCAAATAATATAATTCAAAATCTAACTCTGGTTATAAAATAAATTTTATAACCTCAACTCTATCGATTCACTGGTCGGTGAATCAACATTTATAAACCGATTTATTCTATAGGCCATATTCTGCCAAACACTTAACCAATACCGCCCATTGGTTCAACCCAAACAGATGTTGAATATTCAATTAATAATCAACCATCAAATCAATCACACAAACAGATCAGTTCATATATGATAATATGAAAATAAATAATACATTTGAGGGATCCGGTTGGGTCCCTCCAACCTGTTCTTCCCTGTATTCAAATGGTTATCTCAAATCAAACCATTCAGTTTTGTTTAACTGATAATACTAAATAGCAACCATTCAACATCAACCACAAGCAACGCAAACAATTCAATCATTTAAAACACGTTTATAAATAAACGTGACCAACCAAGGTGAGTTACCTTTATTGGAACCAATCGTTAAAAAATAACGATTTGATATTTGACTGAAATTAAACACAGTTTAATTTCATCGGTTAACCTAACAGATGAATAGATAATTAGCAAAACAGTCAATCATTGGCAAGCAGAGCACACAAAATAAAGACACCCAATTTATATAAAATATAAAAAGGGTAACTGAGTGAGTTTAACTCACTTGCATTTTGTTGTCGCTGAAACAGTTCGTTCTACTTAAATTAAACTGATGTTTAATTTAATTAAAACTCTGTTAGCTGCCGACTCTGATCAACCTGTTCCATATCGAAACGCTCGTTCGTACGGTTACATCGTCTCTTGTTCCATCCAATTCCGGTGCTGTGTGACAACATTGTAAATTTAATACATTATACACTATTTAAAATAATATCTTAAATACCTTAATGATAATAATATTATTAAATAAATCTTACTTATGTTAAATAAAATCGGATTGGGCATGTTCATATAAACTAACTAGGCATCTACAACGGGTTACCCACATACATATTTAAATTAATAAACTAGTCACTCATTTGTAAATGGTTACGCATAGCTTAACCAAGATTAGGCAAAATAAATGACCGGTCATGTCATACTTGCGTTATTTTAGTCCTAATTAGTCGGATTCTGATTATTTTCCCAAGCTACTTTAAATACCATTTAAAATTTGGTATGCACGTTATAATATATATAAAGTATGTTTTAAATCTTAACCATGTCGTTGATCATGTTACTTAAACATTGTGTAATCTCTATGTCAAAAACTGGTTTGGGCATGTTTACTTATACCAGCAATGTTGTATACTAAAAGAAAAGAATTTATTATTAACTAAACATTAATTTAATTTACGTAATTTAATAAACTTGGATTAGGCATTTATATAAGTATATATACCAATTACTGTTGATATCTTCTTCTCCAACTACTTGATCCCGTCAGCCTTTCCACGCAACCCTCACTCCACCGCTGACGACAGTGAATACCCGTGCTCCACTAAAGCTCCGACCACTCAGCACATCTCCACGTCTTTGCAAACCGAGGCCACTTTCCGTGCTGACCCCCTCGCGCTCACCTATCAACTCCAGCCTCTTCAACAGTGACTGCCACCCCCTCTCTCACTTCACCGAGTTCTGTCCCATATTGGAGAACTGACGCCCGACCTCCCTTCTCCATTTATTTAATCCTCAAACCGCATGTCCCCCCCCCCCACGCAAGCTTGCTTTCCCAGTCCTCTGTCCTTCCTTCTCTTCGCACGTCCTTCTTTTTTTTTTTTTTTTTTACCGCTTACTGTAAACTGAAATGAAGATGACTCGAAGTATATATATATACGGTGGAAAGGGTTTGGGCGTCACGGCAAATTTTGGGTAGGTCAGTAGCATAGCTGTTTTGATGGTGAGTGCTTCAGAACGTGGTCGGCAAGACTTCGTAAATTTGGGACAGAAGTTTGTACGTCTGTCAGTTGTTGTATGTATATATAGGAGACCAAAATGAATAAAATAATATTTGTGAAACTTCGCTACAAAGTAATTGATTAAAATCACTACCACAAATTTCTGTTTTCTGATAAAAAGTCTATTCTTAGTGTAAAAAGGTATTCCGGTCCCAATGGGACAAGTTTCGTCGAAATCCGAGGTCGTATGAAAAAATTCCCTTTATGAAACCGGAAATGAACACACATTTAATTTTTTCACGGTCACCAGATAAATCAAATCAACTTGAAATCTTGATATCTTGCAATAACTTTTCGATACGAACCCAACGGCACTAGTTTCGTCGCATTCTGAGACTGTTGCCCCTGTAGGCTGTTTTTACCCCGAACCGCAATACCCCTTTTAACACCAAATTTTCCGGTCTCTAAAAATAACAACTATATACTTATTCTGACTCTAATCGACGATACGAACTCAACGGAACTGGTTTCGTGGCTTAATTCGATCGTCTGCTCCAGTTACATTCAAATATCCTTTTATTGAATTAATTACGCGCTATAGAAATTATACGGGCGTTTATGGCTACCCTGGCCACATACAACATCGGTTTTCCACGCAGTTTGATTTTCTGACAATAATTTAACGATACGGTTCTAATGAAACTGGTTTTGTCGAAATCTGAGTCCGTTTGCAAAACGGCTATTTTAAAGGCCTATAATTTAATAACGATTTTCCATAGCGACTGTTTCAAAATTTGATTTGGCCATAAATATCAAACTATAACACGAAATCTGGATTTTTCTCTTTCATATGAAAGCCATTGCCAATACGGCTCCAACGTGTCTTGTTTCACAGAATTCCGGCTTATATCGAATCCTGTATTCTCAGTTGAAGTTCAAAACTCCAATTTACGAACTGCACGCCATTTTCAAGCTCGAATTTATATTATATATATATATAACGTTCGAACTTCGTTTTAAATAACGAATTCAATATTAAATTCCATTAATATTTCCAATATAATATTTAAAACTAATTTAAATATTCATATTCAAATGGTCGAAAAACACGGGTCGTTACAATTTACCTCAGAATTTTGGTGTGTTTCCTATCATTTTTCGTGACTTGATCTGATTTATCTGTATATTCATCTGTGTCTATACATCTTGTGATATTCACGATGATACACTGTAATTAGCACTAGGTAGACAAATCTTCTGTAGTGCTCACATATATATAATCTGCACGTGCACCATACATGCATACACATACATGTGTATGTATGTACACATATATTCTGAGAAGGGGCAATATGGTCAGAAAGGGACAAATATATCAACATGGTGTGTTCAAGTGAAGCCCGACTCACATGCACAGTGCATGGGTCAGGTATCCCTGAACACACATGCACTGAGGAGCGGCCATGAAGACCAAGCTCGAGTACAAGTGATCTCACAATGGCTATGACAACATATATACAAAGGGTAGTGTATATTAGAGCATATAAAAAATACACAAGGCAACGACATGGAGCAAGATGCAAGTAAACAACTTAAGTACATGAGTGTAAACAAGCATACGAGCGACAACAAAGAATGGTTCAGCACACAAATCAGTTTCAAATTTTACAAGCAGTAGCATGGTTATCAAACCAAGTCGAGCACAATGCAAGTGACATAATGGACAGAAAGCATCATGTTCAAGAACCAATACTCGAGTACAAGACAGTGTCATATATGATGCAATAAGAACAACAAGTCAATATGTATATATGAACAACAAGTTCTAACTAGGTTGCAGCATTCAAGTACAATCAGCTCAAAACAAGTCAATACTCATGTGGATAGGGTCAAAGCAATAGATATGTATATGTTCATATCAAATCAGTTTGGAACAGGTGCAACAGTATGGTCATGAACAAGTGTCATGGAAGATGTGCACGTGAACAAGCAATTCAGGAAAATAAGCCAAAGGTGACAAGAAAATTTGAGGAGCAGGATAACACAAACATCACTTTTTTTGGTCGAACATATATACAGATCATCAAGATTTACAGCAACAATCATGGCAAGGCAGATAAGTTTTTGGGGAGAAATTTCTAAATCTATGTAATAACCCGGAAATCCGAGCCAATTTAAAAATTTTATTTTGGCAATTGTAGTGAATTTTGAATATTTAAAATGAATTATTTTAAATAAGAACAACAAGAAATTTATTTTGAATAGAATTAGAACATATATATTTATTTGAATCATCGTTAGAATATAAATAATTTATTTTTAATTATAAAAGGAATTGAAAATGGCGCGGTAGTTTTAAATTTCGATTTCAAAGTTCAAATGAATGTACAGGATTCAAAATAAACCGGATTTTGGCAAAACCAAAAATATTAGAATCTATTTGAAAATATCTTTCGAACGAATCCGGAAAATTGAAATTTCATAGCTATGATAAAAAGTTATGCCCAGTTGAAAATTCAGAATGGTCGCTATGGAATTTTGGCCCTTAAAAAGGGAATTTTGCAAACAACCTTCGTTTTCGACGAAACCACTTTTGCTGGATCGGGGGTGTCAAGTGATTGTTATATCCAAAATTCGTAATTTTCGAAATCAATATGTGAGCGTGGCGATGTTAAACATGTTTTGACAGTTTTAGTAAATTTCAATCGACCAGAAAATGGCCATTTTTCAAACAGTCTCAGAATTTGATGAAATTAGTTTTGTTAGGACCGTATCGTCAAAACATAGCCAGATTTATTTTTTTTGGAATTTTTAGAGCCCGTATGTGGCCCCGGTAAATTGAAATGTGTGTTCAAATTCAATATACATTGATTTATATTTTGAATTTGATGAAAACTGATCGTAACGATTGAATTGGCTTACCAAACATATCCCATTGTGTTCGAAATAGGGGTGTTTAGTTAGGGACGACAGTTGTTAGGCTCGAATTGGAGTTTGAATAAAAAAATTAAATTTATGGGCTTAAATGGAAATAAATTATATTTTGTATAACCCCCCCTTATATTCTCCTATTCCCAGCCAACCCCCTCCCTGTTGGATCTAGATTAACCCTAGAGGGGGGTGGATAGGCTTTATTGCAAATTATCGCAAAGTTCAAATATCATGGGATATTAAAACATTCACAGATCACAGAACTCCCAAAAATTGATTTCCTCGGATCTATGATTTTTCATTTACTACACAGTGATTGAATACATTCCTGAAAAAAAATTACCTTTCCAAAAATTGATTTCCCAAAAAGAAACCAATTTCAAACTTGCCTTGTTTGAAATCCTAGGTTGAATCAAAACTGGAAAAAAAATTGCTCCTCTGAATTTTTAGGAAAACATTGATTTTCACAAATCAGTTATAAAGCTTAATTCTTGTCACAGAAAAAAACTTTGGTATATTTCCAGAAACACTTCTTCGATTTTCAGAAAATTATGAATTGATTTCCTGTTTCATTTCTTTGAATATGTGAATGCATTTATCTGCATGCTTGATTGGTATAAAACCATAAGCACACACACACACACACATGTTCATGAAGGCTTGACTGCTGATTTCATGCCAAAAAAAAATTACTTGACCCATAATTTGACCACTGAAAGGCTGGAAATAGATTGAACACCTTCCATATATGTTTTTTGATTTTCTGGAATTTTTTTTGAGTTTTCCATGTATGATTTACTGAAAATGTATTCATCCTACCTTCCATACATTGTTATACTGACTGCAACACCTTGTCACTTGGTTCACACATTCATTTATTTGTGTTTTGCTTGTTGTGTCCACTGTGTTGCACCATTTGTGTAGCCGGAAAACATGAACATGCTTGTGTGCTTTCTGCTCGACCATTGTGATCTGCCTTTGAACAGCTGAGTTGTTGCTCTTGTTAGAGTTTCACCCATGCATGCTCCATTATACTTGTCTTTGTTGTGTTAGCATTTTGCTGTGTATCACCATGCTGAACCATGAAAAATCCATGTTGTTTGACACCACACCATACTTTATTGACTGATGTATATATGCTATTCACTTGAGCACTTCAATTTGCATCTTTACTATGTTGAACTTGGATTCATCACAATGATGTTTCGAAATTCCATTGCGCCATGTACACTTGAGCATATGTACACCTTGCTGTTCTGATCTGTTTGCACTTGCTCCATTTAAGTTGCTTGACCATTTTGAACTTGCGTGAACATGTATAAATGAGTTTGTACCATCCTGCTGCACCTGAAACTACACTTGTGTGCACACAAGTTTATCCTTCTTTGTAATGTATTTATATCACCACTTTTGCTGATTTGGAATGTTGTACCATGCTCCACCATAACCATGTATCCATTTCTTGTTTTAGCTGCACCATAAGCTTGCTAAAATTCCTTTGCTGTTTGAATATGGGTAACTTTGTATTTGCTGCTTTGTATTGCCTTGTGTACTTGATCATTCTTGTAAACTGGCTCGGCCCCATGATATGTGAACTCTGCTATATCACAAGTGCCATGCTATTTTGTTGCTCCTATGTTTATTTCTGTATCACTTGTAAATGCTTCATTAATTTTTGTGTCTGTTTTTGACTTGTTGCATTTGGCACTTTGTTGCCTCGACCATTTTGCTTTGTACTTTGAGATGTGATGACTTTGTTACATGTGCACTGAGTCGAGAAGGTCCACGTGGCTACTCCTCAGTTGCACACCGAATGGCGAGGCAGTGCACACGTGTATATTCATGCACGTGTGTACATGCAGCCATCAGTCAAGTTTCCTGTCCCTGTACTATACAAACTGACTAGACACAAATGAATCAGATCAAGTCATGAAAAATGATGAGAAACACACCAGAAATCTAAGGCAAATAAAATTTTAAAAATAAAATTTATATTTGCATATATTCAGTTTAAATTCTATCTCAGTGTACTATGCGTGCTTCTGTTTCATTGTGACAGGTAAGAAGATGATGACTGAACTGACAGTGAAGTGCTGTGAAGACAGAAGACTGAAGACTGAAGACAACAAGAAAGTGTTGAGCATGTAAATGAGAGAATATAACAGCGAAACTGAAAATGAGTGTCTAAGTGTTTTTGTAGTGAGGAGCTAATAAAAATGAGAATTGTACTTTTATTTGTAATAAACAAGTTTGATTAAAATAAAATATTATTTTATTGTTGTCAAACAAGCTTGTCTATTTTATTCTGTGTATTTATAAGTACAATGTTCTGTGATGTGATTAAACAGTCGAGTTGTAAATAATTGTACTGCTTGAAAGTTTGAAAATACTTAAATAAAATACTATATGAATATATGAATGTCTGTACAGTCGTATTCTATTTAAATATAAATATTATATTCCTGTCTGTGGAGTATATATATATAACAGTACATTAACAAACACATTTATTAATATATATTTGGTTGTTATCAACAAACAAAAATCATATAATTGTGTATACAACAATGTTATATACAACACTCCCTTCACTGTCGGGAAAAATCAAAAGAAAGATAAAAAACATCACGAAACCGCCGATCGCCGCCCCTTCCCAGCAAAGCCGCCGCCTCCGATCCACCCTCCGACCGTCCCCAAGGTTGCCGTCGTTGTTCCCTCTCTACCTCCTCTCGATTTCAACCCTCGAGCCCCAATCCAAACCCTAGAATGCCAATCTTGCAACCCGACGCCAGTGCAGCAACCCAAAGCCGCCTGCGCAACCCCCTCTCCGCTTCCCCCACCTCCTTCCTCCACCCTCCGATGGTTCAGTAAACTCCCTCCCCTTTTTGAAAATAACCGTGAGACTTCTTCTTCTTTATATATATATATATATATAAACTTGCTTAGTTTTATTCTCAGTCTTCAATAAATTCACATCGAATTTATTTTCTGATTTTTATTCAAAGAAAGATCAGATTTTTATGTATAAAACGTTGTCTTAAAATCAGTTTTTATGTATGTAAAACATAGTAGAAAATCAGTTTTAATACGTATTTAACATCATAAAAATCTGATTTTAGTTAGATATAAAAATATGTTTTTTTTTTAATATGACAAAGCCTGATTTTTGAATGTGATTTTTATATATGTAGCGAATTAAAAATATGATTTTTATATAATAAAGAATATAAATATGTGATTTTTATATACATAGCAATAATATAAAAATGTGATTTTTATATATGTAGCGAGTACGGACGACAAAAGAGACAAAATGCGAGCACGGCGAAGATTTTCTACATATGAAGAGTCGCAGAGTTTGGTTTAGCTCTTGGTGAGAACTCCTCACTTTTATTTTATTTCTAATTGAAATATATACTAGGATGCAGACGGTGCTTAGCAGTACCTGACACCCGTTGTCCACAGACCATAGATGACTTGTTTGTTAAATTGGTGTGTTGTGAAAGTTGATTGTGTGATGTGGAATGGAATAAAATATTTTATAGTGGAAAATATTTTATAGTTAAAAATATAATTATTAACGTGTATATAAAATAAATAGTAATAAACAGATCGAACGATTTGTTTATGTACACCGATTTGACTAATATTGATTGGGACGATAAATTTTACACATCGCCCAACTACACAAATAAAATATGTGTTTGATTGATTAAAACCTCACACGGGTGTTGGGATGAAAATTGACATACACTAATCCCGATTGTTTAGTTGTATGTCAATCGATGGGTTGACAGACAGTGTAAGCGTTAATTATTTATATTTAATGCTTATGCAGTTGTGTGGTGCACTCTGGATGATGGTTGTTATTATATACATATGTTGTAGGGAATCCATATAATTGACATTATATGGTAATTGATTGGGCCTCATTCCAATTTGGAAAATAAGGAATATTGTAAAAGAAAATTCATGTGTTGAATAAAATAAAAATTCATGTGTTGAATAGAATAAAATTCATGTGTTGAATAGAAGAAATTTCATGTGTTGAATAAAATATATATTCATGTATTGAATAGAAGAAAATTCATGTGTTGAATAAAATATATATTCATGTGTTGAATAGAAGAAATTTCATGTGTTGAATAAAATATATATTCATGTGTTGAATAGAAGAAATTTCATGTGTTGAACAAAATATGTATTCATGTGTTGAATAAAAGAAAATTAATGTGTTGAAGAAAATATTCATTTGTTGAATAGAATAATGAAGTTATTGAAAGATATAAAGCTGTGTTGGTTAGATATGCACCATTTGGACGCGAACAATATTTATATCGATTATATTCGTTTTCATAATGAATATCGAAAAGGAAGTGATTTCAAAATATAACGTTTTGAAAATATTATCATTTATATATCGACGATATGGAATATTCAGTTTTGATTAGAAATTGAATAGGAAGTTGAAATCGTTTTGATAACGAATTTAAAACTATTTATAAAATATGTTTTGAAAGGAAATCGACGAAATATATAATATATATATATATATATTATATATAATGGCCTTAATAGAACGCGCCGCGCCGTGGGAGTTCGCGAATTTCGACCAGTGACTTCGAATTGACGTTACAGGAGATCCGACCGTCGGATTCTCCTAAAACCGGAACCGTTGGGTTCATACCGAAAAGAGATTTCTAATAATATTAGAGATTTGAAATCTAACGGTTGGATTTGGAATTATGCCCAAATCAAATTTGGAAAAGGTCGGTGTAAGTGCAGTTCGATGGCCGTTGATGTAAATCGACTGTACGGGCCTTGATAAAATTATTAAAAATAGTATAATTTGTGTAAAATCATAAGAAATGATTTGGAAAGAATTCGGATGAAAAACTCCGTATTTGAAAAGATAAAAATAGATTTTTATCGAAATGAACTAGTTTTGAACTAGAATTATAATCCATTTATTTTTGAAATAAATAAATTGGATTTGAAGGGTTTTAAAAGTAACCAAAATTTCCGGTAATTGAATTGGAATGGATTTGAATCGAAATTGTCTTTGGAATATTTCGATGTCGGATTTCGTGATTATACAGATATTGTTATGGAATTTGAAAGATATATTTATATTGTTATTTCCAATAAGATATTTGTTGGTTGTAGAATTTGATATTGAATATAAGCCGATATATTTTATATTTAGAGCCTTGTATTTAATATCAAATGGGAATTGGGTTTGTTGTGAACTGTGTTTTAACGACATTCGTTCTTTAACCCGATTTACAGTGAAATGTGATTTTGGGTTTATCGTGAACCGTGTCTTAAATGACATTGGTTCTTTAACCCAGTTAAAGACAGGATATGATTTCCCAAGTTAAACAATCATTAATATTGATTTTTGGGAAGATTGAAACCAAGTGGAGTTTTAATGAATCTTTAATTAGATTGAAATGATCGAGAATGGAGTATCACCAGTTTTACTCCAGGCGATAGTTAAATCTTTAATTAGATTTGAACGTGAAATGGTAATTGAATTTACCGATAACACTGTGGTGTTAGATATGTAGTATGACCAGTTTTACTTCATGGGATGAACAGGTTGGGATTGGGAAATAAAATAAATGGCTACTTCGGTGTGGTTCGCTGATTCCGACTAATTTGAATTGATATTCAAAAGAAGATTAAAGAATAAATTTAAAGAATTTATCTTTGATAAAATTAATGGGAACCTTTCCCAAGGTATAAGAATATTTGAATAAAAGAATATTCTGAATTGAAATGAGGCATATGTTGTGTTTGTGTTACACTTGTTTATTATATACGCGAGTTATTCAGAAAGACCGGGTTTATCCCATTCTGAATAACTGATTCGACGATGTGTCGAGGATGAAGTCGGTGGTCGAAGACCGGAGGTCTTCATATCGTTTGGGTGATTACTGATGATCTTGATTGGGCTGTACACCTAAGAGGAGGGAATCAGTTGGTGATAGTCCAGACGTACTTGGAGAACGATGGATATGCGAGGTACAAGGTGTCGCCGGTTTCGTTCAGACCCAGAACGAAGTTGTAAATGGACTGTGTGTATGACATTGGATTTTATTTTGTTTGATTGATTTCTATTAAATATATATCTGTTTGGCAGCGGAGAATTTATTCTCTTGCTTAACGCCCTTCTCTGAGACGTACGAGCTCATAGGTTATATATTGATGGATATCAACCGCATAGAGTGAATTGCCTGCGTGGCATGCCTAAGTGGCAAATGATCAAGGATTTTGTTGAAAAGCAGAGTCTTGTGGTTGATGATCAAAGCACCACCTGTGTGGCATAGCTTTGTGTAGCATTGATTCGCGAGCCTCACACCCCGGTTGTGAACTAGAAATGGGAGAGGACATCAGGGAGGGCATGCGTTTCTTTCTAGCTAGGGTGGGGTCAGTGACCTGCCAGCCCTGACATTTATATTATTTTCACTTGTGTGGTTGTTGCTGTTGCGAGGCGCCTCGGAAATATCGGTGACTATGTGGAGCCGATGGAGTCATTTGGCTCATTTACGCCCCAAAGGGCGGGGAAACGCAGTGTTCAGGCATTTTAATCCACATCGGTGGACCGGCCCTGACGATCCAAGGACTTGACTGATTACTTGTCCTGAGGCTCGGGCTAAAGAGTCTTGAATCGGTGAGGACTATCTTTTGCCTTGGTTCACTGATGGAAATCCAACTTCCAATATGTGACTTTGTGGTTTTGATTGTAGGACCTATATATAGCGACATAGTGGTATGGGGCACTTATGCCGTCTATGATTGATACTTATGATTGAAATTGTTTTGACACTATACACTTATAGTAATAAAAAAAGATGAAATTTCACCTACCAAGCATTCTTGGCTATTATAAGGTAAAAACCATATCCTCCGGCTTGCGTTGCATTGTGTGATGGGACTTGGGTTTTATAATAGCTTCATTGTCTTTATTTAGCATTGCGCTGTTGTTTTATGCACTGGTATTCTTAGGAGGAAACTCGTTCCATGTTATACGGCGTGGTCCCTTGATTTACCTAACTTTAAAATAAAGATTAACAACTGTTTTAGTTCTCACACCAGTCACATAACTGACCTGGAGTTTATTGTTTTAACCTAAACTCTAGGTGCCCTTATTTTCGACACGGGAAGCTAGTAGTTTTGGTTGTGCAGATTTATATGCACAGGATCCTGATTTACAGCTGGAACGATATCCGGAAAGCTCTGTATCCGTGTATTACTTCTAGTTGTGTATTGTATTATTTTCCGTTGCTATGTAATGTATTGTAATCTCTGATATTTTATGTTGTGTAATATTGATTCATACTCTGTATATTCTTGTATTCTGATGGAATTGTTGTAATAAACAATGATATGTTCTTCTGTTTGTGTTCCGATGTGGCTTGTTCTCAGTACAATCCGCGATTTCCCGTAAGGGGGATTTCGGGTCGTTTCAGCTTGGTATCAGAGCTCAGGTTTACAGAGCTCCAGAACAAGACACGTTAGAACCAAACGAAAGGATTATCGGAGATTGAATTAGTAATATCCAATGAGAATGACTCGTTAGAGATGGGATCAGTAGCATCCTAGAACGAGTGTAACGAGTGTTATTTTGAAAAATAAAATTGAAAACAAATTTTGTTTTGAAAAAATTAAATTAAATTATTCGTACTTGAATATTATTTTTATATTGAATTTGGACAATCCAGTATATAAAGATTTTGCGTATACATATGATCCACGTGTATTCGAAGTTTTAATATACTGGATAGATATAGAATCACACTCTAGTCGCCCAGAGATGATTCTGATGATTGACTAATCGTCATCAGTATTCATGTTCGAGTGCCGAAAGTGGGATTCCTATATATTTCCAATTGATTGGTGTGAGAACCAAAATTAGATAGGGCTTATTGTTGTGAATTGGCATCAAAAATCTGATTTTTGGACTATATATCAAGGTTATGAATTTGAAAAGCTAATCAACTAATTGAATGTTGATTGTGTTGTTTGATTATTGGTTGATTAATTAAAATTTGAACCATTTAGCCAAATTGAACCAAATAGTGAATTGTATTGAAAATTAGCCACATGTACTTACATTGAACAGGTCATAGCAAAGAGTCTAGAGAAGAGGAATAAAATTGTTTGCCCGACAAATAGGTACACGTTTATTGTATTTCTTGGGTTTTTGATGATTTTATGAGCCGATTGGCTGTTTCTTTTTTTTTTGCATTGGTGAGGGCCATGGGAGGCTATTTGAAATATCCCGAAGCTCCCGGTGCAGGGGAAGTTATGGCGAAATTTTTCGAAAATTTAGGGTGTTAGCCAAATTTTTGAAAATTTTGAAAAGTTCTTAGAAACTGAAAAGTTGAAGAACTTGAGCCAAAATGAAAATACTGGAAGTTGAGTTGATTTGTAAAACAACTTTCGGCTTCGTTCCTTTTCGGGGACGAAAAGTTTTAAGTGGGGGAGATTGTAATAACCCGGAAATCCGAGGCAATTTAAAATTTTTATTTTGGCAATTTTAGTGAATTTTAAATATTTTAAATGAATTATTTTAAATAATAAAGACGAGAAATTTATTTTGAATAGAATTAGAATATATATTTATTTGAATCGTCGTTAGAATATAAATAATTTATTTTTAATTATAAAAGGAATTGAAAATGGCGCGGTAGTTTTAAATTTCGATTTCAAAGTTCAAATGAATGTACAGGATTCAAAATAAGCCGGATTTTGGCGAAACCAAAAATATTAGAATCTATTTGAAAATATCTTTCCAACGAATCCGGAAAATTGAAATTTCATAGCGGGGATAAAAAGTTATGCCCAGTTGAAAATTCAGAATGGTCGCTATGGAATTTTGGCCCTTAAAAATGGGAATTTTGCAAACGACCTTCGTTTTCGACGAAACCACTTTTGTTGGATCCGGGGTGTCAAGTGATTGCTAGATTCAAAAATTCATAATTTTCTGAATCAATATGTGAGTGTGGCGAAGTTAAACTTGTTTTGACAGTTTCAGTAAATTTCGATCGACCAGAAAATGGCCATTTTTCAAACGGTCTCAGAATTTGATGAAATTAGTTTTGTTAGGACCGTATCGTCAAAACATAGCCATATTTATTTTTCTGGAATTTTTAGAGCCCGTATGTGGCCCCGGTAAATTGAAATGTGCATTCAAATTTAATATACATTGATTTATATTTTGAATTTGATAAAAACTGATCGTAACGATCGATTTGGCTTACCGAACATATCCCATTGTGTTTGGAATAGGAGTGTTTAGTTAGGGGCGCAGTTGTAAGGCTTGAATTGGCGTTCGAACAAAAAAATTAACTTTATGGGCTTAAATGGAAATAAAATTATATTTTATATAACCCCCCCATACATTCTCCTATTATCAGTCAACCCCTCCCTTCACTGTCGTGAAAAATCAAAAGAAAGAAAAAAAAATCATCATGAAACCGCCGATCGCCGCCCCTCCCCAGCAAAGCCGCCGCCTCCGATCCACCCTCCGACCGTCCCCAAGGCCGCCGCCGTTGTTCCCTCTCTTCCTCCTCTCGATTTCAACCCTCGAGCCCCAATCCAAACCCTAGAACACCAATCCCGCAACCCGACGCCAGTGCAGCCACCCAAAGCCGCCTGCGCAACCCCCTCCCCCTCGCCGCTTCCCCCACCTCCTTCCTCTGCCCTCCGATGGTTCAGTAAACTCCCACTCCGTTTTGAAAATAACTGTGAGCCTTCTTTTATTTATATATATATATAAATATAAAACTTGCTTTGTTTTATTCCCAGTCTTCAATAAATTCACATCGAATTTATTTTCTTATTTTTATTCAAAGAAAGATCAGATTTTTATGTATAAAACGTTGTGTTGATATCAGTTTTTATGTATGTAAAACATAGTAGAAAATCAGTTTAAGACGTATTTAACATCATAAAAATCTGATTTTGGTTAGATATAAAAATATGATTTTTTTTATATGACAAAGCCTGTTTTTTGAATGTGATTTTTATATATGTAGAGAATTAAAAATATGATTTTTATATAATAGAGAATATAAAAATGTGATTTTTATATACATAGCAACAATATAAAAATGTGATTTTTACATATGTAGTGAGTACGGACGACGAAAGAGACAAAATGCGAGCTCGACGAAGATTTTCTAAATATGAAGAGTCGCGGCGTTTGGTTTGGCTCTTGGTGAGAACTCCTCTCTTTTATTTTATTTCTAGTTGAAATATATACTAGGATGCAGACGGTGCTTAGCAGTACGCGACACCCGTTGTCTACAGACCATGGATGACTTGTTTATTTAATTGGTGTGTTGTGAAGGTTGATTGTGTGATGTGGAATGGAATAAAATATTTTATAGTGGAAAATATTTTATAGTTAAAAATATAATTTTTAACGTGTATATAAAATAAATAGTAATAAACAAATCGAACGATTTGTTTATGTACACCGATTTGACTAATATTGATTGGGACGATAAATTTTACACATCGCCCAACTGCACAAATAAAATATGTGTTTGATTGATTGAAACCCCACACGGGTGTTGGGATAAAATTTGATGTACACTAATCCCGATTGTTTAGTTGTATGTCAATCGATGGGTTGACAGACTGTGTAAGCATTAATTATTTATATTTAATGCTTATGCAGTTGTGTGGTGCACTCTAGATGATGGTTGCTATTATATACGTGTTGTAGGGAATCCATATAATTGACATTATATGGTAATTGATTGGGCCTCATTCCAATTTGGAAAATAAGTAATATTGTAAAAGAAAATTCATGTGTTGAATAGAATAAAAATTCATGAGTTGAATAGAATAAAATTCATGTGTTGAATAGAAGAAATTTCATATGTTGAACAAAATATATATTCATGTGTTGAATAGAAGAAATTTCATGTTTTGAATAAAATATATATTCATGTGTTGAATAGAAGAAATTTCATGTGTTGAACAAAATATATATTCATGTATTGAATAAAAGAAAATTCATGTGTTGAAGAAAATATTCATTTGTTGAATAGAATAACGAAGTTATTGAAAGATATAAAGTCGTGTTGGTTAGATATGCGCCATTTGGACGCGGACGATATTTATATCGATTATATTCGTTTTTATAATGAATATCGAAAAGGAAGTGATTTCAAAATATAACGTTTTGAAAATATTATCATTTATATATCGACGATATGGAATATTCAGTTTTGATTAGAAATTGAATCGGAAGTTGAAATCGTTTTGAAAACGAATTTAAAACGATTTATAAAATACGTTTTTAAAGGAAATCGACGAAATATATATATATATATATATTATATATAATGGCCTGAATAAAACGCGCCGCGCCGCGGCAGTTCGCAAATTTCGACCATTGACTTCGAATTGACGTTACGGGAGATCCGACCGTCGGATTCTCCTAAACCCAGAAACGTTTGGTTCATATAGAAAAGAGCTTTCTAAAGAATATTAGAGATTTAAAATCTAACGGTTGGATTTGGAATTATGCCCAAATTAAATCTGAAAAAGGTCGTTGTAAGTGCAGTTCGATGGCCGTTGATGGAAATCGACTGTACGGGCCTTGATAAAATTATTAAACATAGAAATAATTTGTGTAAAATCATAAGAAATGATTTGGAAAGAATTGGGATGAAAAACTCCATATTTGAAAAGATAAAAATAGATTTTTATCGAAATGAACTAGTTTTGAACTAGAATTATGATCCATTTATTTTTGAAATAAATAAATTGGAATTGAAAGGGTTTTAAAAGTCACCAAAATTTCCAATAATTGAATTGGAATGGATTTGAAGCGAAATTGTCTTTGGAATATTTCGATGTTGGATTTCGTGATTATACAGATATTGTTTTGGAAATTTGAAAGATATATTTATATCGTTATTTCCAATACGATATTTGTTGGTCGTAGAATTTGATATTGAATATAAGCCGATATATTTTCTATTCAGAGCCTTGTATTTAATATCAAATGGGAATTGGGTTTGTTGTGAACTGTGTTTTAACGACATTCGTTCTTTAACCTGATTTATAGTGAAATGTAATTTTGGGTTTATCGTGAACCGTGTTTTAAATGACATATGTTCTTTAACCCAGTTAAAGACAGGATATGATTTCCCAAGTTAAACAATCATTAATATTGATTTTTGGGAAGATTGAAACCAAGTGGAATTTTAATGAATCTTTAATTAGATTGAAATGATCGAGAATGGAGTATCACCAGTTTTGCTCCAGGCAATAGTTAAATCTTTAATTAGATTTGAACGTGAAATGGTAATTGAATTTACCGATAACACTGTGGTGTTAGATATGAAGTATGACCAGTTTTACTTCATGGGATGAATAGGTTGGGATTGGGAAATAAAATAAATGGTTACTTCGGTGTGGTTCGCTAATCCCGACTAATTTGAATTGATATTCAAAAGAAGATTAAAGAATAAATTTAAAGAATTTATCTTTGATAAAATTAATGGGAACCTTTCCCAAGGAATAAGAATATTTTAATAAAAGAATATTCTGAATTGTAATGAGGCGTATGTTGTGTTTGTGTAACACTTGTTTATTATATACGCAAATTATTCAGAAAGACCGGGTTTATCCCATTCTGAATAACTGATTCGATGATGTGTCGAGGACGAAGACGGTGGTCGAAGACCGGAGGTCTTCACATTGTTTGGGCGATTACTGATGATCTTGATTGGGTTGTACACCTAAGAGGAAGGAATCAGTTGGTGATTGTCCAGACGTACTTGGAGATCGATGGATATGTGAGGTACAAGGTGCCTCCAGTTTCGTTCAGACCCAGAACAAATTTGTAAATGGATTGTGTGTCTGACATTAGATTTTATTCTGTTTGATTGATTTCTATTAAATATATATTTGTTTGGCGGCGGAGAATTTATTCTCTTGCTTAACGCCCTTCTCTGAGACGTGCGAGCTCAGAGGTTATATATTGATGGATATTAATCGCATAGAGTGAATTGCCTATGTGGCATGCCTAAGTGGCAAACGATCAAGGCTTTTGTTGGAAAGCAGAGTCTTGTGGTTGATGATCAAAGCACCGCCTGTGTGGCATAGATTTTGTAGCGTTGATTCGCGAGCCTCACACCCCGATTGTGAACCAGAAATGGGAGAGGACATCAGGGAGGGCTTGCGTTTCTTTCTAGCTAGGGTGGTGTCAGTGACCTGCCAGCCCTGACATTTATATTATTTTCACTTGTGTGGTTGTTGCTGTTGCGAGGCGCCTCAGATATATCGGTGACTATGTGGAGCCGATGGAGTCATTTGGCTCATTTACGCCCCAAAGGGCGGGGAAATGCAGTGTTCAGGCATTTTAATCCACGTCGGTGGACCAACTCTGACGATCCAAGGGCTTGACTGAGTACTTGTCCTAAGGCTCGGGCTAGAGAGTCTCGAATCGGTGAGGACTATCTTTTGCCTCGGTTCACAAATGGAAATCCAACTTCCAATACGTGACTATGTGGTTTTGATTGTAGAACCTATATATGGCGACATAGTGGTATGGGGCACTTATGTCGTCTATGATTGATACTTATGATTGAAATTGTTTTGACACTATACACTTATAGTAATAATAAAAGATGAAATTTCAAGTACCAAACATTCTTGGCTATTATAAGGTAAAAACCCTATTCTCCAGCTTGCGTTGCATTGTGTGATGGGACTTGGGTCTTATAATAGCTTTATTGTTCTTTATTTAGTATTGCGTTGTTGTTTTATGCACTAGTATTCTTGGGAGGAAACCCGTTCTGTGTTATACGGCGTGGTGCCTTGATTTACTTAACTTTAAAATAAAGACTAATAACTGTTTTAGTTCTCACACCAGTCACATGACTGACCCAGAGTTTACCGTTCTAACCTAAACTCTGGGTGCCCTTATTTTCGACACGGGCTGCTAGTAGTTTTGGTTGTGCAGATTTATATTCACAGGATCCGGATTTACAGCTGGAACGATATCCGGAAAGCTCTGTATCCGTGTATTACTTCTAGTTGTGTTTTGTATTATTTTCCGCTGCTATGTAATGTATTGTAATCTCTGATATTTTATGTTGCGTAATATTGATTCATACTCTGTATATTCTTGTATTCTGATGGAATTGTTGTAATAAACAATGGAATGTTCTTCTATTTGCGTTCCGATGTGGCTTGTTATCAGTACAATCCGCGATTTCTCGTAAGGGGGATTTCGGGTCGTTTCAATCTAATATTACCAGAAATACACTGGAATAGGCTAAATGTCATACAATATTTTCTAGCTGGAAACAATCATTTCTTTCCAAAGGAATCTCAGAAATCACAACCTCTATTTCAAGTAGTCTTTTATAGAAAGAGAAATGTTTTAAAATCTACATGGGCTAAGTTTTTTTTTGAATCGAATATTTTGGCAAGAAATGGATTTGATTATTTCTGATCATGCCACAAAATTTTAAGAAATCTACAAACAGGTTTTTGGAAAGAATTTTATTTTTGGCTGAAAGGATTTGTTTTGAATACACAAAAAATTTTGACAAGAAAATCACTCAAGTTTTTATTGACAAGGAAAATTTTGGAAAGTCATTTTCTCTACAAATCTATTCATCAGGTTCACCAAAAATACCAGGAAAGTTTTTTAATCAATAATTTCGAAGACCATTTGTTTTGGTGAAAGATACATATTTGCAATCCAAATCGATTTCCAGAAGGGGTTTTTAGCCTCAAGGACAGAATGAACAAAAAATTATTCCCTAAGGACAAGGGGTTAAAATTTTATCCACAAGGAAAAAATTTAGTGTAAAGGGAAAATTTCAGGAGCCTACTATAATTCCACCCTTTACACTAAAATTTGTCCTTATGGACAAAATTTTAGCCTCTTGTCCTTATTGAACATTTTTTTTCATTTTGTCCTTCAGGGTATTTTCTTGTTTTCAGAATATCATTTTTTGGCAAGAATTTTTTTTTGGTAAAAACTGATATAAGGCCAAAAATTTCATTCTTATTCACCGTTTCGAATAAGTGGAAACAAATAACACTCTTCATTACTAGCAAGTGTAAATTATGGAAATCAATCTTTGTTTTCAATCTGCTAAGTTCACAGGGGTTCATAAAATCATCCAGGTTCAAATTACAAATTCAAGCAAGAATTTTTCAAGGGGCCACAAGTCATACATGGCAACAAATTAAAGCCAAATTCAACTCAAAGCAAGGCAACCAAAATAGGATTCACTTGTAATTAAAAGCCCTGGATATTATCAATTTAGTCAAGGTAGCAATTCATAAATCACGGCAAGTTACAGAGGAAATCAAAGCCAAAAATCTCGCAAGAAATCAGATCAATCATATGTTGAAATCAGAGAGCAGTTTAAGGGATTTGTAATCCTATTTGAACTACACCTTTCAACATTGGCATATCTATCAAAAACTACAAACAACAAATTCTAGCAAAGAATAAAAAATCAGAGATCTCACTTTTGGTTTCGATCGAGAGCAATCCAAAATTGATTGACAAAGAGGAGCAGTCGTCGAGCATCATTTGATTCGAAGCAAACAGAGAACAAAATCGAAGAACAGTCGATCGAGATTTGGGAATTCACGTAAAACCCTAGATGATAATTTTCTATGGTCACCATTGACAAGGGAATCAACCGATATTTCTTAAGGAAGAATAAAAATAAAATAAAGGGTCGGCCTTCTTTATTTTTAAAGGAGCTAGGGTTTTAATGCTTATTTTTTTAAATTGTTTTGTTTTAACTCTTGTAAAATCGTTAGTATTGTTTTCTATTTTTCTTTAAAAACTAGGTCATCTAGTATTAAGATTTAACTTGTAGTTTTCTAGTGTCTATAAAACTAGGGTTTACTAGCCACGGGTTTGTAGCTAGAGGAAAATATGATCTAGGGGATATAGATCAGTCTAGGGTTTTGAGCGTAGGATTAGAACAAGAGCGGGGTTCGTGAGTTTACGGGGTGTTGTACGCAGACCTGATTTACCTAGTAGAAACCTTAGTGAACGCAGCAGTAGGCAGGGTTTGCCGATGTTGGGTAAAATTTGTGTCATTTACATTTACTAACTCTACTATTATCTGTGCTGTGATAATTTTTAATATCTCGATAAAATTCAATAAACCCTATTCACCCCCCTCTAAGGTTAATCTAGATCCAACAACTCCAACCTGACAACATTACATATGCAGGAAAATCACTTATTTCCCACAGTAACGAAGCACTCATTCTAAAATTCATTTTTGTTGATACATCATAAGTAACAATTTCATCTTCCCATAGATTATTCAACTCATCAACCAAAGGATGTAAGTATACAACTATCTCAAATTTTGGATTTTTAGGTCCGGGAACAATGACGGTTAAAAACATATATGGATTTTTCATACACGTCCATGGAGGTAAATTATGCGGTGTCAAAATAACTAGCCAAGTTGCGCAAAGTTTACCGAATAAGGCAAAACGAGGAAAACCATCTGCACGTAAGTCATGTATAACATTACGAGATTGTTTAGAAAAATTAGGATACATCCTATCAAAATGTTACCAAGCTTCACCATCAAAAGGATGACATAAAACTGCTTCATCTTATTGTCGTCCACTATGCCATCACATGTGTTTAGCTGTAGCAGAAGATGCATATGACTTACGCAGTCTAGGTGTAATGGGAAATAATGCATATGAGTGAGAGACACATATTTCCCACCAAACTTTGTTGACTTATATCTTGGTTTGTTACAGAATTTATAACTCATCACTTCTTTATCTTCCTTCCAATATATCACTTCGTATGGAAAATCAAATGCGAACATTTTTTTTCCAGAAAATACCAATTCTCTGCCAACACATTATAAGGTGGAAACATTTCTTTACAGTAGACTAAGAATTGCATTCATTAGGTTTTCCGACGCATTGTATTCAGATTTTATAGCACCTATATGTCGTTGATAATTGTGTCATTTTACAACCTTTATACAAAGATCTTTTTGATGCTTCTAATAAGTCTTAAAAAAATTCTAGCTTCTGGGTCAAGTTCTTCATCTAAATCTGGTAGTTCATCCAAATGCATATCTGTACTAGCGGCATCATGAACCATTTCTGTTGTTCAATGTTCCAGACAAGGTTCATCGACATTAGCAACAATGGATATGGGCTCATCTTCAACTACATATGTTGGATCAATTCTTCTATCATTTTCACCGTGATATACTCATACATGATAGTTTGGCATAAAACCAAAACTGTGCAAATAAAACAGAAAGGTATCATATTTTTGAAATTTTATGCAACGACATTTAGAACAAGGACATCGAATTTCGTTCGCTTTGTTCTTTTACAAGATGCCACTTTCATAGGTGTTTCTATGCCCTTTTTAAAAAGAAATGAAATTGTCCTCTCCTCCCGACATCAAACTTGTACATCCAATTTTGGACTCCCAAATAATCCATCTTCAACTACAAATAATACACACACTTGGTATTATAATTTGCATATTATTAAAAAAAAATTACAATTATTTGGTTATTAATACCACATTGATGTTATTTATTCATAAATTGTATATTATAACATTTTCTATTGTATAATTTTGTATGTTGTCCTTATTTTATTAATATTATTATATATATAGTACTAAATAAAAGTAAAGTTTAGTGTGTTTTTTATTGGCCGTTACTGGTAATCGTTTGCTGTTTATATAAAACAATCTTGATATATTTGCAACTGGACTAATACTGTGGGAATGTAATATGTATTGTTTTAATGTTTCCATTAGTTAGTTAATTATAACTTGCCAAAAGGAATGCGAGTTATATTTATGAGAATGATATTGGGCTTACACCGTTTCATAAGTTGTATATAACCACTGACATGTTAAGAATTCCTTTTTTAGTTGCTTGTAACTATCATTAATTAGCTCACCATGTAGCTTATAATTTTATATGTCCAAGTTGATTACTAATGAAGAATCAACTAGTAAATTAGGCACATATAACTTCGAAATAACAATGTGCATATGCATTAGTGATAGTTCTCCAGCTTTATACAAATATTCGTTTGTTGTACTATTTCATCGACAATGTACATTAATTTGTTTGTACATCAGACTAGTCTTCAATTTTATTTCTCTTCTTTTCTTCTTCTCCGTTTGTTTTCAGAAAAAGAAAGAAATAATAGAAATAATAATATTGAGTTGTTTTGCAATCTCTATTGTCTAATGTGTACCAAATGTTCCTTTTTTACTTCTCAGTCGGCCATTAAATAAAATGATTTGCCTAGATTTCAAGTCAACGATGCACAATATATGTTGGAAAGTAAACCAAATATTATCATGACAACTTGCTTTGAACTGTGCTAATTATTACTTTTTCTCACTTTAATGTATTACTTGGCCTAGTTCATGATTTTTCATATGTCAAGGGTAATTGAAACTTATCTTTAGTGATATTTAATTCATAGTTTCCCTTAGACTTAATCACAACGCAGAAAATTAGCATAACTGAAAAAATTGAATAAGCAAAAAGGTAGAAAGTTTTCTTTTCTTTTTGCATCTTTAATGCTAATTATAATAGCATCCTGTACAATGTAAATTTGTATATAACATCACGTATAACTAGCTACATGTATTGTACAAAAAATGTCCTTAGTTTAGTGTTTATTTTTTGAAGTTTAATATTCTTCATGATCCCCCCACACTATTATAACTGGGAAAGTGTTTGATATTTTGTAAACCTCATATTGACTGGAATAACTTTTTATGGTGGTCGAATGCACATAATTAAATTGTGTTGAACATAGAGAGCAAAAGAAAGAAGAACTGGGCAATGCTAACCAATGTTCAACAAAAGGTTGTTTTTAAACAAATCTTACACAGTAACTTCCTACTTGCGAAGTACTGGGAAATGCAAGGAAATAATTTTCAGCCTAATGATTTCACAAACCAAAACACTATTTTTTTTTTTGTAAAACACACATGGGAAGCAATAACCCATGCACAACAACCTCCCTTACCCCTCTTCTACAGGTCACGCATGGGCTATTTGTTTTTTAAATATATTCAATGTGTATGAAAGAAAAAATACACACCACAAACCATGTTTACAAACATGACAGATGTCCAAGCTCATTGAAGCAGGGCAGAGGCCAAGAGGAGAGGTATTGGTTGGTGTTGTTTACAAACATGGCATATTCATAAGCACTTCAAATCTCGCAAATATCACCCGAGATCTCTTCCGAGATCTCGTTTTGGTCTCCTTCCGAAACGAAACAACAAATATCACTCTAAATCTCCTTTCGAATATATCGCCCGAGATATTGCAATACGCCCGATATATCGACCGACACGAAATACTGGAATATCGTCCGAGATCTTAGTTTTTTTGTTAAAATTTAAGTTTATGCCTGAATTAGAACTATAATTAAAAAACACAAATCTAGCTATATCAATCTTTTGTTATTTTACATTTTGCTTGTTAAATGACTATATTGAATGTTCGTATATGCTTTACAATGCTTATGATTTTCATATTCATCTTTTTACATACAAGTTACTTATGAAATTATGTATTTTATGGTCTATTTATGCTGAATTTTTTTAATGTTCTGGATCCTTTTAATGTTTCATGTCTAACAATATTCCTATTTTAAGCAAATTACGATTTAGAGTATGAATGATCTTTCGCAAAATAAAGAATAATAAAATTATTTTGCATTTTAAGTTTATGTTACTATGTTTTTGATAGCATTCATAAAAATCATTTTGTTAAAATGTCATTTTTAACATATCATGTACCCCGAGATTATTCCGATATAAACTTTCAGACCCGAGATGAAAATCCGAGATGAACTCCCGAGTTAGACTCATCTCGTCCGAGATCTCCCCCGACACAAGGCCGAGTCTATAAAATCTCTGAGACGAAACACGACCGTTATCTGAGATTCAAAACCTTGTTCGTAAGTCTCTGAGAAGTAGTCATAGTGAAAAATACTATTGAGTAATTATCTACCCGTTCCCATTATTCAAGGTAAAATAAATAAATTCAAATATATAGTTTAATTTGGGAAACAGTGCATCGCATCTAAAGCTGGCTGAAATGAATTTTTGTGGCACAACAAGATAGTTGTGTTACTGTTAAATTTTGGTGATACAAAATCACGAATAAGTAGAAACAAATATGAAAAATGGAAAGTAACTATTTTTAATACGGAAATGCATAAATTATTGATTGCATTTGCATGAGATGACAAAGAAATACATGAATTATTTTCTTCCATCTTTGCTAATGAAAGAAATTAGTGATTTACTTACTATGTTTGCACCATTTATAATCTCAGCATTCCCTCCATTATTTATTATCATATCTTGATAATTTGATTGATGACTCACGTAGATTTCGCTAACTATATTTTAAGGGTAGAATTCATTGTGAACCCGTCCTGGTATGGTGCCAGTGATCACCAAATAGAGTGTCTCTTCTTGTTAAGCATAATTTGAGGTTTAAATATGTAAACTTTTATTATGTAATCTCTGGTAATTCTCTCATGTGGAATAAAATATCTCCCTTTTGGACTGGACATACACTATCTCAATGGTAGCGGAACCAGCATAAATATCATGCGTCTCTTTTTTTCTTCATTATATTTATTTACTATTTGTTTGAATAATTGGAACAAATGCTATTAGATTAGTTAAATGTTCAATTGGCAAATCTAGGTCCTGTTTATTGTTCTTCCGCATCTGTGCAAAATTTTCGCACAACAAATTGGCATTAGAGCAAGGTGATTTGTTTTAAATTGTGCATCAATTATTTCTACAAAGGTTGGTAGTTTCAGTGTGATTATGCTATTACTGTTTTAGGGGGAAAATGAGACGTTGATGAAGAAGATTATGATGAGAGAGAAGAGTGTTACAGACCTGGAAAATGAATGTATCTTGAGCTCTAGATTCTCATTAAGGCAGAGTTATATGTTAGAACACGGCCCGACCAACCATTGAAAAGTGACTCTTTGTAAAAAAAACGAGGTGGTAGCGACCTAAGACAAACCACTGGAGGTGTTAGCGATTTTTCCAAGTGTTTGAGGACTTTTATATCTTCAAGTTCAATTGAGAAATGGTCGTCACGACGGAGATTTATTAGGTGTGGCTTTCATTGTATGAGAGATAGATGATAAAGCGCTTAGCGTATTTAAGGGACCACTGGATTTAGAAACTATATATGATGTAGCTAATTTTGGTGATGGATTTAACGCCACTCCTAACAGCTATTAACTCAGCACTTGATTTTCTGGCTGATGTCTATGTTTTAAATTTTGTTGGATATTTTTGTTTGCACACTTAAACTCTTTGGTTGGTATACCGAAGGAACGTGGATGAATTATATTTGTTTCCATGTAATCTTTGGACTTAAAAGGAAAATACATGTTGATTAGAGTTATGTTAACATGTGCCTATCCAGTGCGTTCTAGCTTTGCATACGTAATCTTAAAAAGCACAAAATAATTTGCATGAACACGAAAATATGTTAATAATTTAATTACAATAGCTAAAAGAAGCAGAATAAGGAATTATAACATACACGTTGTTCTTTCTCTATATAGGACAAGAATTAAATTAAATTTAATTACAATACCTGCAGGTAATTAAATGGCAAAAGGAAGGCAAAGACAATACAATAAGTTGCGAAGTTATTGTAGCCTGAGCCACTATTATGGCGCCCAAACTGTTCCTCATATATGTAATTAAAACAAATAATTATGCTACTAAATCATTCAGTTCTACCTACATTCTTTTTTTTCTTTAAAACCTAAAAAAATACATTGTATGTTGCCTACTTTTTCGGTTGTGATATTTTGAAATCTAATTTATGATGGGTCGACCCTACCAAGTTACCAAAACAAAATAAAACCTAACTTTAGTAAACTTAAAGATGAAATCACCTGATAGTAAGAAATTCCTTAAAATCCAACAAGTAGTGACCAAGTCGACGCAAACTGGATCTCAACGCCTAGCGGCAATCAAATTGGCGATCCCTGTTGACAGAATGGTAGGAAAAGGTGGCAGACTCTAAGGTTGCGGATGGGTAGGGGAAGTATATTATTTTAGGATTTGGGGAACTACATGCGTGGCAAATGAAAAGGGGAAGGAAAAAAGGCGAGCCTGAGAATGATCAGAGGCGGGCTTGGGAAATTATGTAGTTTACTATTCTTTTAACAAATAATGAAATTATGTCTTATGACCTCCCTTCAAAATGATAATTAACCTCTCTAATTAATGAGATTTAAAGTGAAACATGTAACTAGAATTTGCAGGTTGATTTCGTTCATGATGTGGTTAGCAAGGTTAGGATGAATTTCGTAATAATAAGGTTGCGGACGAGGCTATTTAAATGCTCTAAACAACTTTATTGTAGACTATAAGGCGAACTCCTATTATTACTGTCAAACGGTTACGTAATAAATGGAGGTTTCAACTGATTACTTGTGTAATGGTAACTCCAACGCCTACCTGTTACTATATGTGAAACAATATAATGAAATTTCAGTATTTCTTCTAAAGTCATTAATGTTATAAAATGAAATATTTGTTAGTGATGTAATTAGCTTCATTCACTATATTTTCTGAAAAGGTATTTATGTTAATTCTAATTGGTATTTTGGAAACAAATAAATAAATATATATATATATATATGTGTGTGTGTGTGTGTGTGTGTGTGTGAACATACAATGAAATTACATTCTTTGAGAATTTATCTAATTACACACAACAACATGTATGATCATGTATTATTATTATCTTTCGTGATACGCGCGTTTCCACTATATGGTATACTTAATTTTTTGAATCTTACGTTCATAATTCGAACATAATTAAGTTATTAGTGTTTGAATAAATTTGGCATTTGATTGGCGTCGGCACATTCCGACGTCATTCTGATGTCTTTATAATTTTTTTGGTTAAACAAATGTCATCGTAACGACGTTGAAATTTTCAGATGTCATTCCGATGCCTTTATTTTTTTTTTGGTAGGATGCATAAACGTCGTTGTAATGGCGTCAAAAATTACCGATGTCATTTCCATGCCATTCCAATGTCTTTATAATATTTTTGGGATAAATAAATGGCGTCGAAAAGTTCCAACACAATTTCCGACACCATTTCAATGGAATCGTTCTGATTTAAGAATTTTTGATGCCTTTTTGACACCACATTTTTTGGCATCGAAACGACATCAGAAGATTTCGTAGTATTTCGGTCTTCTTCTAGTAGTGACAGTTTTAAATGTTAAGGGAAAAAACGAAGGGTGATTTGTAATCAAACATAATATGGAAGTAATATATAATTATCTTGAGCTTCATGTGAACCCAAATGAAATGAAAAACCAAAAGCATGTTATGAGCTAGACAACAATCAAGTTAAAATACATTTAAAAATGGGTGGAAGGAATAATATTTTCAGATAATATCTTAATCTTTTTTATTTTTTTAGATATATTGACTATAAGAACAATAAACTTAGTGGGATGAAAAACCATAATTGTCATATTGAAAATTTGTTAGTCGCCGCTTTGAAATAGCGATATCAGCAAAAAAATTGTTAGTTGGTTTTCGAACTACGTTTCTAATATGACAAATTGTGTAGTCGATGAAGAATAAAAACATTTTGCTATGAGACAGTTCGAGTAATATAAAAAAAGGTGAATGATAATATATTGTAAGTAAAGTGCTATGGTTTGAATTGACGAATGTTATGTATTCCAAATTTTAATTTTGTAATGGCATGTAAGGCATTTTAAAGTCAAAACAAAGGTGTAAAAAATGATATAACAATTGATAATAAAAAAGGAATAAATGCTTCAACAATTTTTTTTTTTTGAGTGACCAACTTTGTAATCATATAACTGACCAACAGTTATAAGTGAAAAAAAACAACCCAACAAGTCTACGGGATGAGTACCATCATTCTAAGTTTTAAAGTCAATCAAGCTGCTTATTACAAGTGTGAGGCGTGCATAAATTTGCTTTCAAACTGTAACATTTATTTATGAGATCTGATGAGTGGCGAGTTTAGAGTGGGAACCAGATGAAAGAGATAACCGACTGCTGCTTCTTTAGTGATTTCTTGGCTTAAAGTAAAGGTATTTAGAGTGGGAAACAGATGAAAGAGACAACCAACTGCTGCTTCTTTAGTGATTTCTTGGCTTAAAGTAAAGGTATTGATTTCTTGGCTAAATAATTTGAGGTTACATAACGCTAATATAAATACTAAATTACCACCTTGTTAGCAACTCCTAGTTTTGATATTTTTTATGTTTTTTCATATTTAAAACCTCCACTATAGGATAATTCAAAGTGGATCATTATATCCTAATTCTGGTTTACGCAAAAGCTTAGTTTGTTGCTTGTATTTAACTATAGAATAAAGTATAGATAAAAAGCAAATATAACTTTTTACAAAACACCAAATGCATGGACAAAAAGCATTATATTTTTAGGAACACGGTGAATAACTACCAAAAGAGTTTTGTACTGTAATTTTTCTCCTGCAACTACTATTTTAGTTTAGTTAACAGAAACACAACTGATTTACTATTCCACAATAATCACAAAACGTTCGTTTTTATCATAACTGTAATTTAGTTCTACATACTAATCATGAAAACTACAATATTAAAAATATTAAAATTAGCATATTTAAATTTGTAGCATATGTTAAAGTCTAAAGCACTATTAAGTTTTACTTCTATTGTCAAATAAAATAGTTTTTGTCTTTTCACTTAGCATTAAAAAATGAGGTACATACCATGGTCTCGCTTGAGGTATATTTGTGGGAATCAGGACTCCAACACCATAATATTCCCAAAAATCTACTAGCATAATATGGTTGAAATGCCTGCAATGTAATATTGTTTGAGGTAATGGTAAATATGAACTTGGCAGATATTCATAAGATAAAACTTCGAAATGTTGGTCACATGACTAAATATGTAAAAGATGCAAACGATAAAAGACATTGTTACTTAATTATTTAACTCATATCTATTATTTTTAAACTTTGTCCCTGCAGTTAAATAACTCATATATGTTAATTTTTTAAATTTACCTGTGCAACAACAATACATTCTTGAAACTACATATCTAAGCCTTAAAGATTTCCAAGCCACTGGTGTGAGCTTCACTTATTTAGGGGCATGTTTCCATAATAAAAATAGTGTTTTTTTGGCAAAGCCATGATACAAATGTTTACAATTCATACAACATTATCTTTCTCCCTCTTATATTCTAATGGGTATCAAATGTTTTCAAAGACCAGCACAATATAACAAAAATATTGTATATACACAATGACAAACATAAAGACAATAAAATGTTATCCATTATAGATCAAAAAGCAACTAAGATACAGTGTGCATGTGCAAACCGTTAGATTTAATAAATCAATATCAGCGTACTTATACCAATATGCCGTAAGTACTAAAATGTTCATGCCACTAACATAAAATGGTTTACCTATAACCAATGTTGTAAATACTAATATGGTTTATACAAATAGTCAAACCAAAAAAGTTTGCAACAAATAACCATATTAATACTGAATCTTTTGTAGGTATGATTATATATCCTACATATAAACCGTTAAGCTTAAGTGACATAAATTTCACTGAAAATTTAACCCGATAATCCAATACTTTAGGTTCAAGAAAAAACACAATGTAGTATATTTGTCTAATACCAAATCAAGTGACGTAATTAAAGATTAGTATTATAAACAATATTTGTAGCTTTACCCTTTTAATTAAAAATGCTTGTTCGTTTGAAACAAATGAATGATTGTGAAAATCAATAAGTATTATTTGCAAGACTACATGAAGAAGGTTTAACAAGCTCGAGGCACCCCCATCCTAGGTATAAACAAAAAATAATGTCCATAATAAACATGATAGCTTGTGCCTCTCTACCTTAAGGCTGTAGACCTACTTCATGTTTATATAACATCTCGGTTGATAAGGTTTCCAGCAATACCATCTCAGATTAAAATCAAACCAGACGAAGGAAATTATAACAAAATTTCAAGTACCGGATGTGATAGCAGAAACTAAATTATAGAGTACAAAGTTTTTATTTTATAACAAAGTAGTGATACACATTCTTATACACCTCAATCCGTAAGGGTGACGTCAAAGCCATGATATACAATCTGGAGCCTAATCTAAGCTTCATGCATGGTTAATATTTAATAATATCACTGAAGTTGAATTTTTATTCTATTATGCCATTACATTTCTCTTTATGTTAAGAAAACGATACCATCACTTTTGACACATTTCGTACATAAGAAAGGAGAATATATGTATATAATATATCGAGTTTAGATTGTATATAAAAAAGGTCATCTAATTAATTGCAAATTTTGCTGCACACATGTTAATCCTCGCATATTCGACATTTGAAAATGGTTTGGTGGAAAATTCCCGCATCATCTTTAACTATATGACACTTCAAAACTAAGTTAAGTTAAAATACTGCTTAAATCTTACCATTTTTATCATTTATAGTTATATCTTTGTTACCTGATATTATTAAAAATATTCTCAAATGACATAATCACGATAAGAATTCCCTTAATCAACAAAAAACACTGCCCGCTCATAGCCTAAGCCACGAAATATGCGAGGAGAGGACTTAGTAATTTTATTAATTACGATTACAAAACATTGTTACATTTTTATATTAGTAACTTACGAACAATCGATTATTAAATGATATAAACTTTAATTATTTAAGGAAATGTCTCCTAGGGGTCATGTGTCATATCACGATAATGAACTCATACGAATTCACGCAAGAATTTTTCAAGGGGCCACAAGTCATATATGGCAATAAATCGAAGCCAAATTCAACACAAATCAAGGCAACCAAAAGGGGATTCGCTCGTAATCAAAGCCGTGGATATTATCAATTTAGTCAAGGCAACATTTCATAAATCACGACAAGTTACAGAGGAAATCAAAGCCAAAAATATCGCAAGAAACCAGATCAATCGTATGTTGAAATCAGAGAGTAGTTTATGGGATTTGTAATCCTATTAAACTACACCTGTCATCATCGGCATATCTATCGAAAACCACAAACAACAAATTCTAGAATAGAATAAAAAAAATCAGAGATATCACTTTTGGTTTCGATCGAGAGCAATCCAAAATTGATTGAAAAAGAGGAGTAGTCTTCGAGCATCATTTGATTCGAAGCGAACAGAGAACAAAATCAAAGAACAGCTGATCGAGATTTGGGAATTCACATAAAACCCTAGATCGCAATTTTCTATGGTCACCATTTAAAAGGGAACCGACCGATATTTCTTAAGGAAAAATAAAAATAAAATAAAGGGCCGACCTATTTTATTTTTAAAGGGGCTAGGGTTTTAGTGCTTTTTTATTTATTTATTGTTTTGTTTTAACTCTTGTAAAAGCATCAATTTTGTTTTCTAGTTTTCCTATAAAAAATAGGTCATCTGGTTATAGGATTTAACTAGCAGTTTTCTAGTGTCTGTAAAATTAGGGTTTACTAGCTACGGGTTTGTAGCTAGGGGAAAACCTGATCTTGGGGATATAGATCAGTCTAGAGTTTTGAGCGTAGGATTAGAACAGGAGCGGGGTTCGCGAGTTTACAGGGTGTTGTAAGCAGGATCTGATTTATTACGTAGTAGAAACCTTAGTGAATGCAGCAGTAGGAAGAGTTTGCCGAAGCTGGGTAAAATCTGTGTCATTTACATTCCGCATTTACTTACATTGCTATTATTTGTGCCGTGATAATTTTTAATGTCTCGATAAAATTCAGTAAACCCTATTCACCCCTCTCCCCCTCTAAGGTTAATCTAGATCCAACAACTCCAACCTGACAATATTACATATGCAGGAGAATCACTTATTGTCCACAGTAACGAAGCACTTAACGAAGACAATAGAGCCGTTAGAGTGTGAACACGTTTTTATCATATTTAGCATGCTTTGTCATTATCTACTAGCCGTTAGGCTCATGCATACTTGGTATATTTAATACTAGCCGTTATGCTCATACATATTTGGTATATTTTGTACTAGCCGTTGGGCTCATAGCACTATATATATGTGCTCTTTGTATCATGTTTAGCATCAATAAAAATTGCAATTGTTCCTCTCTAATAACTCTCCTTCTCATCCCTTAATATGGTATCAGAGCCAAATTGCCGAAAGGCTTAATCATCAAGCAGAAAGTTGTTTTTGTTTTATGGCCAACAACAATGAAGTAACCTCCGCTGTTTCAGGAAGTATGGGGTACAGTGCTCCACCTAACCATCATGACCTGATTAAACCAAAAAGACAAATTATCACCACATCTCTAGACGAAGACAATTACATTCTATGGAAATATCAAGTAGAGATCGCTTTAAGAGGGTATGATTTACTGTAGTACATTAATGGGACAATAACAGTCCCACCAGTGACGATAACCAATTCGGAAGGAGAAATTGTGCCTAACACAGACTACACAAAGTTTCAAAAACAAGACAGCCTCCTTTCCTCATGGCTCCTATCGTCGGTAAGTTCGAATTTATTATCACAAATAGTTGGATGTAGCACGTCTTATGAAATATGGAAAACAGTTGAACAAATTTTCAGTTCCCAATCAGCTGCTAGAATCATGCAATATAGAAGGGAATTACAAAATTCTAGAAAAAGGAGGCAAGCATGAAAGAATACTTAGGAAAAATTAAAAATCTGTGTGACAAACTAAATGCTGTTGGTCATAAGATCAGCGACAATGAGCAAATCCTATTTATTATTGGTGGATTAGATGAAGAATATGAATCTCTAGTAACTGTGTTAGCCACACAACAAACTTTACCTGATTTACAGTTCGTTCGATCAGCACTCCTTGCTCATGAAGGCAGAATTGACCAAAGAAAAACAGCACAAAATAAGTTCTCTACCAATTATACCACAATCAGAAATAAGCAGATACAAGGAGATAACAACAACTATCGTGTGAAATGTCAAATATGCCAAAAGTTTGGTCACATGGCGAACAAATGTTACTTCAGGTATAATTCAGACACAGGTAGACAACAGGCAAGCCAAAATTACTTTTCATAAAGAAGAGCACAAGCAAATATGGCAACAACAGGGAATTCAACTCAAAATAATAATAACGCAAACCGAAGACATAATGCTACAGATGATGATGAAGTAAAAAATGAAGACAATGGCTTCGAAGAATGGTACTCTGACTCAGGAGTGACTCACCACATAACTAGCAATCTTCAAAATTTAAACATTAGGAGCAGAAATTACTCAGGTATGAAAAATTTGCATATGGGTAATGGTAGTACTGCTAGTATCACACACATAGGAAAAGGGACTATCTTTGGGAAAAGACAACTCAAATTAAACAACCTTCTTAGGGTACCTACGATTAATAAAAATTTGTTAAGTGTATCAAAATTTGCCAACGACAATAATGTTTACTTTGAATTTCATCCTAAGTTTTGTTTAGTTAAAGATTCCCTAAATCATGAAATATTACTTCGAGGTAACCTATACGATGGTTTATACAAATTCAAGACTGCAAACTCAAGTGGAGAATTCTGGTACAATAATGTAGATGCTAGTAGTGACAATGACTGTATTAGGAATAGTTGCAATAACGTTGATTATGACAATAATAGCAATGAATGTAACGTGATTAATTCTTGGCATATAAAATTAGGACATCCTAATCTGGAAACTGTTAAGACTGTTCTGCGTAATAATAACATTCATTATAAAAATGTACCTATCAAACACACATGCACGCACTGCCAACTCGGCAAGAGCCACAAGCTCCCTTTTAGTGATTCTGAAACCAGCTATAATGAGCCACTGGAACTTGTACCCGCTAACTTGTGGGGACCCGCGCCTCTAAATTCATATCAGAGACACAGGTATTATCTTTCTTTTGTGGATGCTTATTCTAGATATACTTGGATATACATGCTGAAAACTAAATCAGAAGCTTGCAATACAGTTATGCAATTTATAACTCATGTCGAAAAACAAATGAACAGTACTGTTAAGGTTATTCAGACAGATGGGGGAGCTGAGTTTAAACCTCTAACTAATTACTTTCTCAAAAGAGGGATCAAACATAGATTAACTTGCCCGCATACGTCCGAACAAAACGGTTTAGTCGAAAGAAAACATCGACACATAGTAGAGACTGGTCTAACTTTGTTATCACAAAGCTCATTACCCATGAAATATTGGAATGAAGCTTTCTACACATCTGTATTCCTCATTAACAAGTTGCCAACCAAAGTCTTAAACAATAAAAGCCCACATGAAATGATATACAGTGTTAGACCAGAATATGGTTTTCTGAAAGCCTATGAGTGTCTATGTTTTCCATGTTTGAGAGACTATAACAATCATAAACTAAGTATGAGATCAAGCCCATGCACATTCATTGGGTATGCACAAAACCAAAAAGGTTATAAGTGCATGGACAGAAATGGAAAAATATATGTTTCTAGGCATGTGATATTTGATAAAAATAAGTTTCCTTATGCAGAAAAGCAAATCGGCAAAAAGGATGGGGAACAAAGCATAAACAATAACATACGGTTCGAGCCATTCATTACTGAACCACCTTTAATTGATAGAAATGAAGAGCAACAACGCACAAGCAATTTAAACACCCAGGAAGAAACTATGGATCAAACAAACGAGCAAACCAATGAGATACACAATGACTCAGAAGATACAAACATACATGAAAACATGCAGCATAGTGAAGATACAGAAAACAACAACCATGTTGACTATACCAGCAACAACGATACACAGCAGCAAACACCACCACAATCAACTGGACATCACATGATCACCAGGTCAAAGAGAGGCATCTTCAAACCCAAAGTATATAATATTTCTGCCAGTGAGATCGAACCATTGAATTTCACTCAGGCTATAAGATCAAACAAATGGAAGGAGGCAATGGACACTGAATATAAAACTCTCATAAAAAACAACACTTGGAGCTTAGTGACTCAACCAAAACACAAAAATGTGATTGGTTGTAGGTGGACATACAAAATAAAAAGAAAAGAAGATGGATCTATTGACAAATACAAGGCCAGACTGGTTGCAAAAGGTTACGCACAACAATTTGGTTTTGATTTCAATGAAACTTTTTCCCCAGTCATAAAACCCACAACCATCAGAATTATACTGACCATTGCTCTAAATAAAGGATGGAATGTGAGGCAACTGGACGTCAACAATGCTTTTTTGAATGGGGAATTGACTGAAGAGGTATACATGCAACAGTCTGAAGGATATGGTACTGGTGATAAAGTATGCAAACTACACAAAGCAATATATGGCTTAAAACAAGCTTCGAGAGCTTGGTATGAAAAGCTAAAGTCAACTTTGTCTAACATGGGTTTCTCACAAGTTAAATCGGACAATTCTCTATATATGAAGAAGGGCATACATGGAACTGTGTTCATTCTAGTATACGTTGACGACATGCTAATAACAGGAGACAACAGCGAAGAAATAAACAGAATCGTTCACAAGCTGGATCAAAATTTCGCCATTAAAGACTTGGGGGAACTAAAAAAAATTCTTGGAATACAAGTGATTAGGAAAAACAATGGTGAATTAATATTATCCCAACAAAATTATATCACTGAAATACTGCAAAGGGCAAATATGCACAAGGCAAACTCATTACCTACGCCTATGATTAGTAACCTAAGACTATCTAAGCATAAAGGAGAAGCTATCGACAATGCCAAACAATATAGAAGCATAATAGGAGCGTTACAATACGCAACTATTACTCGACCAGACATATGCCACAGCGTCAATAAACTCAGTCAATACATGCAGAACCCTTTATCAGAACATTGGATGGCATTAAAGAGAGTGTTACGATACTTACAAGGCACAAAACATTACGGTATACGCCTAAATTCAGAAAAGGAACTTAACTTACACTGCTTTAGCGATGCCGATTGGGCCAACGATATTGACGATCGAAAGTCTGTCTCAGGATACTGCGTTTACCTCGGTTCCAATATCATTTCCTGGTGTACGAAGAAACAACCGACCACATCAAGATCTAGCACAGAGGCTGAGTACCGTGCACTGGCAAGCGCTACAGCCGAAATCATGTGGATAGAATCACTGATGGAGGAGCTTGGTTTCACTCCAAGACGAAAGTCGGTCATTTGGTGCGATAACAAGAGCACAGTATCTTTATCTCTAAACCCTATTCAACATTCAAGGACGAAACATCTTTAAATTGATCTCCATTTTGTGAGAGAAAGAACGCAATCAGGAAGACTTGCAATATGTCATGTGCCTGCCTACTATCAGAGAGCAGATGCTCTCACAAAGGCCCTTTCGGCCAAAAAATTTATCAGAATGAGAGAGGAACTTCGCGTCATCAGTGCAGGCGGAAGGCAGAATGAACAAGGAAACCCTAGTTCGAACTGAGGGGGCATAACGAAGACAATAGAGCCGTTACAATAGAGCCGTTAGAGTGTGAACACGTTTTTATCATATTTAGCATGCTTTGTCATTATCTACTAGCCGTTAGGCTCATGCATACTTGGTATATTTAATACTAGCCGTTATGCTCATACATATTTGGTATATTTTGTACTAGCCGTTGGGCTCATAGCACTATATATATGTGCTCTTTGTATCATGTTTAGCATCAATAAAAATTGCAATTGTTCCTCTCTAATAACTCTCCTTCTCATCCCTTAATAGCACTCATTCTAAAATTCTTTTTTGTTGTTACATCATAAGTAACAGTTTCATCTTCCCATAGATTATTCAACTCATCAACCAAAGGCTGTAAATATACGTCTATCCCATTTTTTGGATTTTTAGGTCCAGGAACAATGACGGTTGAAAACAGTATGGATTCTTCATACACATTCATGGAGGTAAATTACGCGGTGTCAAAGTAACTAGCCAAGTTGTGTAAAGTTTACCAAATAAGGCAAAAAGAGGAAAACCATCTGCACATAAGTCAAGTATAACATTACGAAATTGTTTAGCAAAATCAGGATGCATCTTGTCAAAATGTTACCAAGCTTCACCATCAGAAGAATGACATAGAACTCCTTCACCTTATTGTCGTTCACTATGCCATCACATGTGTTTTGCTGTAGCAGAAGATGCATATGACCTACGCAATCTAGATATAATGGGAAATAATGCATATGAGTGAAAGACACATATTTCCCACCAATTTTTGTTGACTTATATCTTGGTTTGTTACAAAATTTATAACTCATCACTTCTTTATCTTCCTTCCAATATATCACTTCATATGGAAAACCAAATGCAAACATTTTTTTTAGTAAATACCAATTCTCTGCCAACACATTATCAGGTGGAAGCACTTCTTTAAATAGACTAAGAATTGCATTCATTAGGTTTTCCGACGCATTGTATTTAGATTTTATAGCGCCTAAATGTCACTAATAATTGTGTCATTTTACAACCTTTATTCAAAGGTCTTTTTGATGCTTCTAATAAGTCTAAAAAAAAATTCTAGCTTCTGGGTCAAGTTCTTCATCTAAATCTGGTAATTCATCTGAATGCATATCAGGACCAGCGGCATCATGAACCATTTCTATCATTCTATGTTCCAGACAAGGTTCATCGACATCAACATCAATGGATACGGGCTCATCTTCAACTACATATGTTGGATCAATTCTTGTATCATTTTCACTGTGATATGCTCATAAATGATAGTTTGGCATAAAACCAAAACTATGCAAATAAAATAGAAAGGTATCATATTTTTGAAATTTTATGCAACGACATTTAGAACAGGGACATCGAATTTCATTCTGCTTTGTTCTATTACAAGACGCCACTTTCATAAGTGCTTCTATGCCCTTTTTCAAATGAAATGGTATTGTCCTTTCCTCCCGGCATCAAACTTGTACATCCAAGTTTGGATTCTCAAATAATCCATCTTCAACTACAAATAATACGCACATATGGTATTATAATTTGCATATTATTAAAAAAAAATACAATTATTTGGTTATTAATATCATATTGATGTTATTTATTTATAAATCGTATATTGTAATATTTTCCATTGTATAATTCCATATGTTGTCCTTATTTTATTAATAATATTATATATATTGTACTAAAGAAATGTAAAGTTTAATGTGTTTTTTATTGGTCGTTACTGGTAATCATTTGTTGTTTATATAAAACAATTTTGATATATATGCAATTGGACTAATAATGTAGGAATGTAAATATGTATTGTTTTGATGTTTCCATTAGTTAGTTAATTATAACTTGCTAAAAGGGTATGCGAGTTATATTTATGATAATGTATTGGGCTTACTCTGTTTCATAAGTTGTATATAACCACTAACATGTTTAGAAATCCTTTTTTAGTTGTTTAAACTATCATTAATTAGCTCACCATGTAGCTTATACTTTTATATGTCCAAGTTGATTACTAATGAACAATCAACTAGTAAATAAATACATCAGACTAGTCTTCACTTTTATTTCTCTTCTTTTGTTCTTCTCCGTTTATTTTCAAAAAAAGAAATAATAATATTTAGTTGTTTTGCAATCTCTATTGTCTAAAGTGTACTAACTGTTCCTTTTTACTTCTCAGCCAGCCATTAAATGAAATGATTAGTCTAGAGTTCAAGACAACGATGTACAATATATGTTGGAAAGTAAACCAAATATTATCATGACAACTTGCTTTGAACTGTGTTAATTATTACTTTTTCTCACTTTAATGCATTACTTGGCCTAGTTCATGATTTTTCATATGTCAAGGGTAATTGAAACTTATCTTTATTGATATTTTATTCATAGTTTTCCTTTGATTTAATCACAATGTAGACAATTAGCATAACTAAAAAATTGAATTAGCAAAAAGGTAGAAAATTTTCTTTTCTTTTTGCATCTTTAATGCTACTTATAATAGCATCGTGTACAATGTAAATTTGAATATAACATCGCATATAACTAGCTACATGTATTGTACAAAAAAATGTCCTTTGTTTAGTGTTTCTTTTTTGAAGTTCAATATTCCTCATGATTCCCCCACACTATTATAAGTGGGAAAGTGTTTGATATTTTGTAAGCCTCATATTGCCAACCTATGTCCAACAAAAGGTTTTTTCTTAACAAATCTTACACAACAACTTCCTACTTGCAAAGTACTGGGCAATGCAAGGCAATAATTTTCAGTCTAATGATTTCACAAACCAAAACCCTTTTTTTTATATAAAACATGCATGGGAAGCAATAACTCATACACAACAACCTCCCTTACCCATCTTCTACAGGTCATGCATGGAATATTTGTTTTCTTAATATATTATTTGTGCATGAAAGAAAAAATACACACCACAAACCATGTTTACAATCATGGCAGATGTCCAGGCGCATTGAAGCAAGGTTACAAATATGGCATGTTCATAACTCTCTGAGAAGTAGTCATAGTGAGAAGTACAATTCTGTAATTATCTACTCATTCTTATCATTCAAGGTAAAAAAAAATTCAAATATAGAGTTTAATTTGGGAAACAGTGCATCATATCTAAAGCTTGCTGAAATGAAATTTTGTGGCATAGCAAGATAGTTGTGTTACTGTTAAATTTTGGTGATACAAAATCACGAATAGGTGGAAACAAATATGAAAAATGGAAAATAATTATTTTTAATATGGAAATGCATAAATTATTAATTGCATTTGCATGAGATGACAAAGAAATAAATGCATGAATCATTTTCTTCCGTCTTTGCTAATGAAAGAAACTAGTGATTTACTTACTATGTTTGCGCCATTTATAATCCCTCAGTTATTTATTATCATATCTTGGTAATTTGATTGATGACTCACGTAGATTTGACTAACTATATTTTAAGGGTAGAATTCATTGTAAACCCATCCTGGTATGATGCCAATGATCACCAAATGTAGTGTCTCTTCTTATTAAACATAATATGAGGTTTGGATATGTAAACTCTTATTATGTAATCTCCGATAATTCTCTCATATGGAATAAAATATCTCTCTTTTGGACAGGACATCACTATCTCAATGGTAGTGGAACCAGTATAAATATTGTGCATTTTTTTCTTCTGATTATAGTTATTTACTATTTGTTTGAATAAATAGAATAATTGCTATCAGATTAGTTTGATGCTCAATTGGCAAATCTTGGTCCCATTTATTGTTCTTCCGTATCTGTGCAAAAAATTTTGCACAACAAATTGGTATTAGAGCAAGGCGATTTGTTTTAAATTGTGCTTCAATTATTTCGACAAAGGTTGGTAATTTCAATGTGATTATGCTATTACTATTTTAGGGGGAAAATGAGACGTTGATGGATAAGATTATGTTGAGAGAGAAGAGTGTTACAGCTAGGAAATTGGATGTAGCTTGAGCTCTAGATTTTCATTAAGGCGGAGTTATATGTTAAAACACGGTCTGACCGACCATTGAAAAGTGACTCTTTGTTAAAAAAATGAGGTGGTACGACCTAAGACGAATCACTGGAGGTGTTAGCGATTTTTCCATGTGTTTGAGGACTCTGTATATCTTCAAGTTCAATTGAGAAATGGTCGTCAGGGTGGAATCTGTTAGGTGTGTCTCGCATTGTATGATAGATAGATGATAAAGAGCTTAGCGTATTTAAGGGACCATTGGATTTAGAAACTATATTTGATGTAGCTGATTTTGGTGACGGATTTGATGCCACTCCTAACAACTACTAACTCAACACTGATATTCTGGTTGATGTCTATGTTTTAAATTTTGTTGGATATTTTTGTGTGCACACTTAAACTCTTTGGCTGGTATATCGTAGGAACTTGGATGAATTATATATATATTCGTTTCCTTGTAATCTTTGGACTTAACCGCCAAATATTACATGTTGATAAGAGTTATGTTAACATGTGCATATTCGGTGCGTTCTAACTTTGTATACATAATCTTAAAAATCACAATATAATTTGCATGAACACTAAATATGCTAATAATTTGATTACAATAGCTAAAAGAAGCAGAATAAGGAATTATAATATACATGTTAGGACAAAATTTAAATTTAATTTAATTACAATACCTGTAGGTAATTAAATGGCAAAAGGAAGGCAAAGACAATGCAATAAGTTGTGAAGTTGTTGTAGCCTGAGCCACTATTATGGCACCCGAATTGTTCTTCTTATATGTAATTAAAACAAATAATTATACTGCTAAATCATTCAATTCTACCTACATTCTTTTTATATGAAAAATGACTGGCTTCACCGCCCCCGCAGCGCCAAGATTAACAACAACAAAAGGTGCCCTTTCTCCACCATAGAATTACCATAGGCATACTGAAAATAGATTTGTATATTAATTATTAATCTTACAGCAAGTTCACAACATGCTACTAACAACATCCTAGTAGCTGAGAATACGAACCTCCCTTCACAGCAGCACAGCAGCACTCGATTCATAACAATGAAATACCATTTAATAGTCCATCTACAACAAAACTCCAAACCATTTCCTTCCCTCTGCCTAGACTGCCTTGCTCATCGCTTCAAAATCATCGCAAAAGGAAAGCTCCTCACTAGCTGATTTCATCAATCAAATTACCGCATGCATGCGACTGTCTCCTTAACCACCCAAACTCCTCTGCACCATCAATAATATAATATCAAACTCCACAAAAAAATTACTACTTCATTACCACCAAACCTACCATTCAGCAACCCCACTAAAACATTCACGCTACAGCCAGCACCCGACCGATCGACGACAACAGATCCTCCTTCACTGTCCATTCCAGAAACACAAAAAAGGCAAGGAAAGTTAGAGGAAAACAGTGGAAAAGGAAATAAATGAAATAGAGCATTAATTGTAAATAGCTACACGTAGAAAGTTAGAAAAAAAAGGATAGGCACAGGAATCTTATATAATAAACAGGCAGGCATGCATCTGCATGCATGGTGGGCAGAACACAAGTATAAGCATTCAATCTTATGGAAGCAGGCACACTGCGACCTCACCCTCTAGCTGAAGATGCACCCATCCAGATTCCAGACTGAGACTGTGCTTCTAAGTTGTCAGATAATTAAGCTTCATCATCACTGTGACGGGGAGCAGCTCAAGTTCAGGTGGTAGGAACCTATTTGTCGTGGAGGCTGGGCGTAAAGTAGCTCAAGTTAGCTCAAGTTCAGGTGGTAGGAACCTATTTGTCGTGGAGGCTGGGCGTAAAGTAAAGGGGTTCAAAAAAATTTGGACCATTTCTCGATTTGTGCGTGTCATCCTTGCGCAGGGGCCATGCTAATCTTCTCTGTATCGTTCCAATTTTATCGGATGTCCCCGAAGGGACAACATATAGCTCGGCAGCATAGTATAAAACCAAGCGACTTTTCCTCCATTCGCCGATGTGGGACTTGCTCACTATATTCGGTTTCACTCTTTCAGTTTCAGATGGACAATAAACTACAACAGCTGCAGGGATAAAATACCAGCCTGCCTTGTGTGAAGTATAGATGATCAGTACCTAGCTACTCCCACGCTTACCTCCTCCTCCTTTTCTGCTTTCCCAATATGTCCCATTCCAACACAAACAAACGATTCCCCTCATCACAAAATAAAAATAAAATAAACCCTGTTATTATGGCATATATATACAGACAGCATTGATCATATATAATATGTTTCCAACTGGTCATTTGTAATCAATACTAGGACATATGCAAAATGTCCAGTGATAGATAATTAACATTGTATATATCCTTTACATATCATAACTTGTCAAAGTCAATGGGATCAGCTTAGCTATTCTGTTTACCAATTTAATTCACAAACCAAATGCATACCAACTCCCTTTTTCACTCAGTTTCAATTTCGACCTACCCTGACACTGCTGCTCTCTACGCTAGCTTACTTCAAACCAAACGTCATCATTTCTAATTTTCAACTTATATTACATAATATCAACACCATACTCAACATTCCCGTAGACATCCAGCTCTTTTAGGTTTTCAGCATATTACATTTCAACGAATTATGGACTGACTCCATGATATAAATTCCTAATTTAAAAGCGCTTACATTAAGAATCGGGCAAACTGGCAGAGTATCGCTTAGCAGACGAGGGCAACAACGGCGCATGATCTTAAAATCAAGGCAAAGCGGCACTGCAGCAGTTGGATTGAAGGGTGGTAGCACCATAGCCATAGCATATGGAGGTAGAGAGGGGTTGCCAAGTTTTTTTTTATCTCCAATTGCATTTCGAATTTCGAATTGAAGTTTTTTGGTAGCTCTGCTCAATTTGGGGCAGCCTGACATGACGCGCTGAATTGGTAAAGGTAAAAAAGGAGACTGTAGAACATGAGAGAAGTGATAAACGTAAAAATTAAATTATATAGTTGTAACCTATAAAACCAAACCAGGTTACTTATAATAACCTTCATGTTCCAACCCCGTTATAATAACCTATGAAACCAAACCAGGTAAAAATGAAATTATATAATAACCTTCATGTTCCAAGCATGATTGACAGATGTACGTGATACGTGTACGTTATGTTCAACAAAATCAATTATTTTTTACTGTTGTAAACCATTACATTGTACATTGTATCTACAAACAGAGAAACATACGAATCGAGATCAATGCAATGCAATTTTGTTCTGCAATTCTCTGTCTCTGAAACAAACTCATCAAAAATAAAGAAAATTACTTCATTTCCATTTAACGAAAAACATCGATATCATACAATATGGCATCATAGCCAAAAGTTTAACAACATTTCAAACTGATCAAATCAGCGAGTTGGATTAATAATAATGATAGCTTATTATATAGATATTGTAAATATACATGAATATATATATATATATATATACACACACACACACACACACACACACACACAAATATGTTTTCTAAATATTGAAAATATGTTATTTTATGCCTATACTTAGGTCATTGAGATCAAAATATGTATATATGGATATTTTTAAGTAAAGAAATTATGCTTTACGAATATATCTACGTCTATGAGATAGGTAACTTAATATATTCTTTAAAAATTGAAAATATGATTAAAAAAAAGGTTAGCATGTAATGGCCATCAGTCTCCAAATATGTGGATTATTCAAAAATAGGTGTTGCGAAGATAGTATCCAAACTGATCTATTGTTAATACTCCGATGTATATATAATTTGATGCATATATAAAAATCTTTCTATTTGGTAAAGATTATCATTTATATTACGGCTTATCCATTATGTTGTGAAGTTTTGTTTTGTACCTTCTTTCCTTTTTCTCCAATAATCCGTCTTTCTGGCATTCGGAAATTCGACATGTGAATACCATGGGCATATTTATGTCGACTTTTGAGGGTCGAAAGAGTGGACCCTTATAATTTGTAAATTATATTCCATATTTATTAAATATATTTAATAGTTAATTAAACATAATTAATAATTAAATTTAAATAAGTAATAATAAATAATTACTATTAAATTTTTAATTTTTAATTTTGATATCTATACTAAATTAATTTACAATTTCAAAAACTAACAATTTGATAATCTCTTATTAGGGTTTAATAGTTAATGATTATAATTGATAACTACATTTAATAAAATTCAACAATCTTTAATCTTTTAACATTGATTTTAAAATGTTCATAAATTTCACTAACTTTATAAGCATTCAAAATGATAAAAAAAATCAACATTTTTAAAAAAAATAGGAAAACAATATTAATATTATGTTTCAAATTATTATTCAAACTGAAGCCTGTTTTCACAAAGAAGGACACATCTCTTTACATACTGCTGGAACAATAAAAGGAATTCATGCTTCTTTTTTCCATATTTCTACACCTAGAATTGATCGCCTCACTATAAATGCCCTAATTATCCTTAGCTGCGTTTGTAATGAAGAATAACGGAGCATTAGAAAGTGATATTTGAGTGGATCATTTAGGCTTGGAAGGCGGTGAATAGGGACAAGCATTTGCAGCCATGAACGAGGAATTAGAACAGGGCATATAACTACCATATTTTAATCTATGATTTTTAATTTAATTGTTTTATAGTTATTCCGCTATTTGTTTCTGATTGCATAATATGCATTTAATAGCACAAAGTAAATTGCAAAATTGCAATAATATAAAAAAATATTTTTTATTTCAAATAAATAAATAATAAGATTTTAAATTGTTCAGATTCAGTTCAAACCAACTTCATGTTGAATGTTTTTCATTGTATTATCTGAAATGATTGCTATTACGAAAAAGGGATCTGGGGGTGGCAACCCTAATAGGTGGGGTGCAAAGGCAACGCCAGGTGGTCGACTTAAAAATATTGAAACAAAAAAAATGGAAATAACGGTTTGAATTTGAACTTTAAAAATTAAAATTTCAACTAAATTATAAATTCATGGAATATACGTAATTTCGATGCCGAAATTTATAAAAAAAAATGTAAATTCGGAAAATATAAATGTTAATTTGCAAATTATTATTTGCTTATGTATTTAAATACTTTCTTTTGTAGCACTCTCACATACAATTTTCCATTATTTATAAACTACGCTTCATTCCCAAATTCTACTGTCTTTTCCTGACTCCTGATCCAAATTTTGTTCTCATTTAGTAATATTTCCAAATCCAAATGAAATGAAAGCGACGGAAATTCCCAGATCGACCCCAATTGGATTGTTCAGCACAAAATGGTCGCCTGTATTGTTCTACTCAAAAGTCAAAATCGAATATTGCACAGCCTCGCCTTCATAACCTATTGATTTGACAAACCCTAAAGCTACCACCGATTAATTCTTCGCGAGTCAAAAGATGCAAGGTTAGTCAAAATCGAATCTTTCTATTTGGCAAAGGTTGTCATTTATATTACAGATTAATCATTTTGTCCTGTGATTTTGTTTTGTACCTTCTTTTTTTCCTCTAATAATTAATCCATCTTTTGGGCATTCGAAAATTCCACATGTGAATACCATGGACATATTATTGTCGACTTTTAAGGATTGAAAAAGTGGACCCTTACAATTAGTAAATTATATTAAATATTAATTAAATATATTTAATAACTAATAAAACACAATTAAAAATTAAAACCAAATAAGTAAAACTGAATAATTACTATTAAATAATTAATAATTAATTTTGATATCGATATTAAATTAATTTACATTTTCAATAACTAATATTCAGCTAATCTTTTATTTAGAATTTAATAGCTAATATTACAATCGATAACTACATTTAATACTTAATAAAATTCAAACAATCTTTAATCTTCTGAATTGATTTTAAAATGCTCATAAAGTTCACTTGAAATAAATTCAAAGCCTTATAAATATTCAAAATGTCAAAAAACTCGACATTTTAACAAAAATAAAAATTTGGGAAAATATTATGTTTCAAATTATTATTCAGATTGAAGCCCGTTCAACTCTATAAACAGTTTTCTAAACATCGTCTATAAACCTGTTTTAATGAAAAGGAAACATGTCTTTACACACTGCTGAAACAATAAGAGGAATTCATGCTTTTTCATATTTCTACTCCTAGAATTGACCGTCTTACTACATATGCTCAAATTATCCTTGGGGGAGTTTGTGATGAACAATAACAAAGCATTAGAAGTGATATTTGAGCGGGGAATTTAAGCATGGATGGTGAATGGGGGCAAGCATTTGCAGCTATGAGCTAGGTATTTGAACATGCCATTTAACTAGCGTATCTTAATATGTGACTTTTAATTTAACTGTTTTATAATTATTCTGCTATTTGTTTCTGATTGTGTAACACATATTTAATAGCATGAAGTAAATTACAAAATTGCATTAATAAAAACTCACATCTTTTATATTTCAGATAAATAAATTATAAAAATATAGTAGTCTAGTATAATAGCTAGCTCTTGCACTATAATCTAGGATAAAGTTAGTGGATGACCCACTTTAAATGTTGTATACGGTGGACGGTCCACCTTAAAAACCGAATATAGTTGATTGTCAACTAACAATCACCCGGACTATACTATATTTTATTATTAGTTGCAATAAAAGGCGTTTGCGATCACCTTAAAACCAGGTTGACTTTACCAAAAATAAATTTTAAAATTTTAAATTGCTCTGATTCGGCTCAAACCAACTTCATGTTGAATGTTTTTCATGGAATTATTTGACTTGATTGTTGATACGAAAGAGGGATCTGGGGTGGCGACCCCAATAGGTGGGGTGTAAGGGCAATGCCCCTACTAAGGGTAGTCGACTTAAAATATTCAAACAAAAAAACAGAAATAATGGATTGAATTTGAACTCTCAAATAAAATTTAAATTATAAATTCACGTAATATTCATGGTTTCAACTTTGAAATTGCTAAAAAAATGTAAATTTGAAAGATATAAATGTTAATTTACAAATTGTTATTTGCATATGTATTTAAATAGTTTTTTTTGTAACTCTCCCGCTATAATTTTCCATTATTTAGAAGCAACCTTTCTTGCAAAATTCTGCTGCCTTTTTTTATTCCTGGTCCAATTTTCGTTCTCACTTTTGTTTTTTCTCTCAAATATTATTCGCCACCAAAACAATTTACAACCCGCCCTAAAATAAGTTACCATTTCTTCTCACCGGTAATATTTCCAAATCCAAATGAAACGAAATCGACGAAAATTCCCACATCGACCCCAGTTGGAAAATTACCTAATCTAAAAAAAACAATTCAGCACAAAATGGTCGTCTGAATGGTTATACTCAAAAATTGGAATAAAATATTGCACAGCCTCGCCTCCATAACCTATAGATTCGACTAACCGTAAAGAAACCAGTGATTGATTCTTCGTGAGCCAAAAGTGCTAGGTGAGTTAGCAAGGATGATGGAAAATCATGGACATTCTTTTTCTCTTATGATCGGATATTACTTATCATAGATCGTTGATGATGTGAGCCCAACAAGTTTGATGGATGTGGTGCATATGATTGATTTCAAGAATCTAACTGTTAATTCAAGGATATATTAATCTAATTTTTTCCTGAGATGGTTTGTCATTTTTAAGTTGTTTATCTTTTATCTTATGAACATGTCTAAGATTTTGTTTATCTGGTGTTAATTGTAGTAATTGTAACGTTTTCAGCTTCCATTGTAATATTTTAAGCATCCTATGAACCTGTCAGTTTCGGGTTTTATTTTTCTAATTAAAAGTTGTAGTGATTGTTAACACCTTGCAATAAACTGTTGTTATTAAGAAAACTTCTAGTCAATTTTAATATGCTAGTTTTCCTTCCATTTTAAAATATGCTTAATAGTTGCGAACAAACTATGCGAACACATAGTTCACTTAAGCCAATGTTTGTTTTCTTAGTATATAAATCTTTTTTAATCGACAAACTTAGCAGCATGGATGTGACATTTTATAACGAGTCAGTGTTACAACATAGTAGATTCCACCGAGATCTGGTGACTAAACTAACATGGTCGAATATCCCTTATCTTGTGCACACCAAGCTTTCTAGTATGAAAGTTTGCCTACACTATTTTACAGTTGTTTCATGGCTATTATAATTATGTAGACTTCAAAATGTACTTACTTCATTTTGGGCTTAAGATTTGAGGAGAAAGATCGTATCTTTTGCAAGCTTGTGAGCTTCCAACTCTCAACAGTTTAATCTCTTTAAATCATGTGCATAGTTGTTTGGTGTGTACTTTGCACTAAGTAAGTAAAGCAAAAAATCATTAAACCATGCTGATGTGTATTAAATCGTGCTGAAATATTTGTATTAAACCATGTCGTTGTATATTAAACCATGTGTTATCATCATGCAAAATATATCAAATGTACGTTTCAAAACATTATCAACCTTTAACTTTTTCTAAAACTACTGTAAAACTTGTTGTGATGTTAAATCCTAAACCATAAATAACGTGTGCATTTCACTTTACTTGCCATGGTGCGTGTATTTGAGATGGAACACTTTCTATTGCCTCTTCTTGCACAACTTTAAGCTTTTGTGAATCTATATCTATTGACATTACCAAAGCACTATAGTGGAGAGTTTCAAAAGTAAAATTATTAAACCTTTTCCTGATGTTTACATATTCTGCATGTTTTAGCAAAAATTCTGAAAGTTCTTGTAGCCAAAGAACCAAAGATAATTTTTACTGCTAATTTAAAAGTCCTTAGTGTGAATTAAATATTGATTTTCAACATTTTATAAAGCTTTAGATCGATTCTTAGCTTTCACAAGCTATAGATCTTCAGACCCACAAATTTATGTATCAATTTGAGTCCTTATCAAAGGATCATGTTTAAGCCTTTTCATTTCTCAAGTTTAGTGAAGATTCGAAGAGATCTTGTGTTTTTGCTCTGTCATTTTTATTCACTACTCGTATGATGTAAATGAGGACATGTCGATGGGTGCATGACCTCAATATATAATATATTCACTAAAATATACACATCTTGTTTGTCTTTTGAATATCTCATGTTGTTGATTTCTTTTGTACGTGGTACCATATCTTTTGAACTCATTTACAATCTATCAAACAATTGTGTTTTTTGCAGCAAGAGGATGAAGAGATAACAATTGTAACACCCCGTATTTTCTGTGAACATAAAGTAACAAAACAAAGTATACTTGATTTTTAGAAGAAGAATTAAGGGAAACGGGTTGTGCTATTGTGTTCGTCTCGGAATTCTGCTTGGGACAGAGTCCGAGTTTGCGTAAATTGGACTTCGTATGAAGAAGTTATGACACTTAGAAGTTTCAGGAATTTGAAATAAAAACCAGCCCGAATTCAAAATTTAAAAAGTTCGAAATTCAAAACACATACCCGGGCTAGGCGGGAAATTTTCCGCCCAGGACCCAGGTCGACCAAGGGGTCGACCTAGGTCATATAGGTCGACTAGGGGGTCGACCTCCCCCTATTTCCAGATCCGTGGACAGGTTCATTTTTCTGCATATGGACACCTGTTTTGACCAGATTCGTTGATCCCTATGCTATATAAACACCCTTAAGGCTACCGTTTTCTCTACACAACTTCATTACGCTTATACTTTGCCCTAATTCATATTAAAATAAATCAATGGCGTCTCCACTCTACTGAAACCTAAGCTAGAACTAGAGCTTCTTCTTCCTCAAATCTGAATAGGATTAAAAGAGAACAACTACAACCCCTTTTTCATTTAGAATCCAACCAAGATGAGTACAGTTATTTTCGGATATGAAATTTAATTATGATCTTGACATGGTTACAAATCTGAATCTGAGATTATGCATATTCTTGTTTATCAGATCTGTTCGTATGTGTAGATCTATCTTATTAATATTATAGTAACTATTCTGTATCTCTTCCTTCCTTCTGTTCTATAGCCAGGCTACCACGAGCCTGAGCCAAATCTCATATGAGATTGATGCATGAACGCTAAATTTGGGAAAAATAGTGAATGATGCATAACTAGACATGACTGACTTGTGACTAATTTGAGAAAAGAACATATGTTGTAATTTAAGATCTAGATCTGGGCATACTATATATGATAGTCTGTGATTTGGAAGATGGAGAATTATTGTGTATATGACTTGGGCGCAAAGATCTATATTATAATAGGATAATTATTAAATGTGAATATGCCTAAATGGGGATTTTGGATATTTGGCATATGCTGAAATCAAAGGCTATAATTTGGCATAGTTCGTATTTTATATCATGATTTGGGGTTTTTAGAGAATATCTGTACTGTGTAAATTTAACTAAAATTTGGGGCATATCTTATATTGTGAATTATGACCATAATTTGGGCATGTAAAACTAGACTTAATTTTATGATTAGGTGAGGCATGTCAATGGAATTTCAAGGGATGATTAAATCTGTTAAATTGCCTAATCTGTTGAAACTGAATACAGTAATTTGGGGTACAAAAATCGGTCGGCTCGATCTAAAATTGAGCAAAACAAGTTAATAGAACTTTGAATAATCTGCTGTAACTTGTAAAGAGGTTCAATTTGTTGAATTGGCATAATTACTCTGATATTGGCATAATCTGTGAATGAATACTTTAGCTAAAATTAAGAATGCTTGAACACGAGGTTAAGCCTGGCTTATGGAAGAAGTCTGCCCGGAACCGTCTGGCACATCCAGCGGACACAAGCTACCGACTTAATGTGAGAGGTCTGTGCATTAGTAATTAATTAATGCAAATCTAGGATAAATATGATGCCTAAAACGTGTTGGGTGGATAAGGTTAAATCAACTGGGCGGATGAATCTAATAAACCCGTTTCGTAAATCTGTAGGCCAAATACAGGGGTAGGTGAAACAATATGTAAGTCTGTTATTCTGTTTATTTGATCCGTTAGTCTGAAAACTTGTTAACCTGGATGTCTGATCAGAGAACTAGTTAATCTGAACTTTGTACATCTGAAATCTGTAAGCAAGTTAGTCTGAAATCTATTAGTCTGGGGACACAAGGTTAGGAGGGGAAATTACTTATGTCATCTGTTGTGTGGGACCCATATTAGTCAGTAACCCTTTTTGGTATCAAAACTATGACCTAACACTTGGAGGGGTCCGGGGCACGCTTACTGAACTAATTGTAAGAGGTTCACTCTGATAATGGCGAGGGGTGTCGATGGCGCATTCCAACTGGGTCATGTGCGTGCATGGATCTGGTCTGCTTTGAGGATGTAAGACACTATGACATCCGTAAATAGGTCTGTGTCTATAGGTTGCCACTTTAGGGAATGATACACCCTTCTGTGGGGCCGACACAGGGTATTTATGTATTAGGGAGCCAATCGCTTGGGGTAGAAATTAGGGTACACCTAGTTCCGCATGTTTCTGTTTCTGTACCTTCTGTTTCTGTTGGGGTGGTAAAGGCCCATTATTAGCATTCTGTTTCTGTACCTTTTGTCTCTGTTGGGGTAGTAAAGGCCCATTAGTTGGGTGGTAAAGGCCCATTATTAGTATTCTGTTTCTGTACTTTCTGTCTCTATTGGGGTGGTAAAGGCCCATTTACTAACATTCTGTTTCTGTAGAGATTTTTCTGTTTCCGTTTCTATTTCAGTTTAGACATTAGGGTAACACCTAATCCTGTTCTAATATGTATTAGTGCAGAGAAGTAAGATATAGGTAAGAAGCATATCTTGGTCTATATCATTCTATTCCTTCTGTTTAACTTAAGCATACCTGCTACTCCTGCTGTTGTAATCTCTCATCAGTTTTATTTATATGTCATGATACTACTATCTGTTTATATGTTGGAAGTTACTGGACTCGCCAGACTTTATGTCTGACCTCGTTTGTTTTCGCCTCTTTTTCTTTACGTTTCCCCCCCAGGTGCTCAGGGTGGAAACATAGGAGCTTGATTCAGATTCTCTCTGCTTGAAGTGTTTGAAGTATTGCTTGGCTTTGACTCTACCTTCTTGTGGCTGTTTATGTTGGGGATTATGGTTTTAAAATTATGCATTCTGAAGGAGTTTGGTATAAGACTGATACTTGTGTACTTGGATTTTGGTATTGTGATTTTGAAGGATGTAACCAAACTTATTTCTGTTTCTGCTGTAATAAAGTTATAAAATTTTCAAGTACTACTTTACGTATCTGTCTTGTAATATTCTGTTCTGTTTACTTATAATGCTTCATGGAAGTTAATGCATTCCCTTTGTGAATGACATTAACGGACATGGGGTGTGACAACAATGGCCAAGCACAATGTAGTTCAAGAGTGTGACTATTGGTCCTAGTAATCAATCATTTGTTTTCTAGTATATGTTATATGTGAAGACAATGGAATGTTTTGTTGTGTTATTTTCTTCCATATGTTGATCATATTTTATGTTGAGCTACTACTCACGATGATTGAGATGACCCCTTAATTTTACCTCAAATTTTACTTAGTTTTTTTTTTCCTTTGGGTCATCCTTTCTTTCAAAAGGTTCATCCCCTTTAAACCTCTTCTAGGATCCTTGATCATACCAAAATAGAAATATTAGATTATTTTAATCTATTTTATAACTTGTATATGTGAAGATATATAAGCCCTTTTTTGCATCTAATAAGAGTTAAGTTGAAAAGCAAAAGAAAATTGGTTATTTAAATTTCAACCAATCACAACACAATAAAACTGAGCATAAGTGTAAAATTTTACAAATATATTTACTTGTGTAATTTGTTCATGTGTTTGTCTTATTTTTAAGCTACCTTATATGTCTGATTTGATAACGATTAAAAAAAATCAACACCTTAGTTATATTATAAACCTATTGCAAAAGTGTTACAATACTTTCTTTTACATAAAAATAAATCTATCTGCTTTTCCTTTTTATTTAGGCTTCCAAATCATACTTAAGTTACCAAAAATTTAAGTATATTTAGTGGAAAAACACTCACATTTTAATATAGATATACTAACCTGAAACCTTTTTTTATAATATTCTTATATATGAATTTATTTCTACGCATAAGAATGCCCCTTTGTAAACTCATTTTCCTTACAAAGTATGTTTGTTCATATGTCATAAAACACTGGTAAATTATGTGCCTATAATCAACATTTTGTGTTGCCACTTTCATCAAAATATAGATCACATGTTGTTGAATTAATTCTCCTTTTCAAATCATAAACTGAAGCCATACTCGTTCATATAAACCATGGTACTTCCCTGGTGCATGTGCCTCAAATGTCAACATATACTATAGAAAAGTATAGCTGGCATTTGAGTGCATTTGCATGTCGCTTCATGTCATGCTTATATAGCATACACACAAGTTCAAATATACGTATATTCTAGACTTGATTCATTCTTAAAATTGTAAGCTTTGCTATATAATTATAGGTATTCTCTTATCCAATCAGCCTAACCTATTAAATTAAATAGGTTCTCAGGAATATATAAAAAATACTAGCCACTTTTAAAAGCATTCCTTGATTTCTAATTCATTTTAGATTTAAGTAGAAAATATTTCTTCACTTACATATTAATCACATTAAATCATAACAATAAATATCTAGTCTTAACATAGTACATAGCAATCAATACATCAATCCTTCCTCATTTACTAATTATTTCAGCGTTAATTAACTACTTAAGTTAACTGCACAAGCACAATTCCTTCCTTCCAAGCTATATTCCATAACGATTCTTGCTTAGCCTATTCACTTCCTGCATATGCCCTTGAAACTACCTTAAATAAATTGAGACACCCCAGAGTGCACAATCATGAATAGGGTCAGACATTTTTGCCTGGTATGAATAATTTACTTAGAACATGGCATCAACCTACATAATTAAATAACATGTATTTACTTAAGTATAAAGGTACTGAAAGTATACTTATGCATGAATATATATCATTTTATTGGAATTATGTTTGTGTATATTAAACATTCTAGCATTCATATGCAAAACCTATATAACAATGTATATGAATGCTTCAACAGATCATAATGAATAAATAACCATCGTGAATCAGAACATATTAAACCCATTCATAAGATCACCCTTCCAATCTACATCACTGCCTTTCTTCCAATAATATATACTTTAACCTGTAGGGCTAAGTCTCATATGGATATGCTATTATCTTTATCAGGTCATTTGCTACAACTTAACTCTTATGTGCACATTGATTGGGTTATGCCATTCCCCCCAATCAACCGAATCCCTGGGGTTAAACAAGCCATTTGCAAGCCTGCATAATATCTGCAATTCTCAGCTGCTCAACGCATCCTCTTTTCAACCTTTGTCCTTAGTGATGTACTAAATGTTTATTTATCTTTCCTCATTATTTTGGTTACTCCATTTCCTGAGTACTCAATTTTTCTCAAAACAGCGCAGAACTGACATGTAACATATCATTTATAAGAAATCAACCAATCATATATATATATATCCACACACACACACACAACAAACATTAATGATCTATATAGACTCTTAATTCTAATTTTAATATGTCCATGGGTGTTTTGAGGGAGAGGCACGCCCTGAAGCCTTCATTTCCATTTATTTGTGCTTTACCTAAACCATATATTATTATCTATGGCTCAACTAAATCACAACATTAATTTTTAAGAAGGTTTAATGAAGCAAATAGGAGCAAAGCACATCAATTTAATCATTGCACCACTGCCTTCTTCTTATATAAATACAGAACATAAGCAATGTACTCCACACTACTGCCCTGTACTTATACCTTTATTGACCATATCTCATATAGAAATAATGCAATGCAATTTTAATATTCAATCCAAACAAAGGTTATTTATACATGGTTTTTAAATCAGGTTTTCCATTATGTAACTTCCAAATATTTATAAGCATGTTCTAGGGATCTTAACATAGCAATATCACACATGTATTTGCATACATCATCACACGTATATTATATTAAACATCACGGTTAAATAAAATCATTCCTCATAGAAATTTAAGGTTGCTTTTTAATAGGACTTAATGCCATAGGATAAGTGAAATTACACACCAAATGCTTTCCTTCCTAGTACTTTTAATCTATCTTTGTTCTTCTTGAAGTTGCTGCTATTTCCTTATTTTATTTTGTGAGAATACTAGCTTAGTTAAAACCTATAGGATACTTATGTATACAATCATTAGCTAGGGTTTCCCGGTTTAAACAATGTCCATTATACCATATGCTACAATTATTTTAAAGAACTAATTTAACACCCATTTTCCTATCCTATTCCTTTCTGAATTCGGGAGAAAGTTGGTCTAAAATGGATACACTGGGTATTTCTTGCATTCAGCAAAAGGTTGCTTTTTAAATTCCTCTTTTAACCCCTGGGTTATGCAACTCACATTTTCCAAAGCTATTCATGTTTTAGAAATAAGGTGCACCTGTTATGTAACCTATTATATCAACTTAATCCTCTTTGAACACTAGTTGTGACTTATGTGTGTGTGTGTGTGTGTGTGTATATACATTCCTATTTATTTTTTGTTGGTTATTTTATTTCTAGAGCATACTGATTACTCTAACAAATTTCCTTCCCAGTTAGTTACACAAATAGGTTTTTATCCCTCATTATTTTCTTGCTTAAACATGAGTTTTAAGTTAATAATAGTCTCACATATTTATTTCCAAGATTTCCAATTATCATCTGGATATGCACAGTAAACAGTTTGCACATGCACACTTAATAACATAATTTTTACCATACACAATAATGCTTATTTACTTTAACAATCATGTCTAAGTGTGAGTGAATTTAGGGTTATTACATGTACCCCTCCTTCTAGGAATTGTCTCCCATAATAAAGCCATACTTAATTCAAGTATTAATCAAACCAAACCAGTATCACAACCGATTCATGTCTTTTTCCCAAGTCGACTCCCTGGCTTGTATACATGTATATTTTATATAAAGAAAACATACATCATCATGCATATTCATGTAAACAACGAACAAACTTTTGCAAACAACATAAACATCCATACCTTTTCGCAAACATATTATCAAACAATAAGAAATCTTTTCTTCTGAACTGCAAACAATTTCGGATAATTAATTTTCATTTTACCCTCAACTTCGTGAGTGCAATCTTTTGGTTCCAAGCTCCTTTGCACCTTCACCAATTTAATCACTTTTTCCTCAACTTTTTCTCCTCTCTGGCAATAATGCCAACTGCTTCCTTCTCATACACCCAGACTGGCCTAATTGTTAGTTTGGTTGGTGACTCCAATATAGCTTATTTGTCATGAACCTACCTCCTTAATTGAGACTTGTTGAATACATCATGTATTCCCTTCATTTCTTTAGGGAAACCCAGCTTGTATGCTAAAGTTCCAACCTTTTAAACAATTTTATCAAGACCTACATACATGGGCATTAATTTTCCCTACTTCCCAAATCTCAAGATCTTTCTCATGGTAGACACTTTCACAAAAACATAGTCACGTTCCTCATATTGCACTGGCTTCCTCTTCTTATCTTCATATTGCTTTTGTCTATCCTGGTCTTCTGCTATTCTTTTTCTTATAATTGCCAGGTATGTCTTTTATATGGTCAAGGACTAGCAACACCCAATCCTCAGTCTCAACCCATCATGCAGGAGACAAACAAGACTTTCCATACAGAGCTTCAAAGGGTACTAAACTTATGCTACTTCGGTAACTATTGTTGTAAGCAAATTTGGCCAAAAACACATGGTCCTCCGTACTTCCTTCAGAATCCAGTATACAGGCTCTAAGCAAGTCTTCCAGCATCTTGTTTATAATATTTGTTTTCCCATCTGGGGATGCTATGTTGTTCTCATGCATAGTTCTGTCCCTATAACTTCCTGAAATCTAGACCTAAGTTTTGAAGTAAATATCGTATCTCTTTCACTCACAATGGTCTTGGGTATTCCATATAATCTCAAATTTCCTTCACAAACAATTGTGCTAAAGTAGTTGCATTTTAATCTGATTTCATTAGTATGAAATGGGCTGTTTTTGTTAGCCTATCTACGATTTCCCAAATGTTATCATTGCCACTTCTTGATTTTGGAAAACCATCAATAAAATACTTTGGTATGTCTTCCCACTTCCACTAAGGTATATATCTTCAATGATTGCATCAAGCCCGATGGCCTTAGATACTTAGTTTTCACCTGTTGACGCACAATGCATTTTGCTACCCATTTTCCTATTGCTGCCTTCATTCCTTTCCACTAGAAATTGCTCTTGAGATTTCAATACCTCTTAGCATTCCAAGGGTGAATAATATATCTGCTCTTATGATAAACATCTAGGAATTTCCTTCTTTAGTTCTTCATTGTCTGGAACACATATTCTCTTTTTATTTCTCAAATAACCCTATGCATCATTTGGAAATTCTATACTTCCCTCCTTTTATCAAAGAAGCTTTCTTCTTTGTAAAAAGAATCATGGTCCTGCAGATTCCTTGCCTTATCTATTAAGTCAGATTTAACAGTGACAAATATTAATTTCCCAATATCCATTGGTCCAGTATGCACATCCATTTTGTACACTACTGGAGTTATTTGCATCCGCCCTAGTAAGCAATGCCAAGGTTTTGAATTGTTCCATCATTAACGCAGCCACCTTAGCATGTTTTCTACTCAAAGCATTAACAACCTTAGTAGCTTTTCAAAGGGGATAGAGTATATCCAAATCATAGGTTGCCAAGAATTCTACCCACCTATGTTGTCTCATATTTAAATCTTTTTGAGAAAATAAATATTTTAATGATTGGTGATATGGATACAACTCAAATTTAGCGCCTAATAAATAATGTCTCCATGGTTTTAAGGGATATACTAATGTAGCTAGCTTTAGGTCATGGGTTGCATATCTTGTCTCACCAGGTTTTAACTACCTAGATTCATATGTTATCTCTTGATCCTCTTGCATTAACACAGTCCCTAATCCCGAGCCACTTGCTTCATAATTAAACCTGCATTTCCCTTAGGCACATTCAATATTAGAGGCTACTCAAATGCCTCTTTCAGCTACGTAAAAGCCTTCTCACACTTTTCATCCCAACTGAAGGGTTGGTCTTTTCTTGTCAGTCTTGTAAGTGGGATATATATTTTTGCAAAATCCTTTATAAATCTCTTATAGAGCCCAATCATTCCCATGAATGACCTGACCTCTGTAACTGTCTGTGGCCTCTTTCATCTCTGAAAATCCACCACTTTACTTGGATTAATAGAAATACCCCTCTCAGATACAATATGACAAAGGAAACTCACCTCATTTTTCCAAAAGGTGCATTTTGAAAAATTGGCCTTTAAGTCATGTTGCCTCAATCTACTTATATACTAAGTGTAAGTGCTTTTCATGATCCTTGGTTATCTTTGAATAAATCAGAATATCATCTGTGAATATCAAAAAAATTCTTTAGGTAGCCTTTGAACATTCTATTCATTAGGTCAACAAAGTAGGATGGTGCATTTGTCAAGCCAAAAGGCATGACAAGAAACTCATATAATCCATATCTGGTGTTGAAAGCAGTGTATTTGATGTTGCCCTCCTCTACTTTCATTTGATGAAAACCTAATGCCAAATCCTATCTTGAGAATACCCTAGCTCCATTTAATTGATCAAAGAGATCATCAATTATGGGCAATGGATATTTATTCTTAATTGTAACCGTTTTAAGCTCTCTATAATCAATACACGTCTTAAGGGATCCATCCTGTTTCTTTACAAACACAATAGGAGATTCACAACATGAACTACTTTGCCTTAATCCTTTCCCCTCCAACTCTATCAATTGTCGCTTCAATTCAGTTAGTTCTCTTAACACCATTCTTGTGGCCTTTTTCACTATAGGACTTGCTCTTGGAATTAATTTTATCCGGAACTCTATTGGCCTGTGCTATGGTACCCCTTGACTTCATCAAACACATCAGCATATTGATTTACTATGTGTTTTGATTCCAATATTGGCTTTGTCTCTTGAGTATTCAATCTACATATATAAGCTAACTTCCTTTCCTTTGTAGCTTCACACAAAATTGACACTATCCTGCTTTCATTATTCCTCAGTGGTATAATAGAGGTTTCTAAATTTATGATGGCCTTAAAAAATTTCAATCAATCTACCCAAAGAACGACTCCTATTCTCGGGTAGTTTAATACATACAAGTCAGAAAGAAATATATACCTACCTATATTTAATTCAACTTGGAAACATTTGATGCCTAACACACAAGAGCTACCAAAAGGGTGTTAATTAAACAAAGGCAGCATACAACTTAATTTTATCTTTTGTACTATGTCATGTGATATAAGGGAATGTGCAGCCCCTGTGTCATATACTACGGCTATAGGCATGGAGTTAATGAAAAATATACCTTCTACTTGTCCTTATTGAGTGTAACAATATGATTTTTTTTATTTGATGATAACAAACATATATATTATTATATAAATGTGTTTGAATTTGTACTATTCTATATTATATCACATATAGAAATAAATATTTATTTTGAATAAATTGTTATTGCATAGAATTCAATATTCAAATAGTTTTTTTATTCAAATAAATATTTTATTTCAATATATGAATTGACATATATTTCTAACTCCCCTATTGTACATTTCATTGTGATATAATTCATTCAATTCACATTTACATTCATTCCTCACTACAATACTCAATTCACCCAGATTTTCCTCAGTTACATATTAAATGTCACATACAGTTTCCTATACATGGTTTTCCTCATTACATTTCACTCAGTTCACCACACACACACACTAAGTCTTCAACTGCTTCTATATCCAGTCCAGTTACCTATATACCCGTCACAGAAACATACACAGTAAAATGAAAAAAAATACATTTAAACTCTAGCAAATATAAATTTATTTTAAAATTTATTTGGCACAGAATTTTGGTGTGTTTTCTCATCATCTTTCTTGACTTGGCTTGATGTGTGTGTATTGTGCGTGTATATATATATATTTGTATCTAGACTACTTATGATATATATATATATATTTGAGTCTAGACTGCTTGTGATATTCACAGTGATTCACTGTAAACACCACAAGGTAGACTGAATACTAGTGCTCGCAGATCAGCCCCAGCACAACTATCGTAGTCTGTTGATCAGGAACTGTCTCAACTCATATTTGTCGTCTGCTGATCTTGACCAGCCATGACACATCATATAGTGGTCTGCTGATTTAAATATGAAAATATTTTTGCACTTGTATGCATTTATTTTTCAGGTGAACAGGTACAAAACTCAAGCATGGACAATGGTACAGCTAAACATGCACATGGATCAAAGCGACATCGAATATACAAAACATGAAGCGTGGATTGATATGCAACAACAAATATAGATGCACAGGCAGCAAGGCCAAAGAGAAAGCATGAAAGGGCCAGTGCAAGTCAAAATGATTAAGACACAACATGCCATCAACACATATGGTTCAGCTCATGCAACACTTGAATGGAACAACAAGTATGGAGCATGTGCGCATAGGTGCAACAGTATAAGGCATTGTAGCAAAGACTGGCGCAAAATGTGCTAGAAGCTCAAATACACAACACGTATACACATAAATCTTGTATATATATATATATATATATATATATATATATATATATATATATATATCTGTGTGTGTGTGTGTTTATTGTGCATATGCAAGCAGTGGAATAGGATCAGAAGACATAGCTCATTTCAGAAGCACATGCATTGCCAAGTGCCAACAACTCAAGTGTATTTCAAGTCAGAGCAAGTGAAGTCAGCCATGCAATACACAGTGCTCCAATAATACATGGCAATGAAACATGAATCAGCAAGCCAGATTCAGGCTCAAGCAAAAAAAGCATGCATGGAAACAATATTCACCATTATATCCAAGTATATGTAATGAACACAACACAAGTGCAAATACAACCAAGCAGATCAAATATATACATGGATACAACAGCGTATATGTAGAAGTGTTCCAAGGTACATGTTAAATGTAAACAAAAAGGAAAGTAAATGTATAGATAGGTCAGTGAAAGATAGTCAAGACAAAAAGAAAGGGACAAAATCACATCCGGTTGAATACAAGTGACAAACAAGGGTTCAAGTCCAAGCAAGGTGTAACATATCAGAAGTTTCAAGTGTGAGGAAACACTGCTCAACAAAGTACAACATGGTGACTTGAACCAAAACCAACACATATGGTATGCACAAACCTCCAGGTGCAGCAAGCATGGTGCATGCAACATGCATAAGCACTATAGTTCAAGCTCAAGTGAAACAGCATTAGGTTCAAGGCCCAAATTGATCAACGCTAAAGGGTGCACAACAACACAGATGTGCAAAGTGGCATGCACAAGCTTTCACATGGCAGTATACACATGAGTGCATGCACACAACAATATGCAGGAGATAGAGTACAAGCAAGGGCCAACAAACATTGTAGCATAATCAAGTGAATATAAAATATGAAGTGCAAATACTAAGTGAACAAGACCAGCATCAACCCGGTTAACTACCTTATAAAATCAAATCACCACGTCAATACCGAGAATTAGAGAGAATGAGAACCAAAAACCAAACTTAGACACCTGTGAGAACCAGATCTGCTCGAGATAAACTGGGAGATTATAATGAGGAGGGGGGTCAGAACAATAAGTTTTGGTGACCAGAAAGAGTATAACACAGTCTACAATACACAGATGTATCCCATTTGGTTCAACTAGTGATATAGGTTTATCAAGGCTAGTAATTCTAACCCAAACTTGTAAATACTTACCACTCCAAATACCATACCATGGTAGCATTCCCAAACGATAAACTATATCACAATACTAAGATAATACTTTTATGCATAATTATGAAGCCTTTAAACCATCCTTCAACCAATTGCAAAAACTAAGAGGCGGGAACTCAACTACTCACTAATCATACGGAGGTTAATTATTTATATATTTATCCACTTAGGACTTTACTATCAAATGATATCACTTAAGACCCTAGGCAGACCTATTGGTCACTTAATGCCCTTTCGATGGTTTATTCTACGCAAATATAAATTAGAGGACACTAGCTACAATCCTACTAATTAAGGCTTCCGTCATTCACACATATAAACTCATTCCACATATAAGGCGAGAGATAGTAAGCAGCCACTTAAGACTAGTCAGATCGGTTGGTGTATCACACCATTTAAGACCTCTCTATAGTGGACCCCCTCGTTACTATCTATGTGACCTTACACTTAATACTTTCTCGTTAGGATAGGATGAACTATTGTACCTCTGTAGTAGTCGTTAAAACCTATTTCCTATATGGGCCTTTGTACCCTAGCCATTTAAGACCCCAGGAGAAAGCAGACTAATCACGAAGATTATCATTCTCGTACCCAATTAGCCTTTAATACTTTTATTTATGGGAGGTGGGATACCCAAACACTTAATACCTTTTTATAGGTGGATCTAACCACTGAAGACTTTATCCCTAAAGCAGGCCACGTTATTGAGTTATTCCAGTAACAACCCGAATTCCGACAGACCGAATTTTTTTTAAATTCTAATCTATCGAAACTCGTGTTGGTTTGCTCTGGTATCCTGCAAAAAAGATAGAGACATAAAATATGTCAGAGCTTAGAAAATATCTCATAGCGGAATGGATAAAATACGATGTAATCAAAATATAGCCTTACCATATTAATAATACTGGCTAACTAGCATCCAAAGCTATCATGTCTCTGCCACAAATCTAACCTGTGAGTGTGTTATGAGGAGAGGGACAGAACACAAGTTCTGGTGACTGGATTTAAACTATGCATTTTGGATAATCCTACATATACCGTTCAATCACAATTTCTTATTTATTTAGTTACTTGGGTTAACAGCACTCAAGGCTTACACATAAGTCATACCCATTTACTTCTCAGCGGAATAACTTAACACAATATATATGTAGCTACCTGTAACGACCCAGAAAATCTGAACCAATTTAAAAATTTTAAATTGGCTAAAATAATGGATTTTAAATAATAGCAATGAAAACTGAGTTTGAATCGACAATTGAAAACGAATATAATTAATTATAATTATAAACAAGGCCTGAAAGGGCGCTGTAGTTTCAAAAATTGAATTCAAACTTTGTCGGACGATACCGGGTGCAAAACAAAATGGATTTTAGTGAAACCAAAAATATTTAAATCTATTAGTGAATACCTTTTTAACGAATCTGAAAAATCGAATTTTCATAACGGAAAGCAAAAGTTATGGCCAAATAAATTTTCAGAACGGTCGCTATGGAATTTATATAGCCCGTGAAATTGGCCATTTTGCATACGACATCGGAATTCGACGAAACCACTTTTGTTGGATCCGGGATGTGAAGTTATTGCTAGGTTTCAAATTTCATAATTTTTGAAGCTAGTATGTGAGCGTGGCAAAAGAAAATGTGTTTTGGTCAATTACAGTTAAATTGGATCGACCAAAGATAGGCCTTTTTGCAAACGGTCTCAGAATTCGACGAAACTAGTTTTGTTGAGACCGTATCGTCAAAACATAGTAGATTTATTTTTCTGGAATTTTTCGAATCAGTTTGTGACCCTGGCAAATTGAAATGTTCGTTCAAATTAAATATTGAATGTTTTATATTTTAAATTTAAGGAAAACTGACTGAAACAGTCGAATGGGCCTTCGAAACATATCCCATTGTGTTCGGAATGGGGGTAAAACGCTAGGGACGGCAGTCGTTGGGTTTGATTTCGAGTTCGTCTAAGAAAACCCCAATTTTTGAATTTAATATGACATCGGCCAATAGGATTTTTTATTTCATTAATTTAAAAAAATCAAAAAAGCAAAAAAAAAAACCGTCGCTCAAACGATTGAACGGCACCTGTAGCTTCCCCCTTCCCCCTCGTTTTTCGGCCGCCACAGGCGAAACCAGGCAGCGCCACCACCTTCCCTCGAAAGCTCCTTCGCCCCTCTTCAAATCAACCTCAGCCTCGCTCCGCCTCGTGCCCCCATCGTCGAGAACGACGCCTCCGAAGTCGTCGACTTCCAGTCGATGCCGAGATCGCCAGAGGCGATCGGACCCAAAGCCCAGGCCATCGCCAGAAGCGCCACGCCCCCCTCTTCCACGTCGCACCCTCTAATCGAGCTACAACTTCACAGATTCGACAAAAATCGAAAACCTAGATTCGAAGAAAAAAACAGGTATAGGGCTAATTTATTTTAAACTGATTTCGACAGTTTTAAAGCGTTGCAAACTTTGAAAAATCATATCTTTTTGCTTCGTTAACGAAATTCGATGAAACAGGAAACATCGTGACCGTGTGGACGCCTTCTACATTTTAGAAGAGACCGCATATTTTTCTGAGCCTTCTGCTATTTTTGGTGGAGTGGAACCCAAGGTGAGATTTCTAATTTATAAACGATATGGAAAACGACGATGTATAAATTATATGGTCGATGTATGAGTTATATAAGCGTTGTACACCTCTTGTATAAGCGTTGTATAGGTCGTACGTTCGATGTATAAGTTGTATATGCGTGGTAAAAATTATATATGTGTTGAAATAAAAGTGAATTGCTATATATATATATATATATATATATATATACGCCCCTCGTCCACAAACCATGGACGATATTTATTGATTGTGATTGGTGTGAAAATTGATTGATAGCGAATGGTTGTTTGGGATTGTTTGTGGTTGATATTGATTGATTGTGGTTGAAAAATACCCGTTTGTGGTTGAGAAATATTTGGTTGAAACCACATAGGATTAGTTTGTGGTAATGAAATAAATATATACATGCCGCCTGCGTGCGAACTAGATGCATGATCCCCATTGTCAAAAACCGCGAGGTTTTAAGGTAGAGCGAGGAGCCGTACTAGGGACGGTCCCGGTTTTAACTACCCTGCCGTTATGCTGCCGAAATTTTGAATAATATTCGTGTGTTTGAATTATTTTCATTTGCTTAAACTATATTTATTCACTGAATAGAAAACCTTCATGTGTTGAATTGATATTCATTCGTTGATTAGAAATTCATGTGTTGAATGGTATTCGCGTTTTAAATATAAAAATCACATTCCTATCTATATATAGAAACTATAGAAAACCTTCATGTGTTGAATCGATATTCATTCATTGAATTGAAATTCATGTGTTGAATGGTATTCATATTTTGGAATAAATTGTTTTGATAATAAAAATCACCTTTTATCGACTATAGGAACTGTGTAAAATAATCTCGTTCTGAAAGAAATTGTTTTATAAGAAAAATCCTATTTTTATCACCAATATGAAATATATAAAATAATAGTGTTTTGAAATGAGTTGTTTTACAATAAAAATCACATTTTTATTATATGCATGAATCGTTGAAATGTGAAGTGTTAAAAATAGCCACTTGTTCAAATAAATATATATGAGTTGAAATATTCATTAATTAGCTAATGATATGATTTGTACCTATGTATGTAACATTAGAATGAATGGTGTTTTTAAACCAAATAGAAATCAAATATGAAGTTGAACAGAAAATGATAAATGATAAGAACTATATATATGTACATGCATATTCATTGAACAGGTTATAGCAAAGGGGCTAGAGAAGAGGAATAAAATTTTGTGCCCGACAAATAGGTACACATTTACTGTTTTGTTTGGGTGATGATTTTATGAGCCTGTTGGCTAGCCGCTTGGCTTTTTGTTTTTCTTTTTGAGATTAGAAGGACCGGGGAAGCTATTTGAGATTTCCCGATGCTCCCGGTGCAGGGGAGGTTATGGAGAAATTTTCCAAAATTTTAAGGCGTTAGTGAAATATTTGAAGTGAAAACGATATTGAAATCATTGAATGAACTATATTTATATAAATATATAAATATAAATAAAATTAAAACGAAACGTAGTCGTGCAGTTCGCATTTTGAAACCATGATTTTAAACAACTAGTGCGGGAAATCCGACCATTGGATTTTCCCGAAACCTCAACCGTCGGGTTCGCCTTGGAAAAATCTTTCCAACAACACTAACTTTGTAAAAATTTAACGGTTGGATTATCTGGAATGTTTAATTCAAATCTGAAGAAAAACAGCGCCAGAATCGATTATATTTATATATAAATATAAATAGAATTATATTTAATCGAATAACGACGCTGTAGTTCGTATTTTGAAATCGAAACTTCAAACGATTGTACCGGGAGATCCGACCGTCGGATTTTCCCGAAACTGGAACCGTTGGATTCGTTTTGAAAAGACCTTTCTAATGATGTAAATTTTATGAAGATCCAACGGTTAGATTTTCAGATATGTGTAAATCAAATCTGAAGAAAAACAGCGCCACGGCCGCACTATGGCCCGAAGCATCGTTTTGAATAAATAGGCTATTTTAAAATAAGTAAAAATAGTGAAAAATCGTTATAAAATATTGTAAACATTATGGGATGGAAATAAACCGAATTTGCTCGATTTATGTGATGTTTGATGGATAAATGTGTTTGGTGTGAAAATTTACATTAAAGAACAAGATTGGTGTTGTCGAATGATTTGACCATTAAAATAAATTGATTTGAAATTCTAAATATACGTGAATTATTTGAAAAGGCCGAGTTAATTCTCATTTCAAATAATTGACCGACGATTGAAAGTCGAAGATGAAGACGAAGGTCGAAGACCGGAGATCTTCACCTCGTTTGGATGGTAAACGAGGTCTTGATTGGGAGGCATCCCGAAATATGGATAATGAGTGGTGATCGTCCAGACGTACGTGGTGATCGATGGGTTTACGAGGTATTTAGTGCCTCCGGTTTCGTTCAGACCCAGAACGGACTTGTAAATGGACTGTGTGTCTGACATTGGATTTTATTCTGTGTTAATTGATCTCTATTAAATATACATCTGTTTGGCGGCGGAGAATTTATTCTTTTGCTTAACGCCCTTCTCTGAAACGCAAGAGCTCAGAGGTTGTGTATCGATGGACATCAGTCACATGGCATTAATTGCCTGTGTGGCATGCTAAGATGCAGCGATCAGGGCTTCTGTTGAAAAGCAAAGTCTTGTGGTGATGATCAAAGCACCGCCTGTGTGGCGTAGCTTTGTGTATAACGTGAAATCGCGAACCTCACACCCTAGTATGAACCAGAAACGGGAGGAAGGACCTCAGGGAGGACATGCGTTTCTTCCTAGCTAGGGTGGTGTCAGTGACCTACCAGCCCTGACATTTATACACTTTTCACCTATGTGGTTGTTGCTGTTGCGAGGCGCCTCGGTTTGATTGGACGATCCGGGTCCGATGGAGTCATTCGTTGGATCGTTTACGCCCCAAAGGGCGGGGAAACGCATTGTTCAGGAATTTTAATCCACATCGGTGGACCGGCCCTGTTGCTCCTAGGGTCACTCGAGCTCTGATCCTAAGACTCGGGCTAGGCAGTCTCGAATTCGGTAAGGACTATCTTTTGCCTTGGTTCATGACGGAAATCCAATTTCCAAGTACGACATCGCGCGATTTTGATTGTATACCTATATATGGCGACATAGTGGTATGGGGCATTAATGCCGTCTATGATTGATAGTTATGATTTGAAATTGTTCAAGCATATAAACACTAGCAATAATATCAAATGCCTTTGTTTTATTCGTATCAAGCATATTTTGGCCGTTATAAGGTAAAAACTCTATCCTCCGGTTTGCGTTGCATTGTGTGATGGGAACTGAGTCTTATAACGGCTTCATTTTCATAAAAAGCATAGCGATGTTTAAAAGAAAATTTTGTTTTAAAGCACTGGCAATCCAATGGAGTAAACCCGTTCCACGAAAGTGGCGTGGTCCTGTGATTAGCCAAATTATATATGTGTTGAGTAGATTTCTCATACCAGTCCCATGACTGACTCGTAGTTTGTTTCACCTTCAAACTCGGGTGCCCCTTTTTCTACACGGGCAGCCTTGTATTCAGGTTTAGCTGGTTCTTTCTGGATAGCTGGAGCTGAAGATGGATTATATAATTTATCTCTTTTTATGCTGTTCAGCTCCTGTTGTACATATTTTGTTTATTTCCGCTGTAGACTTTTATGTATAGCTGAACTGTATTTGTTCTAAGTAAGATCCTGTATACTGTGTAACTCTGATGATTACTTTTATCCAGTATATTCTATTATTCATTATCTGGTGTATTTATTTATTTTTGTTCTGCTATTATCTGTTTCTGTGTTATATTCCAAAGATAACCCTTGTCTCCGTCTGAACGGGATTTGGGGATGTCTCACTACCCCTCAATATTGAGGTAATCCCCATGGTACCCCACTCGCATGGTCTCTACCGTAATTTCTAGAAATAAACGCAGTCCCTCATCCTACGCCGGAGTGACGTACGGATCTCTACATAACATTATTACGTTCCGCATATACATGTCATTGCTATGCTACATAAGCGTACAGACTGCCACCGTTGATCGAATCAGATTCCATAGCAGAGTAATGCCATCAAGTCTACGATACACCACCCAGAGCCGATATGCATGTATTTAGACTTTCCTACGTACGTATCTTCAAACGTATTTGATGCCTTAACTGCACATAATGTGCATCGGGTTCCGTGGCAGGGCTATACAAGAAACACGAAACTCGGTCGGGAGCTTTTCCATATCTGTACAGGCCCATCTTTAAGAGCCTCTAAATACAGATATTCCTAGGGTCTGTTTTTCATGGTGGCTATGGCCCTACCTTGGCCCCTCCCTCAACTAAGTAAAGACTACAAGCGCTAAATGACTTGCCCTTAATAAGCAATCTAAACATCCAGTTGGCGTCTTCCCTCAACCACTGTACCTAGATAGTGAAAAGTAAATGGTCTATTGGTTTTAGCTCTAGTCTTTTCGCATCCCATTGGCTGCCGATGACGGGTATCCGACGATCTACTATCTATGTTGGTCCCGACCCTCTACCTCCCCATTGAGGCGACCGCCGAATCACCCTAGTGTCACCACATCACAACATTCTGACTGCAAAGCTACTTTCGTAGTCCCAACCTATGCGAGCACAACCTAAACATATGCCACCGCACAGAGGACTACCAAGAGCACCGTACGTATCTCAGGAAGCCACGTGCTTCCCCTTCTAGTACTTCGGAATCGACAGAATAATCAGATGAATGTGCGCTCCCCTCGTGCCTCATGACACCACGATGATCTACCCCGTTGGGTTATTCACCCTCAAATGTACGGACTGGTCCAAGTGCCTCATTTTAATGTGTCATTAGACCCTATGTCTAAACATTCTTTTACGCGCTTGCTTTACCTCACCAAGTTTCATTTAACTTGGTTATCCCTGTTCACATTGACTTCTTATTCAAGTTACCAAGTTTCTCTTGCTTATTAATTTTAGTCATATAACTTAACCCATTTAAGTTATTAATAAGCCCACAACATGTTATTCTCTAGATTGTGGTACAAGGTCTGTAATCCACAATCCCTTTATATTCTTGTTTGATTTCATAGTCACAATAACATGTTCTACTTAATATGTAATTAAGTGTATCTCAATTCACATGTTTTCTGTTTAACATGTCAGTCATTATTTATGATTAAATATACCTTATTTCATATAAGTTTGTCTCACTCTTTCCTATTTAATCATAATTCCGTCTTACATTGTCACTACAACTTATCGTTGTTTGCTTATTAACTTAGTTCTCTTAACTAAGGTCCACTAATAAGTTTCTCTTCCCATAAATATAACTTATGTTGTCCTCATCTGTAGATTTCAATTCTTGTTCTTATAAATTGCTTTTTAAGTACATCTTATCTCCTTACATAAGTTATTCATCCCCTTTATCGTTTATTATAACCTAAGTTATAATTTCCACTTGTCCCTAGGATAAGGCTAAACATGTTATTCTTACCAGCAGATTTCAGACTTCCAAATTTACAGATTCCTTAATTTATAATTAAGTACAACTTCTTACATAAACTTTCCCCATTTTCTCTACTTATTACAAACAACTGGTTTTAATTTTCCCCATTTACTGATTACTTAATTTAATTAAGTGCCACTTACCTCATTTCACTAGTTATCTTATTCCTTACTAGTTTATTATAACCTAAGTTATAATCTTCACTTGTCCCTAGGACAAGTCTACCTATTATACAACATTCTCATTAATGTAATTTATTTAAAATAGGTTATTATCATTCCCCGTTTATTCCCTTTCCTTTACTGTTGTAATTATCTTTCATTCAGTTCCATTTATTTCCACTAATTACAATTAATGATGTTTATCAGTCCTGCCATTTACATAAATATATATATATATGTATGTATATGTGTATGTTTTGTGTACTAGACCTCTCACATTAAGCCTATACTTGTGGATGCTGGATTTGTCGGGCGGTTCCGGGCTGACTTCTTCCATAAGTTGACTTAACCTCGTGTCTTAGCACCGTTACATGTTTTATATATGCACTTAGACCCCTCACATTCGATTTACCACTTGTGGATGCTGGATATGCCGGGAGGTTCCAGACAGACTTCTACCACAAGTGTAATCTAACCTTGTGTCTAAGCGTGGTTACAGTTTCTTATTTACTGTAAATCTTCTATATAATTTAGGTATGTCTATTCTTTCAAATTTCCGCTGTAATTTATATTTTATATGCCATTATATTATGCATGTTTTATGTCATACGTTCTTTCTAACATATAATCAATTCTATTCCATCATGTAATCAATTAATCAGATAATTGTTCAAATTTAACGATAACATGTGATTCCCAAATCATGTAATTTTTCTCAATTTCTACCGTTAATGGTCCAGGTACATAAATGTCACAAGTTAACATGGAATTGAAACAACAGTAATCGCTACGCATACTTTGGCAGATTTTACAACATAAAAATATCTTAGCATACTAATATTCCAACATGTCATATTCGTCACTTTAATCCTTTTAACATATGTTTAAACATTTCAACATATCATATTTAAACATGTCATAATAACATTTCAATACTTTTAATTATTCTATCCAATTCACATTGTATAATAACAGGGAATGTTAAACGATAATATATCATTTTCTAAAATGATATAACTTAAATCCACTCACCTCATATGCTTTCCAAATCCTCGATCTGGTCTAGATATATCATTCCATGGTTTTCCTCTAATTGGACTCGTAACCTAACAACCATGGACTGGTAATTTTTACTAAAAGAAAAAGGAATAAAGAAAAGAGAATTGAAATAGACCAGATCAAGAAAATTACCTCACTTTGATAAGAGATCTGAACACCCATTTACAAACATACATTCCTTTCCCTCAGATCTGGATTCAAAATTTTTCCTATAATAATAATCTTAATTTTCTGAATAGATTTGAGGAGGGAGAGGAACGGAAGAGCTCCTGCGTTGTCTCATAAATATGTGACTTAGGGTAGGCTCTATAGGCTTATTTATAGGTGTTCAACAACGTATTTCGTAAAAGAAATAGTCTACGTTCGCGTAGAAATAATCTGCTCAGATCTGCCATAGGGTGGTCGACCCCCCCCCCCTTTATGGGGTCGACCCAGGGGTCGATACCCCCTTATAGGGTTGTCCCAGGGGTCGACACCCCTGGGCAGGAATTTTCCCGCTCCCCTTTCTCTACGTGAATTTGAACTATTTTGAATTTCTGGACTTATTTTATTTATATATACTCTGCTTATGCGTATACAAACTTCAAACCTTAATAATTTCTTCATAAGATGTTTGTTTTACACAAATCAGGTGTCTATTTTGACCAAAATTCCGAGACAAACGCAATGTCGTAGTTCGTTTCACTTAATTCTGAATATTTAGTTACGTTATCCTTATTTTATTATCTTAAGTTAAAAATGCGGGGTGTTACCATTCCCGTTTGGTGTCTTGTTATGGAAATAATCTATGCATGTGAACTAACTATTGTCATAGGTTCCTTTGGTCAATGGTGTCTCACATCACTTGGACATATATTCGACTGTTGGAAATTGCAGACTTCTGTTGAATAAGGTAACTATCTTCGCATCATTAACTTACTAAGTCCAATTCTAATTTTTTAATTATTACTTCTAGATTAACTAGTATAAAATAAGGAAAATTATATCCTTCCTGCCCTAGGATATTTATTAAATTTACCCATTCATCCTCTTTCTAATTCCGTTTATTTTCATTAATTATGGTTATTGCCCTTTATGACCATAACAGTCATATTTTCCTAATGCGCTAATTAACCCTTTAAATGCTATTTACTACCGCTGGTTATAATTAATGTCATTTATGAACCTAATGGTCAAAATTTCCTAAGACATTAATTTACAACTAAATGCCCTTGATATATCACTCCCTTTTTATTTATAATCTAATTATTGTAACTCCTTAAACGTTTCTATTTTACTTTAATTTGATTTATTTTGTACATACATACTTATATATTATATTATAAGAAATATTTACTTACGAGTTACAATTCGTATTCCTAGTCATTGGTTTCAAATTGTAACCATTAGGCCTAACTACCTAATTTAATTTATTTTCCCCTAAATCCACAATGGTTATGATAGTTATTATTTCTTTATGGACTTATTTGTGCCAAATCAATCGCTTTTATTGCTACAACGTTCATAATATATATATTTCCATATAATATGGATAACACTTCCATATGTAGTTCCATAAAATCGAAACCATTCAAAAACACAAACATTAATCATAATATATATTTCGTCATTTACATAGATTTGAATGGATAATGTATGTATGTGTATTTGTGTGTGTACATATATTCGCGCAGTTAACGTAGTTGTTATTCTTTTACTTTTATAATTATTAAATTAAATGTTTTGGTTTATGCTAATAATCAAACATTCCTATTTGCGTTTAATTTTGTAATAAGATTCTGAATCTTACAAAAGGCTATTAACTTAATTATTGCAAATTATGCTTAAATATTTAGAAGGGGAATATACATATTTCAAATCATAAGAAATATATAATATGAATGTTTTTGGAATGATTGACGAAAACTATGCACAAATACACACACACACACACACACATATATATATATAAGAACCTATATTTGTACATGAATTTACACAACCTTTTTCTTTATGTTTTTGTGAATATTTCTTATTGATTTCAAAATAATTTTTTTTATTGAAAAGGAACAAAAAGGTAAATTTATAATAACTAAGTTAAAACCCAAACCAAAATGAACACAACCAAGCTTATATCTTTTTAACCAAATTTACATAAATTACAAGTTAACATCAAAATTGCATATCTGGAATAAAGCTACAATTTAATAATGATTTATGGGACTGATTTCCAGATTATGGCCTTTAAAATAACCACAATATTTTAAACACAATTGTGGGCAATGATTTTCAAGTACAAAGTAATAATAATATTCAAAAGTGCAATTATTCTTCAGATCTGACGAAAACTACAATATATCTATAGAACACATAGGCATATATTTCAGATTTAATACAAATGAAGTAATCATATTATTGTACACTTTGTATATAAATTTCCCACTTACCTGAAAGCATCCAAATCTAAATTTGTATAGTCTTTTAGGCTTTCACTTAAATTCTTACATATCTACAGTTATTCTAAAAAGGGGATACTTTCAGATTTGTAGACTTGCACGTAAATAAGAAAAGAGTGGGAAATCTTATGAAGAAGAACCTAAACGTCAATCCATTTGAATATGATTAACCCTTTCAAATCCATATTGTTTATGTTTGATTTCGATTATACTTTTGTTTTAGAACTTTTTTGAGGAGAAAGGAAAATGCGGAACTTTGCTGCTGCTCCCCAGAAACATGTGGAAAAGAATGGTGGGCTAACCATTTATTTACATGATTGAAATGGGCATGAAACGTTAGATTTAATTTAATAAACATCCATCTATCCGTTTTATATATTATATAACAAAAACCTATATAACCCTAGCGGTCATTGGGCTGTAGTCGTCAGGGGCGATCGACCGCCCCATCCAAGGGTGTCGATCGCCTTAGACAAAAACGCCCAATGAAGGCAAGTTATAAATGGTGTTAGATATTACATATATTCTGTTTTATTATTTCCATCCATTTTCGTATTTCATCCGTAACTTTTTCACACGGACTCTGTTTGCGAAACTCCAAACACGAAAGTTGACCAGAGTTCCGTGACGAACGCAACGGTAAAACTTATTTTATTAGCTCTGTGCAACAAATATAACAAATTATATTTCTTTCTTCCTCAGTAATTCCAATGGTTTTATTAGCTCCATCGTCCCTTTTCTTATTTTCATAAGGATAAAACTTATTTTTTCCCTTCTTGTTATTGTTGTTCTTGAAATTCCTATATTTCTCCCTGATTTAATCATGTGCTCAATACTCAGGGTTAAGTCCAGCACTTGGTCAAATAATTTACCTACATAAGTAACATTGCCCTACTCAAGCCGACATTTAACTACTGAATATATCTGTCATTCTTAGATGTTGCATCAGCTACTAGCATTGTGCCATACTTGGACAATGCCTCGAACTTCGGGGTATACTCAGTGACACTCATTGCTCCTTGCCTTAATTTGATAAACTCTTCTAGCAGTGAGGCTTTTACTGAGGCTGACACAAATCTTGCCACTAATAGCTCTTTGAATTTATTCCATGTTATCTGATTTTATAGCCTTCCAACAATGATGACTTCCCACCAATCCAAAGCAACACCCCTTAGTTGTCTTGAAGCAATCTCTCTTCCTATGATCCTTAACTTGAATATCAATGAAGATCCTTTCCAGGGTCCTTAGCCAAGTTTGAACCCCCATAACACTCTCAATCCCATCAAAGCTTTTGCCTCCAAGATGTGTAAATGGCTTCATCAATTTGGATAGCTCTTCATGAGGGTTGGCTTGCCAATTGACTACCCATCTCTCAATTCCCTTATAAAATCGTGCATGTCCACCCTTTATGTCTCATTTGATGGTCCTAACGCCTGATGATGCCTTGGTCCTACCACGGTTTCCTAAGGATAAATTTTCTTAAGTTAGTGTAGTTTTCTAGCATTTCTTTAATTTCACACAATTAACATGGGTATCCAGTCATACAATTCATATTCACACTGATTCAAACAATAATAATACCATCCAGAGTTTTGATTTAATCATTTCTAGGAGTGTAACATGTTAATACTGATACCAACTGAGATGACCCCTTAGTTTTACCTCAAATTGTACTTAGGTTTTCCTCTCTAGGTATTCCTTTCTTTCAAAAGGTTCGTTGCCGTTAAACCACTTCCAAGATCCTTGATTATACCAATATAGCAATATTAGTTATTTTAATCTGCTTTATAACTTGTATATGTAAAGATATACAAGCCCATTTTGCTTCTAATAAGAGTTAAATCGAAATGCAAAAGAAAATTGGTTATTTAAATTTCAACTAATCACAACACATCAAAACTGTGCATAAATGTACAATTTTACAAATGTATTTTCTCATTTAATTTTTCCATGTGTTTATCTTATTTTTAAGCTACGTTATATGTCTGGTATGATAATGATATACAAATTCAGCACTTTAGTTATATTATAAATCTGTTGCAAAAGTGTTATAATACTTTCTTTTACATATAAATAAGTCTTTGCCTTACCTACTTTTCCTTCTTATTTTGGCTTCCATATCATACTTATGTTACTTGAATTTTAGGTATAAATCATGGTAAAACCCTCCCATTTTAACATAAATATAATAACCTGAAACCCTTTTTAAAAAAATATTCTTATATATGAACTTATTTTGAGGTATAAGCTACCCCTTTGTAAAATTCATTTTCCTTATGAAGTATGTTTGTTCATATGTCATAAAACACTGGTAAAATATGCACCTATAAAAAACATTTTGCACTGCCACTTTCATTGAAAATATAGATTACAAATTTTTGAATCATTTCTCCTTTTCAAAGCATAAACTACAGCCATGACTGTTCATAGAAATCAGGGTGCTTCCTTGGTTCATGTGCCTCAAATGTCAACATATAATATAGAAAAGTATAGTTGGAATTCGAGTGCAATTTCATACTGCTTCCAATCATGCTTAAATAGCGTACACATAAGTTCAAATATAAGTATATTCCAAACTTGGTTTATTATTAGACTTTAAGCTTTGCTATACAATTATAGTTATTCTCTTATCCGATCAACCGTACTTACTTAATTAAATAGGTTCTAAGGAATATGTGTACATACTAGCCACTTTTAAAAGCATTCTTTGGTTTCTAATTCATTTTAGATGTAAGTTGAAAATATTTCTTCACTTACATATTCATCAGAGCAAATCATAACGACAAATAACCGGTCTTAACACAGTACATATCAAACAATATATTAGCCCTACTTCATTAACAAATTATTTCGGATTAATGAACTACCTGAGATAACTAAGGAAGCATAATTCCTTCCTTCCAAGCTATATTCCTTAACACATCTCACTTAGCCTCTTCACTACCTACATATGCACTAAAGACTACCTCAAAATTAATTGAGACACCCCAAGTGTGCAAAAACACAAATAGGATTGGACAATTTTTTGGTATGAATAATTTACTTAAAACATTGCATCAACCTATATAGTTAAATAACATGTATTTACTTAAATATAAAGGTACTACTAGTATACTCGTGCATGAATATATATCATTTTACTGGAATTCTGTTTGCATATATCAAAGCATTCTAACATTCATACACACAATACCTATGGTACATTGCATATGAATGCTTCAACAAATCATAATGAATAGACAATCATCGTGAATTAGTATATATTAACCCCATTCATAAGGCCACCATTCCAGCCTACATCATTTCCTTTCTTCCAGCAAGATACCCTCTAAAGTGTTGGCCTAAGCCTCCTATGGATATGTTATTATTTTTATTAGGTCGTTAGTGACAACTTGGCTATTATGTGCACATTAATTGGGTCGTGTAATTCCCCCAATCACTCTGATGAATGGTCTTAAACAAGCCATGTGCAAACCTACAAAATATCTATAAGGCCCAGCTGCTTAAGGTAGCCTCTTTCCAACCTGTATACTTAGTGATTTACTAAATGGTTACTTAACTTTCTTCTTAATTAGTTTACTCTATTTCTGGGATACTCATTTGTTCTCAAAACAGCCTGGATCCAACACCAAACATAACCCTATATCTACACAAAAATGACAGTCATTACATATCATTCATAAGAAATAAACCAATGATACATATACATCAAACATTAACCATCTATATAATCAATTATTGCTAATTTTAATATGGTCATGGGTGTTTTGAGGGAGAGATACACCATGAATCCTTTATCTTCATTTCTCTATGCTTTACTTAGACCTTATATGATTATCCAAGGCTCAACTAAATCACAACATTAATTTAAAGGAGGTTTAATGAAGAAAACCTGAGCTTAGCACAAGAATTTATCATTGCACCCCTGGCATCTTCTTATATAAATACAGAACATAAGCAGTGTGCTCTACACTACTGCCCTATACTTATCCTTTTTACTGACCATATCTCAAATAGCAATAATATATAGCACTTTTGATATTCAATCCAAACAGAGGTGTTTATACAAGGTTTTAAATTAGGTTTTCCTTATGTAACTTCTAGATATTTACCAGCATGTTCTAGGGATCTTAACACAGAAATATCACATCTATATTTGCATACATCGTCACAGATATTTTATCCTAAACCTCATAGTTACATAAAATCATTTCTTATAGAAATTTTAGACTGCCTTTGTAATAGGACTTAATGCCATATGATTAGTGAAATTACTCACCAAATGCTTTTCTTTCTAGTATATTTAATTCGACTTTGTTCTTCGTGAAGTTGCTACTATTTCCTTGTTTATTTTATGAGAAGACTAGCTTGGCTAAAACCTATAGGCTACTTATGTATAAAATCATTAGCTAGGGTTTGGTTGGTTTAAACAATGTACATTATACCCTATGTTATAATTATTTTGAAGCACTAATTTTTCATATCCTATCCCTTTATGAATTCGGGAGAAAGTTGGTTTAACAAAGACACACTAGGTATTTCTTTCATTCAACAAAAGGTTGCTTTTTAAATTCCTCCTTTATCACCTGGGTCATGCAATTTGCATTTTTCCTAGGCTATTCTATTTTAGAAATAAGGTGTATCTGTTATGTAACCTATTATATCAACATAATCCTCTTTGAACACCAGTTGTGACTTATATATATATATATAATCCTATTAATTTTTCTTTGCTGGTTATTTTATTTCCATAGCGTACTAATTACTCTAACAAACTTCCTTCTTCGTTATTTATACAAACAAGATTTTATCGCTTATTATTTTCTTGCATTAAACCAAAGTTTTAATTTAATAAAATTCTCACATGTCTATTTCCAAGATTTTCAATTATCATTTGGATATGTACAGTAAACGGTGTGCACACGCACGTTTTATAACATAATTTTTATCACAGTCAATCATGCTTATTTACTTTAATAATCATGTCCAAGGTGTAAGTGAATTTAGGGTTATTACAATGATCAGGTTGTAATACATGCAGTTTTGAAAGGCATCAAGCGTTATTGTTTCATGCTTCGGAGATTTGATTAGAAATAATTCAATAGATGCAACTTTAAATGGCACAAAGATAAATAGTCCATTCTAACGTTCATCGATGGTTCTTTCGATGGCTAGCAACGGTTCCTTATTTCGTGCTATATTTATAAATAAAGTACATACACTTCAGAAATCGTATCTGTTATTCCCGATGTATGTCGTGGAACAAAATGAGTTACAGCAGCCCGAGAGCTTTCTTCTTCCTCATTTTCTTTCCTTCCAAAACTAAATTTCATAAGAAAATTACAACCTCCGCCTTCTTCCCTCCTACCTCTAATTCACCATTCTACATTCCCTACACCTCCATAAGGTCTCCAATTCCTCCATATTAGTCTATCAGCATATCCAACCTTCTAGGCACCTCTAACTTAGTACTTTATCTAAATCCTAGGCAGATTTAGTTTTGTTAATTTGATGTAATTTGCTACATTACTTGTTCGCATCATATATATGATTGTTTAATATAGTTTATTAAGTATTTGTTGTTATTGTTAACTATTAAATGGTGAAAATACAAATTTCTTTAATAGGAACTAGGGGCTAACGGCGAAGTAGAAAACAACAATGTCGAAAATTAATATTTCATTCATAATATGAAGCTCAAAACTTATAATTGAAAATTAATTAAAGTAAATGTATGAATAAAAGAATACTAAATTGTATAAATGAACTAGAACTAAATATAAAAGGAATTATATTATACAAGTAATAATTAAACATTAAACTGTATGTTTGAATTGGAAAATAAAATGTCAATGTTTTTTTAAATTAGAAGAAGTGATTAATTACTTTACTGATCGGAGCTGGATGTATCAATAATGAAGGAAAATAAGAGGCTCAATGGGCAAACAATTTATAATGCATACACATATTTATTAAACTCATTTTGAGTAATAATGGAAACATCAAAGAAATTCATTATTCTTGTGGTAGGTGCAAGTTGTCGAAGAATTTGACCCCATATATGGTTAGAATTCATTTGCATCGGTGTTAACATTATTTTTTTGCCAACATGGAAATATAGGTTATGGTTTTGGAACTAAGGTAATCTAGTCCTTTTGAGCTTTGACTGAATTCACCATTCCTTGTATATAAAGATCCTAAGTTCGAAAATTAGTTACTCTTCCTTCAAAAGGCAAGTGTCACGCTTACGAGACTTAAGTACCAACAGTTTTCTCAGAATAAGGCTTCAACAGTCATTACTAATTGGAGCTTGAATACGCACCAAGGTAGGTTAGGTAACTTCTAGGTATATTTGATTCGGGAGTGTTAACATACAGTAGCATAATGGATGCAGGATAATATGCATAATATGAAGAACACAACAATTCATAGTGGTTCGGGTAAAACCTATGTCCACTTTGAAGACTTTAAGGATTTCATTCACGGGTGGAGGTGACAAGGAAAATCCTCAATTTGATTTACAAATTAAGGTTTATCTCTTAGAATATAATATAAGACTTGAGAATGAGAAAAGTCTCCCAAAATGTGACCCCTGGAGTGTTATTTATAGATAATTTGAGCCCCTTTCGAAATGATCACGTGGAAGCCCGCATCTGCCTCCATCCTTCAGTACTGGCTTCCCTTATATCTTTCGGTGTCGGGTTCTTTTGTATCAGCCTTCTTTGAAAGTTCCTAGTATCAGTGCGGGTTTTCATTTTACTATCTTCGGGTTTTAGAACCCTAGCTTCGGAAATGACTTTTTTTAGTGTCGGCTTGCCCTTAGGAGTTTCTTTTACTCATTTCTTTATGTTTTGGTTAATTGTATCGGTACCAAGCCTGTTGGTGTTGATAGCACTTTGTTTACCTGTCTATACTGTGTTTGGCTCTACGCTTCCATTTGAGCTTTGATGTCATGCTCAACTTTCCTTGTATGTGATATTGCTCGTACTAGTACTGGTGTTTGGCTCAAATGTTTGGCTTCATTTCCTCATTTAATGTGTTAACTTTTGGTATCACCTCTATGCTATAAACCTGCTTCCTTCCCACTTACAATTGGTCTTTGTGCTTCTTCTTTTATTCTTCTTGTTTTGGTTCTGCCTTCAACGACTTCGGCTTTCTGGTATCGAGTTTTGCTTCTGTTGCTTATGCTAATGAAGACGCCCTTGCATATTGGTATCGATACCGAAATTGTTGGTATTGGTAGTTTCCTGTTACTTTATCATATGGGTTTTTCTCTCTTCATTTTCTTTCGTGAGTTTGGTTTCGGTCCCATGCCCTCTTTTTGAGTTTTTGGGTATCGAACTCACGATATTGGTTCCTTAACATTCAGCTTCATTCTAGTTGCCTTCACTTGGGACATCAAACCCATGTCTTCACCCTTAAGTCTTTGGTCTCGGGTTTATTTCTTTATGACTTCGATATCGGCTTCGTCACGTGGTGCTATCGCTACTTTTGTTATTGTTAAATCTATTCCTCATAAATCCCCTGCCATCGGTGTCGCCATGACACCTTTGTAATTTTGTACTAATTATGCTTTATTCAGGTTTCTGCTAAGTCACCGGCCCTTGGTTTTCTCACTACCTCTTTGTATCTGTTTCGGCTTTATTTGCTTCATCTTGAACCTGTTACTATTGATGTTGGCTTTGACTCTTCCCAGGCTTCTATTTTAGTGCCAGTCTCACTAGCCTTTTCTTTTCATTAACTCTATACAAATTTGGTGTCAATAGTTAGCCTCCTAGTATAAAAGAGGCTTTTGTTCTTTAAGACAAAAATCCATTGACCCCTGCATTGCCTTTTTATAACTTAAGAAACATCAAGGAAACTTTCTTATTAGTTTTAGCTTAACCTGTAGTAATGATACAAGAAAAGATGTAAGGTTTTCTCAGATGGTAGCATTGGATTTTAAACTTAAAATTGTGAACCATACGAATTTAACTATATAATATGCTAACCCAGTAATCTATTCCATGTGGGACCCAATAATGTGATTCAGAGATTTAGGGCCCTTTTTTTAATAGAAATAAGAAACTCGGAATTTTAATTTTGTTAACTTACCTCCAAAGGTTTATTCTTGGAAATGTGAGATAATATCCTAAGACCCAGACTTAGGCGTTTATGATAGAAGTCCAAGACCCCATTCTTAGTCATATTCAGAGTGACAGAAACCCATATTTGAGTGCCTTGAAAATAAGACTAAAGAGCCACTCTTGGAGATAACAGGAATCTTGAAGCCTAGATTCAGGAGTTTATAATAGAAGACCAAGATTCCACTTCTGGGAATAATAGAAATCCTGATGCCCAGATTTAGACATTTGTAATAGAAAACCAGAACTCCACTTCTGAAAATAATAGAAATCCTTTGTTTGTGCTTTGAGTATCTTCATCCAGGATTTCCTCTACATCATTTTGCGTATAGCTAACCACATAACGCCCATGTGTTACTCCTTTGATCAGGGTAAGATACATATAATAAGTGGCTTATCTTGTGTGAGACTCTATCTGGATGTAACCAAATAACATAATGATTGTGATAGAATAATAATCATTTGTATACTGTTTTCTGCTAGAATTACGAGCGATAATATCGTGCATATTGTTTTAAAAAATCCTTTCTATGTGAGGTGCTGAGAAACCATAACTTTTATTCATAAACCTTCAAAAGACCCGAGGTACTATCCAGATTTTGATTTAACAGACTACTTTTAAGAATAGATTCTGTAGGCCCGAATTTCATATTGGGCATGCTAATAAAAGCTCGAAAATTCTTTTCTAGAAATAAAAATAATGAACCCATAACCCATATTTAGATGTTGGAATAACGCAAATATAAGTATTCATTTCAAAAAGTGTTATAAGTCCAGGATATTTATCTGGAAGTATGTGGGGATAGTTCTAAATCCTAATTTGAGTTCGTACGGAAAAATTCCAAGAAATCATTTTCTAGGAATGAGAACCATAGTCATGAGACCCGAATTCGGGTATTAACAATAGAGGATCAGAAATCCATTTCTGATAATCAATAGAAGTTCCAAATCAAACCCAGATTCAGGTGCTTAATAAAGAACCATAAATCCACTTCTGGTATGTAATAGAAGTCCCGAACCAAACCCAGATCCAGGTACTGTAGAAGACCAAAAATCCACATCTGGCAATAGAAGTCCCAAATCAAACCCTGATTCGGGTATTTAATAGAAGACCAAAAATCCACTTTTGGTACTTAATAGAAGTCCCACCAGATTCGGGTATTAATGATAGAAGGCCAGAAATCCACTTCTTATATTAAATAAAAGTCCTGAACCGAACCCAGATTCGGGTACTAATGTTAGAAAATCAGAAATCCACTTTTGGTATTTAATACAAGTCCCGAAATATACCCAGAATAGGGTATTAATGATAGAATACTAGAAATCCACATCTGGTAGTAGAAGTTCTGAACCGAACCTGTAACGACCCGTATTTTTCGGTATAATAATTAATCTATTTAATTATATAAATAGTGTTTAGGGAATTAAATGGTCGTTAAATTAAATTAAATTATATGGATTATTTAATTAATTTAAATAATAAAATAATATATTTAATTCAGAAATAATCAGAAATATTGGAATATACAATATTCTGTGAATTGGATTATTTCTAAGATTTAATTTAGCTTAGAATTGAATTAGAATAACGAGTATATTTAAATAACGACAGTTTGAACGTAGAATTATAATATAATTATAATCGAGCTCGAAATGGCACGGCAGTTCATAATTTGGCGATTCGAACTTTAAACGAATATACAAAAGCCGTTTTAACTAGGATTTCTGTGAAATAAGAAACGTTAGGAGTTGGTGAAGTATATTTTTCTAATGCAAGAGAAAATTTGAGATTTCATCTGTAGATTTTGATTTATGTCCAAATCAAATTTTAGAAAAGTCGCTGTGGAATTCCTTTATAATTTATAACGATATATAAAAGGAATTTCATTTTTAAATCGAATATCGATTTAATCGGGATCTGAAATATCAAGTTAGAAATTCATGTAAGAATATTCTAGAGCTATATGATTTTCTGTTGTGGATATATACGATAATATTTATTTATAAATATTAAATTTAATTACTTTTAAATATATTTATATATTTAAAAGGGTTGTTTAGAGCTTTAAAAATAGCCAGTTTTGCAAACGACCTCGGAAATCGACAAAACCAATTTTGTTGGATCCGCAATATTAAATTATTGCTAGATTTCAATTTCCATGATTTTTGAAGTTAGTATGTAGCCGTAGCGATTTTTAATGTGAAATACAATCGATAATTTAACCTTTAAAAATACGTTGTGTGAGCAAACAGAGTCGAAATTCGACGAAACCAGTTTCGTTGGGACCGTAATGTCGAACTGTAGCTGCATGTCCATTTTTCGTGATTTTTGGGGTATCGTATGGGATCGTACCAATTTTTAGAAGGCAAATACATTTTAAATTAATGGAAAAATCAACAAAAAAAATATATAACCATCCTATAAATAGGTCTAAATTTTCCCTAACCTAATTATTTTCATTCCTCAGTCAACATCTCTTTCTGCCGTTGCATTTTCATTCTCCAGAAAAAGAAAACCAAATCGTATTCTTCATAAAATCAAAACAATCCGAATAAATTCCCTAAAATCATGAAACCATTTTACTTGATTTCCTCATGTGATTCTCTTTAATTTGATACACCTTTTTCTGAGTTCTAATCTAATCTGTGCGTTGTGATTTTTCAGTAGTAAGACTAGGGTTTAATCTTTTGTGGAGTTTTGGAGCTTCTATTCGTGAATCGAAGGATGATTTCGTGTTTGGGGGGTCACGGTGGCATTAGTGGTAGCGAGGAGATGTTGTAGTTGAGTTATGAGGGTTTTCGAGATCGAAGTATGTCGCTGTTCTTCCATACAGGAAGCGTCGGCCTGAGGTCGGGTATCTCTGGGGGGTGTCGCGATGTGAAATGAGGCTGGTGATGTTGTTTGCGGAGTTGTCAAAGCTGATGATCGGTGCTGGGGAACTTCGTGACTAGCAGAGGAATGGGTTCAAAAGTGTTGTAAAGGGAGAAGAAAGGGGCGTGAGGCATTGGCAGAAAGATGCGGTCCACCGTGAATATGATGAAGTGAAAGGGAAGAGCAGTGTGTTTGGAATAAACAGGAAGATGGAGTGCAGACTTTATGTAAAAGGGGGAAGGCTAATGTTATAGGAGCAGCGAAGTCAAATGTTGTAGGAGGAGGACACTGTTGAGCTTGATGTGAAAGGAAAGGTTGTTAAGTTTAGTTGAAAGGGAGAAGAGCTGTGAAGTTGTTTTATAAATTGGTGATGAAAAGAAGGAGGAGTTATGAGCCATAAAAGATCGGCTAATAGTGTTACAGGAAATGGAATATGAAGATTTCCAGAGAGGGAGGAAGATGAATTTGGTACGTGCGGGCCTGATATGTTAACAACGGTGATGGGTCTTGGTTAAATAGCAAGCCCAGAAATCATTTAAAACATAAGTTTTTATTTAATTAAATTAAAGTATCAAATTAGAAAAAATAATATCTTACGTGTACATGATCAGAATTCAGGAAAACAAAATCCGTTGGGATCGTATGGACGGGGGCTCAACAACGGAACTGACTGAGAGTGAAATGAAACTCGTTACAATTTATAGTGAAATAAACTGTCCGTCCAAATCAAGTGGTGGTTATCATTATTCACGATGATCGTCCAATGTGAGTAAAACTCTCCAACTCTGAACAGTTATATTTTTATAACGTATTTTTAGAACTATTAATCATCTGTTGATTGCTATGTGTTAACTGTTTTGTTGAATTACTTGTGTATTGGTTGAAATTATAGATAACGATATATATATAAATCATTAATCAAATATTGATTCTGTTTAGCAGAATATTTCATAGTGAAATGAAATCGATGTTAATTATATTGTTTAACATCTGTGGATGCAGGGAAACCGGTTGGGAAAATCCAACTGGATTCCTCAACATTTATTTTACTGTTTTCCATATATTGTGATATACGATGTGATATATAATCTATTGTTGATTATGTGTGTTTGAATGATATTGATCACTATTGTTTGGTACTTTAAATACGGTAAGAAAACCCTGGGATGAAAAAGGAAAATTTCAATAACTATATTGAAATAAAATATTATATAAAATCGAAAGGTTTTATATAGAAGGAAGATTTCAGACTGTATATTGAAATAGAATATTTATAAAAAAAGGATTTTATATAAAGGAATATTTATAAAATCAAGGGATTTTATAAAGGAAATTATTTGTAAAACAAATAGATTTGAAAAAGAGAGATATTGTAAACCATTTACAAATAGAAATGAAAAGGATATATTTGTAAACCATTTACAAATAGATTGGGAAAGGGAATATTTGTAAGAAAACATTTACAAATAGAGTTGAAAAGAAAATATTTATTTGTTAAATAAATAGGATTGGAAAAGAATATTTATTTGTTAAATAAATAGAGTTATAAAAGGAGATATTTATTTAGAAAATAAATAGAGTTATTAAAGGGATTTATTGGGAAATGCAAAGAATGTCATATAAAGAAATATTTGGCAAATGAATAGAATTTTACATCAGGAAAGTATAGACCCATGCTTCGCACACAGGTATAACAGGATATAGATTTAAAGAAAAGATTTTAAATAGAATCTGTTCTAACCAATAGATTGAGAAGATTAATTTATAAATAATATAAAATATTTATCATTGGATAAATAGAATATATAAGTCAGGACTTATATAGAGAAGTAAGAATCGATTTCAACATCGATATTTGAAATTGAATATGGACGCAGAGTTAAACAAAGGAGTTAATCGAAATGTGTTAATCAAAATGAGTTAGAGGAGTTAATCGATTAGAGTTAGAGTTAATCGATTAGAGTTGGAGTTAATCGATTAGAATTAGAATTAATCGATTAGAGTTAGAGTTAACTAGTTAGAGTTAATCAGTTTGAGTTAAATCGAACTAGAGTTATTCGAATAGAGTTAATCGAACAAGAGTTAGTCGAATATTTGTATATTGAATAGAGTTAATTGAATCAGAGTTAGTTGGATTAGAGTTAATCGAATATTAGTTATTCGAAAGGAGTTAATCGAATATTAGTTATTCGAAAGGAGTTAATTGATAAGAGTAAATTAGTTAGAGTTAATTGAATAAAGATAATCCAGTAGGGTAAATCAAATAGAGTTAATGGAATTGAGTTAATCAAAAAGGAGTTAACTGATAAGAGTAAATCGATTAGAGTTAATCGAATAATGTTAATTGAATAGAGTTATTCGAATATAGGTTATTCGAAGAAGAGAGATTATCGAATATAGTTTATTCGAAGGAAAGAGTTATCGAATAGAGATTTATTCGAAAGAGAGTTACGTAAAGAAGTATGTTAAAGATTTAAAAGATAAACTTTGACTATTTTGAAGTTAAAACGTTGTTCAGTTAAGGTTTAAGAGGTAATTATACCCCAACTTGATTGACTTCCTTCTTAACAAAGGAATGGTAAGGCTTGAAAGTGAAGGTTGGTTAAGTGAATAAGTTAATGAAGGTAATGGTGAATTGGTATGACGATGTTTTATTTAAACATCTGTTTAAATCCAAGGAATGAGTTTTGGAAACGTTTTCCAAATATAATCAGAGATATTTTCTAATCATAGAAAATGAAATGTTGGATGGTAAAGACTAATGGAATGACAGTGATACGTGGAAAGGAGATGGAAATGTTTTCCAATGATTAATAACGTATATTTTCTAAATTTAGAAAATAAGAATTTCTGTATATATATGCAAAAATAGGAAATGGAGAATGAATAAATTAATGATAAATTAATTTAAGAGAAAATGTTGAATGTTGATTGATCGATAAAATTTCCATCAGGAAATATTATCGTTGTTTGCACACATGTTTTTCTTTGATAGTTAAATCACAGACTATCAAAATTTTAACCATTTTTCCATCGTCAATACGGAGAGACCGGTTGGATTCTTATCCAAAGAACCACTCCGTATTGGCATAAGCGTTGCGAATCATATATGCCAAAGATAATTAAAGACGGAGTAAAGTGCAAGGGCTGTTATATAAATCTTATGTAAAGATTGCCTAAGATGGATGTACTGAATAGTGCCTTCGGTTTGTCCAGTCCCAGGACGACCTGTATGGAAGAATGTCTGACAGAGTATATTTAATAGACCGCGTAAGTTGATCTCTTCAAACGTATTTACGTTTGGTGGTGGAGGAATTCGTTTCTCTTAGTTGTATACCCGTGGTATTTTTAGGGAAATAAATTTGTGATTTGGCAGGTATGACGATGTGACATTCAAAACGAATAAATGTGTGATCTGTCAGAGATAAGTGTGGCCTCTAGCCTCACAACCGGTAAATGACAAAAGTCGAGCAGGCAGCATGGCTAAGTAGGTCGCACCTATTAGGGTGTATAATCACCTGATGTAGAGTTTCATTTACTTCTAAAAATCTATTGTCGATGCTGTCCCATTCGGGAAACGGTTGCTGATCCCCACCGTTGGTGATATACATTCGATACACTCAAGCGAAATGAGTGGTCGGTCATGTGTGGCCAGGTTGCAAGATGTTCTTGTTGAACCCAGTGTATTCCTCTCTAGAGGTACACTAGCGAAAGGTGATTCCATACCTTGTCATAGTTGGAAATCCATTACCCAATACGTGCTTACGGTTTTGATTGTATACTATATTTGTAGAACGTGAGATGAAAGCGTTTCTGCTAGATGATTATTATATGTGGTTGATAGACATTATTATAATATCAAAAGAATTTTGATATAAAGATTAGTTTCGATTCTCATAAGGGAAAAACCCGTTCCGTTATACGACGTGGTCTTATGAGATATCATTTTATTGCTCAGACTGTTTTAAACTGTTTTACTCACACCAGTCCCATGACTAACCCGGAGATTATTTTGTTTTGTTTTCCCTAAACTCTTGGGTGCCCAATTTTATACGGGTAGTCAAGTAGTCAGGATTTACAGATTTACTTGAAGAGCTGGAGCTGGAGGCTTCAGAATTATATAGCTATGGTTATTTCCGCTGTGTTGTAAGTGCTGTACTTTGGAAATGATATATATATATTCAAGTACAGATTAATATTTCAATGTTATGTTATATATTATATGTTATTCGTTCCGCTGTGAGGTTCGTGTTACTCTAATGGTGTGTTGTTTTTCTTCTTCTTCTATTCTAAGTTTCTATCTTATCTATTCTCACCCTCTGTTTTTCTTTCTATTAGTTTTCTGATTTCCAGTGTAATGTGGGTTGGACTTGTGTTATTTAGTCAGCTCAAATTGGACCGGAATTTCAGGACACTATAGTTGGTATCAGAGCTTAAGGTTAAGTAATTACCTTGGCTCTGTTGCGTGACTCAGTAGAGATAGGGTTAGTAATACCCTAGATTGAGTTTGAGTGTATATATACGAGTGAACGTATTTGTTATTTGATATAAAAATTGTTTTATATTGTGGAGATTTATTGGTTGAGTTGTTTATGGGTTCTGTTCGATCAGTTTGATCCACTGTATCGGTAGGAGTTTCTAAACACTCTAATACGATGGGTCGACACGATTTGTTTTGAAAAGAGGGTAAATGAAAATAATTTTACCCAAATTATATTTAGGTATAGAGAAGATATATATATATTGGAATGAATATATATATATATATTGGATATATTGGTTGTTTTTATAATCTAATTAGATTATAAAAATGTTAAATGGTCATGTAAATGACCGATCAAAATTCAGAAAAGCATAATGAATTGAATTAAATCTGAAGTTAAAATCAGAGTTGAAATTTAAACCCTGGAATTTGAAAGGTGTTTGTAAATGGAGTTAAATTAAGTATATGAGAATTTTAAAATCCTGGGAGATTTTAAATTGTTTTACAAACATTGGAAGGATATTTCGAAAATGATTTCAAAATGGAAATGTTTAAATCTGGTTTTGAAAGTAATATAGTATTGAACTCACTTCGGTCGCTGGGAAATAAATTTCGATGTTGCTCCGGACATCATCAGTGTTCATTTTCGAGTTTCTAAGTGACGGATTACTACCAAAGATTTTGTTTTTGAATTGTTTTGAGAAAAGCAAAGTTGTTTAAAATTCCCTAGGAATAGACTGTGAATTAAAAACAAATTTAAATAGAAAATTGTGAAAGCAAACTAGAATTGAATTGAAGCCAGTTAAGTGGTAATTGACATTGAATTAGAATGATATCGAGATAAATTGGATTTGTGAGATAAGGAGTTGAAATAGAATTGGTTTGGTAAATTAAGAATTGGAATCGAGAATGGAACCTTGATTTGGATTTGAATTCGACTTAGGTATAAGCGAATGGTTGGATTTGTGGATAAAAACATATTGGAGATGGCCCAGAGAGGCAAGTTGTAGTTGTACCGATTGACCAGTACAAAGGAGGTGCTAGCGGAATTTTTCGAAAAGTTAAAGTGTTAGAGAATTTTCAGAAATTTTGGAAATTTGGGTTAATAAGAATGAATTAACAATTTAATTGAAATTAAATTAGTTCAGTTGAAACTAAAGTTAAGAGGCGAACAAATTAGTTCTAATCAGTTAGTAGGGTTTGTTTTCAAACTTAGCAATTTCGAGGAAAAAATTATTTTAAGTGGGTAAGAATGTAACGACCCGTATTTTTCGGTATAATAATTAATCTATTTAATTATATAAATAGTGGTTAGAGAATTAAATGGTCGTTAAATTAAATTATATGGATTATTTAATTAATTTAAATAATATAATAATATATTTAATTCAGAAATAATCAGAAATATTGGAATTTACAATATTCTGTGAATTGGATTATTTCTAATATTTAATTCAGCTTAGAATTGAATTAGAATAACGAATATATTTAAATAACGACAGTTTAAACGTAGAATTATAATATAATTATAATCGAGCTCGAAATGATGCGGCAATTCGTAATTTGGCGATTCGAACTTTAAACGATTTAGCTCGGATTTCTGTGAAACAAGATACGTTAGGAGCTGGTGAAGTATATTTTTCTAATGGAAGAGAAAAATCGAGATTTCGTCGCGTAGATTTTAATTTATGTCCAAATCAAATTTTAGAAAAGTCGCTGTGGAATTCCTTTATAATTTACAACGATATATAAAAGGAATTTCATTTTTAAATCGAATATCGATTTAATCGGGATCTGAAATATCAAGTTAGAAATTCATGTAAGAATATTCTAGAGCTGTATGATATTCGGTTGTGGATATATACGATAATATTTATTTATAAATATTAAATTTAATTATTTTTAAATATATTTGTATATTTAAAAGGGTTGTTTAGAGCTTTAAAAATAGCCAGTTTTGCAAACGACCTCGGAATTCGACGAAACCAATTTTGTTGGATCTGCAATATTAAATTATTGCTAGATTTCAATTTCCGTGATTTTAGAAGTCAGTATGTGGCCGTACTGACTTTTAATGTGAAATATAGTCGATAATTTGACCTTTAAAATATGCTATATGAGCAAATGGAGTCGGAATTCGACGAAACCAGTTTTGTTGGGACCGTAATGTCGAACTGTAGCTGCATGTCCATTTTTCGTGATTTTTGGGGTATCGAACAGGGTCATAACAATTTTTAGATGGCAAATACATTTTAAATTAATGGAAAAATCAATAAAAAAAATTATATAACCATCCTATAAATAGGTCTAAATTTTCCCTAACCTAATAATTTTCATTCCTCAGTCAACATCTCTTTCCGCCGTCATATTTTCATTCTCTAGAAAAAGAAAACCAAATCATATTCTTCATAAAATCAAAACAATCCGAATAAATTCGCTAAAATCATGAAACCATTTTACTTGATTTCCTTATGTGATTCTCTTTAATTTGATACACCTTTTTCTGAGTTCGAATCCAAACTGTGCGCTATGATTTTTCAGAAGTAAGACTAGGATTTAATCTTTTGTGGAGTTTTGGAGCTTCTATTCGTGAATCGAAGGATGATTTCGTATTTGGGGGTCACGGCGGCATTAATGGCTGCAAGGAGATGTTGTAGTTGAGTTATGAGGGTTTTCGAGATCGAAGTCTGTCGCTGTTCTTCCATACAGGAAGCGTCGGCCTGAGGTCGAGTATCTTTGGGGGGTGTCGCGATGTGAGATGAGGCTGGTGATGTTGTTTGCGGAGTTGTCGAAGCTGATGATCGGTGTTGGTGAACTTCGTGACTAGCAGAGGAATGGGTTCAGAAGTGTTGTAAAGGGAGAAGAAAGGGGCGTGAGGCATTGGCAGAAAGATGCGGTCCACCGTGAATATGATGAAGTGAAAGGGAAGAGCTGTAAGTAGCCCGTAACTTCCCCGTGAAGGAAAGAGCGGATACTTTGGGAACAACACACAAATGAACGCAGACAGAAGAACATTTCATTGTTAATTACAACAATTCCATCAGATACAATAATATAAAGAGTATAAATGAATATTATACAACAGAAAAATATCAGAGATTACAAAAAATTACATAGCAGCGTAAAATAATACAAAGCACAACTGAAGGTGATATATGGATACAGTGCTTTCCAGATAACATTCCAGCTGTAAACCAGCATCATGTGAATATAAATCTGCAAAACCAAAACTACTAGCTGCTCGTGTAGAAAATAGGGGCACCCAGAGTTTAGGTTAAAACAATAAACTCCAGGTCAGTCATGTGACTGGTGTGAGAACTAAAACATTTATTTAAAGCTTTACTTTAAAAGAGAGTAATTCAAGGGACCACGCCGTATAACACGGAACGGGTTTCCTCCCAAGAATACCAGTGCATAGAAAAGACAACGCAATGCTTTTTCAAAAAATGAAGCTATTATAAGACCCAGGTCCCATCACACAATGCAACGCAAGCCAGAGGATAGGGTTTTCCCTTATAATAGCCAAACATGCTTGGTACGTTTAAAACAAATCATTTGATACTATAATAAGTGTATAGTGTCAAAACAATTTCAATCATAAATATAAATCATAGACGGCATAGCATCCCATGCTACTATGTCGCCATACTAGGCTCTATAAATAAAGCCGAAATATCTCGTATTGGAAATTGGATTTCCGTCATGGGTCGAGGCAAGGGGCAAGCTCCTCTCCGCTTTCGAGACACTCTAGCAAATGTCTCAGGACTACACACTTTGGGCAATCCTTGGATCTTCAGGGCCGGTCCTCTCTTACGTTTGAGGATTAATTATTCCTGAACACACGTTTCCCGGTCCTTACAGACCTAAAATCGAGGCGCCTCATCCAACAACCACATAGGTGAAAAGTATATAAATGTCAGGGCTGGTAAGTCACTGACACCACCAAAGATAGAAAGAAACGTCGTGCTCTCCTTGCAGTCCTTATCCCGTTTTTGACTCATACCGAGGTGTGAGGCTCGCGAATTCACGTTATACACAAAGCTACGCCACAAAGTCCGTGCTTTGATCATCAACCACAAGAGTTTGCTTTTCAACAGAAGCCTTGATCCATGCAACTCAGCGTGCCACACAGGCAATTCATGCCATGCGATTGATATATATCGATATATAACCTCTAAGCTCGTACGTCTCAGAGAAGGGCGTTAAGCAAGAGAATAAATTCTCCGCCGCCAAACAGATATATATTTAACATAAATCAATCAACACAGAATAAAATCCAATGTCAGGCACACAATCCATTTACAAGTTCGTTCTGGGTCTGAACGAAACCGGAGGCACTTTCCTCGCACATCCATCCATCTCCAAGTACGTCTGGACGATCACCAACTGATTCCCTCATCTTGGGTGTACAGCCCAATCAAGATCATCAGTAATCACCCAAACGATGTGAAGACTTCCGGTCTTCAACCACCGTCTTCATCTTTGACATCTCGTCGAATTGGTTATTCAGAATGGGTATAAACCCGGCCTTCCCGAATAACCCGCGTATATAATAAACACGTGTTACACAAACACAACATACGCCTCATTCCAATTCAGAATATTCTTTTTATTCAAATTTTCACATTCTTAGGGAAAGGTCCCCATTAATTTTATCCAAGATAAATTCTTCAAAATTTATTCTTTAATCTTCCTTTGGATATCATTTCAAACCCTATTATGGTTTTTCAAACTAGTCGGGATTAGCGAACCACACCGAAGTAATTATTTATTTTATCTCCCAATCCCAACCTATTCATCCCATGAAGAAAAACTGGTAATACTCCATATCTAGCACCACGGTGTTATCGGTAAAATTAATTACCATTTCACGTTCAAATCTAATTAAAAATTTAACTATCGCTTTGGAGCAAAACTGGTAATACTCCATTCTCGCTCACTTTCCAAATTTGATAATTTAAATTATTAATTCACATTTCAATCTAATTGCAGATTCATTAAAACTCCCTTTACTGGGTTAAAGAACTACTGTCATTTTAAACATAGTTCACGATAAAGCCAAATCACATTCTATTTATTATCGGGTTAAAGAGCAAGTGTTATTTAAAACACCCTTCACGATAAACCCACAAATCAATTCTATTTACAACCCATTTCAAATCCAATTTATTTATTTAAAAATAAATGGGTTTTAATTTTAGTTCAAAACTAGTTCATTTCGATAAAAATCTATTTTTATCTTTTCAAATATGGAGTTTTTCATCCCAATTTTTCTCAAATCATTTCTTATGATTTTACACAAATTATTACTATTTTTAATAATTTTATCAAGGCCCGTACAGTCGATTTCTATCAACGGCCATCGAACTGCACTTACAGCGACCTTTTCCGAATTTGATTTGGATGTATCTCCAAATACAACCATTAGATTTCAAATTTCTAATATTTGTTAGAAAGCTCTTTTCGATACGAACCCAACGGTTCCGGTTTTAGGAGAATCCGACGGTCGGATCTCCCGTAATGTCCGTTCGAAGTCAATGGTCGAAATTTACGAACTTCCGCAGCGCGGCGCGTTCTACTCAGGCCATTATATTATATATATAATATATATAATATATATTTCGTCGATTTCTATTCAAAACGAATTTTATAAATAGTTTTAAATTCGTTTCAAAAACATTTCAACTTCCATTTCCAATTCAAATCAAAATTGATTTTTTCCTTATAAATTCGTTTTCAAATTCATCTCAATTCAATTCAAATTTCAATTCAATTTGAATTCATTTCAAATTCCATTTATTTGAATTTCTTCTTATATTCAATTCGATTCTAATTCGTTATATATTCAATTCAATTCGAAATTCTTTTATATTCAATTCAATTCGAAAAACGAATATAATCGATATAAATATCGTTCATGTCAAAATAAAGCATATCTAATCAACACAGCTTTATATATTTCAATAATTCCGTTATTCTATTCAACAAATGAATATTTATCCTATTCAATACATGAATCTATATTTTTGTCAACACATGACTAATCTCAACGAATGAGTACTGTCCACGTGTGACTATTTTTGTTATTTAATATATTTTATAAAAATTATGGTATTTATCGTTTGATTTCAAATCAAACTCCAACCGTAAATTAGTAAGAGAACGATTCCCTGAATATTAACCCCGAAGGCCGATACCAACATCAGATCAAATATCCAGGAGACCACTCATCTTATCTATTTTCCAGTTAGTTTCTAATTTTATATATGATAAAGATGTAAATTTTATCGTTAAAATATTTCGTTCAACACATGACTAATCTCAACGGATGAGTACTGTCAACACATGAACCTTTATTTTATAATATAAAGATGTAAATTTTATTGTTAAAATATTTCGTTCAACACATGACTAATCTCAACGGATGAGTACGGTCAACACATGAACCTTTATTTTATAATATTCTTTATTTTCTAAATTGGAATGAGACCCAATCAATCACCATATAGCGTTAACTATACGGATTCCATACAACACATGTATATAATAGCAACGATACCTAATCAACCATCATCCAAAGTGCACTACACTGCATAAGCATCAAATATATATATCTAGCGCTTATAACAGCCGGTCAGTCAATCGATCGACATACAACTAATTATTGGGATTAGTGTATGTCATATATTATCCCAATACCCGTGTGGGGTTTCAAACAATCAAACACAGATTTTATTTGTGCAATTCAGCGATGTGTAAAATTTATCGTCCCAATCTATGTCCTTCAAATAGGTGTACATAAACAAACCGTCTGGTTTGTAAGTGAATATTTATTTATTCACATTCACGTTAAAAATTATATTTTTAATGACCAAATTATTCTATTCAACCTACGAATATTCTATTCGGTTCATTTATTAAATAAAATGATATCTTTATTTTTCTAACTTATTTTAGAAAATTTCGGCGGCATAACAGCACGATGCTAGAAACGGGACACGGCCTAACCTTATCCCCGGTCTAATAATGGCCCACGCCATACACATATCAATCAAATCCATTTCATTTCACCAAACAATCAAATTCAAATCAAATAATCTAACCAACTACACAACCAAACAAACAAGTCCATGGTCTGTGGACGATGGTGTCGGGTGCTACTAAACACCGTCTGCATCCTAGTATATATTTATATAACTAGAAAAGAAAAGTTAAAGTGAGAAGTTCTCACCTTTGGGATCCACTCCGCCGCGCTTTATTTCTGAATGGTTCGGATTTGCCCCAAAATTCCAATGCGATATTTTCCCGCTGTTCATATTATAAACCACATTTTTATTTCAACGCTTCTATAAAAATAATATTTTTATTTATCTCTACTTATAGATAAAAATTCTATTTTTATACGGCTACTATATAGATAAGAATTCTATTTTTATCACGTTGTATACAATAAAAAGATTATATTTTTACAACGCTATATATATTAAAAAGATTATATTTTTACACAAAGCAGTTCTAATTTTATTTTCAAAGTAGTGTGGATTCTATATTTTAAAACAAGGTTAAATTTCTATTTGAAAACAATGTAATTTTCTCTTTTAAAACAAAGAAATTTCCTCTTTCAAAACAAAGTAATCTTCTCTTTTAAAACAACGTAATTTTCTCTTAAAAAAACAAAGTAATTTTCTCTTTAAAAAACAAAGTAATTACATCAAGAAAATAGGGTTTGTTACCATCTCTTTCATGTTGAAATCGGCCCCAGGGAAATCGAAAGTCGATCATCGCCTAGGGTTTGGGATTCCAACCACCACGAGGCGTCTAAGGAGGATCGGTCTTCACCACAAGAAGAAGCTACAAGAGAACCCTCGGCGCCCCCTAGCACTGGCGAGCTCGATCGCCAGCAGCGGCGGCGAAACGGACCCGAACGCCTATCCTTTGGGAGCAAAATCTGAGTGGTTCCCCAAATGAAAATCGATCAGGGTTGTTGGATCTTGAAGCATGGAAGAAGCTCTTCCATTTTCGGTTTTGAAGTCGGGTTTAATTCGAATCAGATTATGAGGATTTGGGGGATTTCTTTTTGACCTAAATTGGTCGTTAGTTTTGAAAGAGGAGGCGCGATGGAGCGTTGACCATAGGCTGAGAGTAATGAGGGTTTGACTTAGCTTTGTCCCTCTTATATATTTAATTAAAATTTTATTTTCCATCAAAAAGTTACCTTTTATTTCGGCCTCTAAATGAGACCCACCGCCTGTCGTCCATAACTAATTACCCCCATTCCGAACACAATGGAATATGTATCATAGACTGATTTGATCGTTTTGATCTGTTTCCGTCAAAATCAACATATAACTCTATATATTGAATTTGAACGCGCATTTCAATTTACCGGGGTCACATACTAACTCGAAAAATTCAAAAAAAAATATTTTCTAGCTTCGTAATGACGATACGGTCCTAACAAAACTAATTTCGTCGAATTCTGAGACCGTTAGAAAAATGGCCATTTTCCAGTCGATTAAAATCAACTGAAACTGGTCAAACACGTTTTCCTTTGCCACGCTCACATATTGATTCGAAAAATTATGAAATTTGGAATCTAGCAATAACTTGACATCACAGATCCAACAAAAGTGATTTCGTCGAATTCCGAGGTCGTTTGCAAAATTCCCATTTTTAAGGGCCTGAATTCCATAGCGACTATTCTGAAATTTCAACTGGACATATCTTTTGATCCTCGCTATGAAATTTCAATTTTTCAGATTCGTTGGGAAGATATTCACAAATAGATCCTATTATTTTCGGTTTCGCTAAAATATGGATTATTTTGCACCCGGTATGTTCAATTGAAGTTTGAAATCGAATTATCGAACTACCGCGCCATTTTCAATTCCTTTTATAATTATTTATATTCTAACGACGATGTATATAATATATACGTTCGATTCTATTCAAAATAAATTTCTCGTCGATATTATTTAAAATAATTCATTTTAAATATTCAAAATTCGCTAAAATTGCCAAAATAAAATTTTAAAATGGCCCGGATTTTTGGGTTATTACAAGAGAAGTGTGTTTGGAATAAACAGAAAGATGGAGTGCAGACTTTATGTAAAAGGGGGAAGGCTAATGTTGTAGGAGCAGCGAAGTCAAATGTTATAGGAGGAGGACATTGTCGAGCTTGATGTGAAAGGAAAGGTTGTTAAGTTTAGTTGAAAAGGGAGCTGTGAAGTTGTTTTACAAATTGGTGATGAAAAGAAGGAGGAGTTATGAGCCATGAAAGATCGGCTAATGGTGTTACAGGAAGTGGAGTATGAAGATTTCCAGAGAGGGAGGAAGATGAATTTGGTACGTGCGGGCCTGATATGTTAATAATGGTGATGGGCCTTGGTTAAATAGCAAGCCCAGAAATCATTTAAAACATAAGTTTTTATTTAATTAAATTAAAGTATCAACTTAGAAAAATTAATATCTTACGTGTACATGATCAGAATTCAGCAAAACAAAATCCGTTGGAATCATATGGACGGGGGCTCAACAATGGAACTGACTGAGAGTGAAATGAAGCTCGTTACAATTTATAGTGAAATAAATTGTCCGTCCGAATCAAGTGATGGTTATCGTTATTAACGATGATCGTCCAATGTGAGTAAAACTCACCAACTCTGAATAGTTATATTTTTATAACGTATTTTTAGAACTTTTAATCATCTGTTGATTGTTGTGTGTTAACTGTTTGGTTGAATTGCATGTGTATTGGTTGAAATTATTGATAACGATATATATATATAAATCGTTAATCAAATATTTGTTCTGTTTAGCAGTATATTTCATAGTGAAATGAAATCGATGTTAATTATATTGTTTAACATCTGTGGATGCAGGGAAACAGGTTGGAGGAATCCAACTGGATTCCTCAACATTTATTTTACTGTTTTTCGTATATTGTGATATATGATGTGATATATAATCTGTTGTTGATTATGTGTGTTTGAATGATATAGATCACTGTTGTTTGGTATTTTAAATACCGCAAGAAAACCCTGGGATGAAAAAGGAAAAGTTCAATAACTATATTGAAATAATATATTATATAAAATCGAAAGGTTTTATATAGAAGGAAGATTTCCAACTGTATATTGAAATAGAATATTTATAAAAAAAGGATTTTATATGGAGGAATATTTATAAAATCAAGGGATTTTATAAAGGAAATTATTTGTAAAACAAATAGATTTGAAAAAGAGAGATATTGTAAACCATTTACAAATAGAAATGAAAAGGATATATTTGTAAACCATTTACAAATAGGTTGGGAAAGGGAATATTTGTAAAAAAAACATTTACAAATAGAGTTGAAAAGAAAATAATTATTTTTTAAATAAATAGGATTGGAAAAGAATATTTATTTGTTAAATAAATAGAGTTATAAAAGGAGATATTTATTTAGATAATAAATAGAGTTATTAAAGGGATTTATTGGGAAATGCAAAGAATGTCATATAAAGAAATATTTGGCAAATGAATAGAATTTTACATCAAGAAAGTTTAGACCCGTGCTTCACACACAGGTATAAGAGGATATAGATTTAGAGCAAAGATTTTAAATAGATTTTGTTCTAACCGATAGATTGAGAAGATTAATTTATAAATATAAAATATTTATCACTGGATAAATAGAATATATAAGTTAGGACTTATATAGAGAAGTAAGAATCGATTTCAACATCGATATTTGAAACTGAATATGGACGCAAAGTTAATCAAAATGTTTTAATCAAAATGAGTTAGAGGAGTTAATCGATTGGAGTTAGAGTTAATCGATTAGAGTTAGAATTAATCAATTAGAGATAGAGTTAACCAGTTTGAGTTAATCAGTTAGAGTTAATCGATTAAAGTTAAATCAAACTAGAGTTATTCGAATAGAGTTAATCGAACAAGAGTTAGTCGAATATTTGTATATCGAATAGAGTTAATTGAATTAAAGTTAGTCGGATTAGAGTTAATCGAATATTAGTTATTCGAAAGGAGTTAATCGAATATTAGTTATTCGAAAGTAGTTAATCAAATATTAGTTATTCGAAAGGAGTTAATCGAATATTAGTTATTCGAAAGGAGTTAATTGGTAAGAGTAAATTAGTTAGAGTTAATTGAATAAAGTTAATCCAGTAGGGTAAATCAAATAGAGTTAATAGAATTGAGTTAATCAAAAAGGAGTTAACTGATAAGAGAAAATCAATTAGAGTTAATCGAATTGTGTTAATTGAATAGAGTTTTTCTAATATAGGTTATTCGAAGAAGAAAGATTATCGAATATAGTTTATTCAAAGGAAAGAGTTATCGAATAGAGATTTATTCTAAAGAGAGTTACGTAAGGAAGTTTGTTAAAGATTTAAAATATAAACTTTGACTATTTCGAAGTTAAAACATTGTTTAGTTAAGGTCGAGGTAATTATACCCTAACTTGATTGACTTCCTTCTTAACTAAGGAATGGTAAGGTTTGATAGTGAAGTTTGGTTAAGTGAATATAGTTAATGAAGGTAATGGTCAATTGGCATAGCGATGTTTTATTTCAACATCTGTTTAAATCCAAGGAATGAGTTTTGGAAACGTTTTCCAAATATAATCAGAGATATTTTCTAATCATAGAAAATGAAATGTTGGATGGTAAAGACTAATGGAATGACAGTGATACGTGGAAAGGAGATGGAAATGTTTTCCAATGATTAATAACATATATTTTCTAAATTTAGAAAATAAGAATTTCTGTATATATATGCAGAAATAGGAAATGGAGAATGAATAAATTAATGATAAATTAATTTAAGAGAAAATGTTGAATGTTGATTGATCGATAAAATTTCCATCTGGAAATATTATCGTTGTTAGCACACGTGTTTTTCTTTGATAGTTAAATCACAGACTATCAAAATTTTAACCATTTTTCCATCGTCAATACGGAGAGACCAGTTGGATTCTTATCCAAAGAACCACTCCGTATTGGCATAAGCGTTGCGAATCATATATGCCAAAGATAATTGAAGACGGAGTAAAGTGCATGGGCTGTTATATAAATCTTATGTAAAGATTGCCTAAGATGGATGTACTGAATAGTGCCTTCGGTATGTCCAGTCCCAGGACGACCTGTATGGAAGAATGTCTGACAGAGTATATTTAATAGGTCGCGTAAGTTGATCTCTTCAAACGTATTTACGTTTGGTGGCGGAGGTATTCGTTTCTCTTAGTTGTATACCCGTGGTAATTTTGGGGAAATCAATTTGTGATTTGGCAGGTATGACGATGTGACATTCAAAACGAATAAATGTGTGATTTGTCAGAGATAAGTGTGTCCTCTAGCCTCACAACCGGGAAATGACAAAAGTCAGGCATGCATCATGGCTATGTAGGTCGCACCTATTAGGGTGTATAATCACCTGATCTAGAGTTTCATTTACTTCTAAAAATCTATTGTCGTTGTTGTCCCATTCGGGAAACGGTTGCTGATCCCAACCGTTGGTGATATACATTCGATACACTCAAGCGAAATGAGTGGTCGGTCATGTGTGGCCGGGTTGCAAGATGTTCTTGTTGAACCCAGTGTATTCCTCTCTAAAGGTACACTAGCGAAAGGTGGTTCCATACCTTGTCATAGTTGGAAATCCATTACCCAATACGTGCTTACGGTTTTGATTGTATACTATATTTGTAGAACGTGAGATGAAAGCACTTCTGGTAGATAATTATTATATTGTGGTTGATAGACATTATTATAATATCAAAAGAATTTTGATATAAAGATTAGTTTTGATTCTCATAAGGGAAAAACCCATTTCGTTATACGACGTGGTCTTATGAGATATCATTTTATTGCTCAGCCTATTTTAAACTGTTTTACTCACACCAATCCCATGACTGACCCGAAGTTTATTTTGTTTTGTTTTCCCTAAACTCTTGTGTGCCCAATTTTGCACGGGCAGTCAAGTAGTCCGGATATACAGATATACTTGAAGAGCTAGAGTATGGGGCTTAAGAATTATATAGCTATGGTTATTTCCGCTGTGTTGTAAGTGTTGTACTTTGGAAATGATATGTATATTCAAGTACAGATTTATATTTCAAAGTTATATTATATATTATATGTTATTCGTTCCGCTGTGAGGTTCATGTTACTATGATGTTGTGTTCTTCTTCTTCTTCTATTCTAAGTTTCTATCTTATCTATTCTCACCCTCTGTTTTTCTTTCTATTATTTTTCTGATTTCCAATGTAATGTGGGTTGGACTTGTGTTATTTAGTTTGCTAAAATTGGACCGGAATTTCGGGACACTACAGAACCCAGATTCGGGTATTTAATAGATAACCACAATTCCACTACTGGTATTTAATAAAAGTCCCAAACAGAAGACCAGAAATCCACTTCTGACATTTGTAATTTTGGTGTCTATTCCAGGCTTATTCTTTAAAGCAAAGGTTGTACATGTTTCAAGTGTTCCCTTTGATCTTTTATTTGATTCATGAGGCATTTTTCCTGAGCACACAACTCGTGTGCGAGCGCACAGTCTTGCCTGAGCACACAGCTCGCGTGCAGGCACACATCTTGCACGAGCACATAGCTCGGGTGAGCACACAACTAGTGTGTGAGCATACATCTCATATGAGCACATAGCTCGGGTGCGAGCACACGGCTCGTGGGAGCACACAACTCGAGTGAGCACACAACTCGGGTCCGAGCAAACAACTCGTTGGAGCACACAGTTGGGGGGGGGGGAGGTGAATGATCAAAAAGGGTTGCAAATTATGAACACACTTGGTTATAGCTGAAATTCTCCAAAAGGATTAGTGCATTGCTTGAATTTAAAGAAGTGTTGCCAAAATCTTGTAGAACACCTAACCATTCCTCAGAACTGCAGGGCATGAAGACGACACATGACCTGGAATCCTGCAAATGTGACAGTGCAGTCCATGACTGGATCTTTAAAAGTGCAAACTTGTGCAGAGAACTCATTAGAAAGCTGCTTCTAGCAGTAGATGGTTTTCTTTTGATACTAACATAGCAGCCGCTCCTTGAAGTGTCACTGTAAATAATCGACATCGAACAGTCCCCGAAGCATCGTAAAGATCCTTTTGGCTATCGAAAGCCATGAGTTGATCGTCTAGGTCAGTAGCCCCACGATATTTTATGGTAGGGATTTTCACTTGTGGTGGTATTATTATGTTCATGATTTCGTCAGTGAAGGGGCTACTCTTTCATTATTGTTAATCTATTTATCTGGGGTTCCCTTTCACTTGATTTTAAGTAGGTTTTTGATGGTCTTCTCTGCCATACCCTTGAGGTAGGCTTCCAAGTTTTTATTGTTTGATCTTTCGGGACTGGATTCTCTTGTAGTCAAGCTTCCAGACTACTCTTTTCCTTTGCTATGTTGGCTTTCTTTGTAACCCACCTCTGCAAGATTAGGTCTTCCCGTCCTAAAGGAAGTCAAATTGGTTTTCTTTCTCCCTGCACCTTGTTGGATAGCTACATTTCTCCTTGGAGACATAACTTTGTCCCCCTGACTTAGTTTTGTGCTATCTGAAGACTTTTTTTTTTGAGTATTCCCCCATAAGCTCTACATTTCAAGAAGTTGTTGTTTTAGGGCCTTGATCCTGCTGGCATTCTAATCTACAGAACTCAAGCTTAGAGTTTGTGCTGGCATAGAAGATCCGCCTGCTACTGCAGCATTTGGGTTAAACGATGGGGCTACGTTTCCTTCCGTTTTGTACACCTTTGTTGATGTTTGATCGCTTCTGCGTGAAACTAAACCGCTTTGTAGATTTGATGGTGATCTAGTTCGGCTATCAAATTCTGGAGGTGACATCGTATTTTATTCTGCTTGATAGAGTTCTATCCCAAAGGTTTGGACCGAACTCTCTTCAATAAACCGCCTTGTAGAATCAATCTATAAAGCTAAATGTAATGCTTCCAATGCATTATTTTCTCCTTTCGTTAAGATTAGGGGTTCTTCAATTTTCAGATTTGCTGAGGTGACATTTGGAAGTATGGTATCTTAACAGACGATGCATTGGAATCTTCCCCCTAATTCTCTTTCGGTCTAACCATCTTCAACTGAGTCTAAAAGTATTTCATTTTGATGGGATATGGAATAAGGGCGGTGGTTCAAGCCCCCCTTCTAGCGCCAAAATGTTAACGTTATTTCCCTTTAGCATTGAAATATAGGTTTAGGGTTATAGAACTACAATAATTTAGTCCTTTTGAGATTTGACTGTATTCACCATTCCTTGGATATCAAGATCCTAAGTCCGAAGATAAGTTGTTCTTTCTTCAAGAGGCGAGTATCGCACTTACAAGAGTTAAGTATCAAAAGTAATCTCGGGATAGGACATCAACATTCGTTACTAATTGGAGCTTGAATACGCATTAAGGTAGGTTAGGTAATTACTTGGTATATTTGATTAAGGAGTGTTAACATACATGAGCATTATAGTGTGCAGGATAATATGCGAAATAGTAAGAACACAACAATATAGAGTGGTCTGGCTGGGGTTGAACCTACGTCCACTTCGAAGACTTTAAGGATTGTATTCACAGTTAAGGTTGCAACGGAAATCCCTAATTTGATTTACAAATTGGATTTTATGCTCTTAAAATAGGATACAAGATTTGAAAATGAGAAAATTCCCCTAAAATATGACATATGGAGTCTTATTTATACACAATTTGGTCCCCCTTCGGCAATGATCAGGTAGGAAGCCTGCATCCGCCTCCATCCTTTGGTGTCGGCTTCCCTCATATCTCTCGATATCGGCTTCTTTGGTATCGGCCTTCCTCAAAAGTTCTTTGTATCGATGATGGTTTTCCTATTAGTGTCTTCTGGTTTCGGCACCCTAGCTTCGGAAATGTCTTTTTAGTGTCGGCTATCCCCCAGGATTTGCTTTTACTCCTCTCTTTGTGTTTTTGGCAATGGTATCGATACTAAGCCTATTGGTATTGATAGCACTTTGTTTTCCCATCTATTCTGTGGTTGGCTCCATGCTTCCATTTAACCTTTAGTGTCGTGTTCTACTTCCTCTTTGTGTGATATTGCTCATACTAGTACTGGTATTTGGCATCATTTCCCCATTCAATGTGTTAACTTTTGGTATCGCCTCTATGCTTTAAACCTTCTTCCTACCCACTTAATATTGGTCTTCGTGCTTCTTCTTTTATTCTTCTTTTTTTGGTTCTGCCTTCAATGACTTCGGCTTTCTGGTATCGGGTTTTGCTTCTGTTTCTTATGCTAATGAAGACGCCCTTGCATATTGGTATCGATGTTGAAACTGCTGTTATCAATAGTTTCCCGTTGCTTTATCATATGGGTTTTTCACTCTTCATTTTCTTTTTTGAGTTTGGTTTCGTTCCCATGCCTCCTTTTTAAGTGTTTGGGTATCGAACTCACGATATTGGTTCCTTAACATTTGTCTTCATTCTGGTTGCCTTCACTTGGGACATCAAACCCATTTTTTCACCCTTAAGTCTTTGGTCTCGTGTTTATTTCTTTATGACTTCGGTATCGGCTTTGTCACCTAGTGCTATCGTTATTTTGGTCCACTTTTGATGTTGGCTCTCTAGGTGTCAATTTCTTGACATTGCTTCCTTGTTTTGGTGTTGACACCAACCTAATTGCTCATTTCACGTTGGTGTCAACCCCGCACCTTCTTCTCCTTTCCTTGCTCTGTTGGTATTATTACATATGTTCCTTTTAAATCCCCTGCTATCGGCGTCGGCTTGACACTTTTGTATTTTGATACTGATTATGCTCCTTTTGTGTTTCTACTTTGTCACCAATCCTACTGGCCTTCTCACGATCTCTTGGTATCAGTTTTGGCTTTATTGGCTTCATTTCGAACCCGTTATTTCAATGTTGGCTTTGACTCTTCCCAGGCTTCTATTTTAGTGCCGGTCTCACTAGCCCTTTCTTTTCATTAACTCCATGCAAATTTGGCGTCAATGATCGACACAGTTTTGTGTTAATTTTTTTGGCATGGGGTCGTCATGGAGAGTTTGTATCACCTAATCATTTACAATCAGAGGAGTTGATGGGTAACTAAATTGTTACGACCAGTCTCGTAGAAGATGTGGCTGAATATGCAAGACGTACTATGTTCCCTACTAGTCAATTTGTTTATGAGGGTGACGACATTAATGTTGAACAAGAACCGACTAATGAAGCCAAAAAATCTATGATTTATTGGATAATGTAAAAAATACCATTAGGAAGGTTGTACAAGCGACATCCAATTATTTGTAACTGCATAATACGTTGTAATAAAATAAATATACAACTTCATAGAAGCATGATTTACAACCATTGTATAAGCTATAAGACGATATAGGCCTCTCGATAGTTTAATATGTGAGAATCATTATGAAGTAAATAAAAACTTATATAAGCTTTTGGCTTATCCTACCAAAAAATAGATACACGTTTAAATTGTTGTATGCGTTTTGAAGAGAGTATATCAATATAAGAAATTGTAGAATATGTAAACAAGAAAGATTCAAACCTGAAAAGAAAAAGGAAATGGAAGGCCCACACAAATATATGCATTACTTATCAATTACTTATAGGATTTAAAAATTATATGTGTCTTTCGTAACTGCGCATCATTTGAAATGACATAGTGTGAGGATGCAGAAAAAAGGTATTTTAACACACCCAACTAATCTAGAACCATGAAAGCATCTTGTTTAAAAATATCATGTTTTTGTGGCAAAGACCGAAACATTAGACTTGGTTTATGTTCGTATAGATTTTAACCATTTTTCTCGGTTTGACTCTAAATATTCATCTTGGTTTATAATCATTACACCATATAATTTACCTTCTTGAATATTAGAAAACTCCGTATATGTTTCTCACAATTGTCGTCTCTAGCCTTGACGATTCAGTACAAGGAATCGATATTTATTTATATTCTTTAACTGAAGAATTTAAAACATTGTGGCGAAGGAGTAGAATAATATGATATTTCCAAAAAATTACTTTTATATGTTCGCTTCTTTGTTGTGGATAATTCACGAATTTCTAGCTTATGCAATGCTTGCTGGTTGGAGTACGATCGATCATCTAGTATGTCCTTATTGCATAGAAATAAAACGAGTATTTTCTTTACCTCATACGAAGAAAGTTTCGTGGTTTACTTGTCATTAGTGTTTTATTCATATTAATCATCCTTTTAGAGGAGGTAAGAAAAACTTTACAGCTAATAGATATGGGACATTGCGACCACTAATGGTTTGGTCAAGCGATATACGAACTTGTAAGGAATTATCCATAGATACATGAAACGGAGAACAAATTGAAATTCAAGGTAAATCATCGATTCATATCTGATGTAAACAAAGTATATTTTGGAAGTTCCTTTATAAGTAAAATCTCCTAACTCATCACGATATTAATGTGATGAACAACAAGTAAAATGTGTTTGATAATGAGTCTAACACATACTACAACGTAGAATTGATATTTTGATGCCAAAATGGCCTCGAAAAATAAATTATCGACGCCTTTTACGGTGTTGGCAATAGCTAAGTGGGAAAAGTTCCTACATCTTTCCGAGGTCAAGTGTCAGATACTTTTTAATGCCTTTCTGACGCAATGTGTTGAATGTTTCCCGGTGATTTTCCGACACTTTTCTTCCGACATTTTTCTTAACAATTTCAATGCCTTCCTTTAGGCGTCTTCTCGACTTCTTCAAGCGATGTCTTGATGACATTATTTTCTGACATTTTTCGATGTCATGCCATAGGCCTTTATTGACATTGTACTGAAACTAAATTTGAGATTCCATTTTACAATTTTCCACCCTTTGGCGATGTCATTCCAAAGCTATTTCTAAGCATTTTCATTGTATCTTTTCTGTATTTTCAACATTCAACCTCAACAAAAAATATCATTATTTTAATGATACCACACATCTATGAAGCATTATATGTATATTTATCACCAATTACAAAATTATAAAACAACAAAGATAACTTTAGAATCGATGAAACATTCAACTTAATGCAAAATTGTCATATCATTATCCAGTGCTACTTAAACTAATATCACAGACAGGCATATTAAAATGAAAATCATGTAAACGTAGTAGATAGCTATAAATACATCACAATCAATGTGCGAAGAAAACGAATCATAACTGTAAATCAATTGAAAAACTTCTCTCGTCTTCTACGTAGTCTTGGTCTTGATGAGGCTCACCTGCTAGTCCGCAAATGTTTTCCTCAACCAATCGACTAAGTCTCTCATAATTTGAATGTAACGTTTTCATTGCAGCCTTTAGCGCTACCAATTTACGCCCCTTGTTGGCGACATACTGGGCCGAATGATTAGGAACATTGTTGTCTTGATCTCTACATCTATACTTCTGCATTTATTTGATAAATTAAAATGTTATATAACAATTCCAAATTTACCAAAGTAATATAAGTATGTAAGTGTTATACATTTAAAAATTACCATAGGAACATTTCCATAATTGGGTGCACGATTTGGCCTTTTGGCCATAGAAGTGCTAAGGGTGCAAAAGACTTCTTCAATCTCAATGCTATATCTATGCCCTTACTTTTTTGCTGGTCGATTTGAGCTTCATATTTTGCCTATTTTTTTATTTTTCATGCTTAAGATTACAAAAATATGCGTCTATTATTTAAATTAAGTTTTTTAAACGACTTAATGCAAACTACTTTGCGACATCGTTAACCCATCAACAATGGTCAATTCTTCGTTGCTTGAGTCGATCTTATGAGTCTTGAAATGAATCTCCCAAGGTGTTAGGTTTCTATTAAGATCTTCCCACTGATAAATGCATGTGACGTGAAAAACAAACATTAGAAATATATAATTTCAATAGCGCAAAACAAACAGTAGAATATTGAAATAAATCTGAAAATATAGATTAAAAAAAATATACGCATAGATTAAAAAATTTAGTTAACTAGTAACCTGATTAATATTTTTGTATGGTAAACTGAATAGGAAATAGACAAACATCTTTATTTGTCAAATAACAATTGCATTACTAGCAACTTGCTTTATAAATTCACTAGCAACCTACTTTATAAACTTTTACCTGACTAAAACCATATTTAACCATCATTCTCTAAAGTATTAACTATGATATATATTTTGAAAATAATAGCCTAGAATTATGAACAAAAAGGAAATAACATAATGGGACAGAACTTTATTTTCTAACAAAAGAAATTACAAAAAATTCCTAATATCGCACTACCACTAATATATTCTGCAATGATGTGATGAAAGAAACATGACAAATCAAATGAGTTGACTAGTCTATTATGTATTAAGATTGTGCTTGCAAGTTTAGTATGAGTCAAAAGAGAAAATTGCGGTTGGGTCTGAGGTAATAAATTGATAGGGAGAAACCAAAAAAAGAATTCATTGCCTACCCAATACAAGTTCAGATTAGGAAGAAAAGATGTCCAACATCTTTCAAAAATAACATTGAGTGATGAATTTTTACTCTCATATTAATAAAAGTGAATTTATTTTTCACGCGTTGTTCAGTGTTCACCAAACTTGTTTGGATTGCTACAACCCTAAACAAAAAATGGTACAGGCTCTTCCTTTTATTTTGTCATACGCACATTATATATGATTCACATACGTAAAAAAACAAAGAAAATGGTCAATATATAAGCTATATGCTGCCGATTCCAAAGCTCTCAAAAAATGATAGTTAGATTTTATGCACTTCAGTCTTACTCTATTAGGAATAAAATTTTATTAACTAACATGGTTGCCAATGGAACGAATAATAGAGAATTAATAATATTATAGTGAATAGGTTTTCTCTCATTATCCATTGCCCAAGAAAGTTAACAAGAATGATTTGTTTTTTTTTCTCATCTTGTTGATGAAGGTTGGAATAATGTTAGAGAACACCAAGTTATCATAAAATCAATTGGCAATGTGAACGGTGAAACCTTAATATTTATACATGATTTATTTTATAAATTCCCAGATGTGGGACTTGTCTCAACACGCCCCCGCACGTGCAGCTTATCTTGAATCTCACACTTGGATCTTAAAAATGATGTGCGCAAGTGTGGCTTGTGCACATGAATTAAACCTTGCTTCGATACCATGGTAGAGAACCACAAATTATCAAAATACAATTGGCAATGTGAAGGGTGGACCCTTAATGTTTATACATAATTTATTTTATGAATTCCCAGTGTGGGACTTGTCTAAACACGCCCCTGCACGTGTGTCATATCATGAACCTTACACATGGGTCTTAGGGGTTACGTGGACAAGTGTGGCTTGTGCACACGAATCAAACCAGCTCCGATACCATTTTAGAGAACCCTAAGTTATCACAAAACCAATTGACAATGTGAAGGGTGGACTCTTAATATTTATACAAGATTTAATTTATAAATTCCCTGATGTGGGACTTGTCTCAACATGCCCCCGCACGTATGGCATATCTTGAACCTCACACGTTGATCTTAGGAGTGACGTGGGAAAGTGTGGCTTGTGCATACGAATTAAACCTCACTCCGATGCCATGTTAGAGAACTACAAATTATCACAAAATCAATTGGCAATGTGAAGGGTGGACCCTTAATGTTATAAATTCTCCGGTGTGGGACTTGTCTCAACATATAATTACCTTCTCATTTTTAACAAATCCAAGAAAGTTGAAATTTAATACATGGAGAATTGGAGTAGATGGCTATTGACTATGATGGTGTATTGGGATAGGAAGTGAAAGCATTGTGCAGGATGCAAGTGTTGTGAAAGTATCAGGACAGTTGCATGTTGAATTATGCATACATCCATTTCAAATATCATTTTATTTTCTTCCTTTTCTCAATCAAATGCTTGTTAACAGTAACTAAAAGCCAGGAAGATTGCTATTTAAAAAAGCAAACTACTATGTAATAGTTAAATTAAAAAAGAATGTCAACAAGTCAATCGACAACCCACTCTTTTAGAATACTAAGCATGAAGAAAATAATTCTTAAGGCACAAAACACTAACTACGTCACCATTCTCCCTTATACAGTGAACACCTGCAATTTTCCAATAGTCTTTTTTAGTAAAATATCCCATTTATTAGATTAGCTTTTACCATGAAATGCTTGTATTTCTACTTTTCACAAAATTGAACTAATAATGATGAAAGAAAATCACTTTTCCATGAATTATTAGTTATAATCAATTGACTGTTGGACTGTATTTTGACATCGTGCAACTAAGAGGGTGTTTATCCCTTTACTTAGTTAACTAAGTTCTGAAGCATTGTTTTAGCAAAGAAGTTAGTGTCCCTCCTTTGCTATCTCCCTTTTCCTAGTGTCTGTTGGTCTGTTAGTAATATTAGTTAGTCCTATAATTCGAAAGGTGCTTTGGTGATCAAAAGTTTATAAGAACAAATTAGTATTTATTTTTAATTCATTTTGGTTTATGATCCTATATAGGCAGGAGGTGGCTGTGGTTGTTGTATAGGCAGGAGGCTGTTGCAATGAAAACACGTTGAAGATGTAACGTTGTAACAATAAAAGCAACAATGCATTTTTAAAAAAAATATATATATATAAAGGCAGTGCAACACAAATTGTGTAGCAATTTTGTGCAACACTTCCTATAAAAAAGTTGTGCTTGAACATTGTAAGTTGTGATAAAGTGACAGAGACAATGTTTTTGAAAATTTGAAACCTATGACAGAATCAAATAATGAAAATGGAAATAGTGAATCAGTGAAAAAACAATCAATTGTCGCTTTTTTATAATATACCAAATGAAATCAGTTGAAAACCCTAGTGCATGGAGAAGTGAAACAGAATACAAATGCAAAAGAGAACAACTTGTGAAAAATGCAAATGTGAAACAACATTACTTTTCTATTATTTATTTTAGAAGAACAATACAAACAAAACACAAAAGTAACATGGAAAAAGTTGATTTCATCATCAGAATAAACAAGCCTGTTATTTCATCATCTATTTCCTGCCTCTGCCTCTTCCCTTCCAAGCTGCCTTCTACCTCCATATGCAACTGATGGTTCATCTAAAAAATATACTAATTTTTTAATCCCAACAGCCCACAAAAAAACAAAAGATAAAAGGGTAACCATACACAGTGAAAAAAATATTCCCAGCCACTTTATATGTGTTGCTTGCGTGGCCAAGACGAACAGATCATAATCTTGATATTGGTTCACTTCAATAAGAGAAAAATCTTTATGAGCACAATGCAATCCTACATTTTTCCTACTATCATATCACTTTTAAATAAATAAGTTTAAGATCTGGTTATATCGAATAAGCAAGTTCAATTATTTCATGCAAATCACCATAATGATCTTCTAGATCATCACTGCCATAGCAACCTATAACACATTCCTCGTTGTTGTCTAATTCATAACAAGCAAGTCGTTTGAAGAACAGACGTACACTATCAGTTTTGAGTTCAGGTCAGTGATGATATAATGCACTATCCTTCCTTGATTTCAAATCATCCTTTTTTCCCCTTCCACATTCATCATTGTATTAAAGTAGTTTTCGAACTTATTTTTTTCTTTGTGCATTACATCCAAATTATGTCGAAGCTTCAAAGTTTCCATTATGACAAGTCTCAAAATATACTTTGTTTGCACGAATTATGATATTATCCTTTTCCTTAGCCAAGATTGCTGAGTTAGAGATTCATTTGTTCACGTTGACTACAGGTATTATCTCTTAACTCATCTTTGTTTATATTCTCCTTTTATTTAATTCCACCTTCCACCTCTTCTGTTTACTTTTCTTTAGATTTTTCTGATTTAGTTTGTCACTGTAATTTTTTTTTTGAGTTTCTTAACTTCAAACTGCAGCATGTTTTTCTGGAAATTCCCTTTACTTGAATAAAACTCTCATGTTTTAAACATTTCCAGATCTTGAAAAAATTACAATAAATTTCAGCAATTACTTTGAAGTTTAATTATTTTCTGATTTCTGAGTTCCTAACAGTGCTATAGCATTCTTGTTATATCTTGAACAATGTTAATCTGAATTCTAAATTTTTGAAGATTTGAAAAATCAATGAAATTTCACACACTTCTGCTCTTTGAGTGTAACAACCCGGATTCCGACAGACCGAATTTTTTCAAAAACCCAATCTTTCGAAACCCGAGTTGGGCGCTCTGGTATCCTGCAGAAAAAGACAGAGATAAAGAAAACATATTAGAATTCGTAAGCATCTTACAGCAGAAGGAATTCAAAGTATAATATACTTTAAATATAGCTTTACCTTATAAAACATACTGCCTAACCAGTATCCAAAGCTTATACCATCTCTGTCATGAACCTAACCTGGAAGTATGTAATGAGGAGGGGGTCAGAACATAAGTTCTGTGTGAGTGGACTTAAAATAAACTTCTGTACAATCCTACATATACCGTTCAGTTATATTTTCTTGCTTATTAGGTTATTCGCGATATTAGCTCTCTAGGCTATACTCATGTCCCACTAGTAGATTAACCTAATACAACGTATATGTAGATACCCCCAACTCGTATAATCCTTTCCATGCATATATATAATCCCTTGCCGTATGTCGTACGGGCTTCATCATGTAAATCTATACTACTTTAGTGTAGTGCCACCATTCTCGAAATCATTTGGACTACCACTCTTGATCTTGCTAGATTCCATTTATTACCTAGATCTAATCTAGGGTTTTCTATCCAGCGCTTCCTAGATTTAACCATGGTTTACGCTACCCAGGGCCATTGGGGTTTATGCTACCTATTGAACGCTTTCTAGATCCGTCCAGGGTTTATGCTACCTAGGGCCACTAGGGTTTATGCTAACTATCGAACAATGCCCCCTAGTCTAGGACACACTACCCAGAGCGATATATGTTCCTAGATTTTACGTCCCAATCGTGTCGTTAAACGTGCTAGGTATCTAGTTGCACATGTCCTCTATATGTGCGGCCCGAGTCCCGTGGCAGGGCTAATCAAGAAACACGGAACTCGATCGGGAGCTTTAAGTTATCTGTCGACGCAGATGTTAAGGTCTGTTTTATCTGTATGTAGCTATGGTCCCACTTGACCCCTCTCTCAACTAATGAAAGGCACCCAAGAAAATCAAGAATGAGAACTGTACGCAAGCCCTCTATGCCCCCACAAACCTATTGGCCACCCTTACCTATAACTAGATAGCAAAGTATATGGTACTTTGGAGTTCTCCACCTTTCCGCTTGCGTATCAAGATTGACTCAAGATGGTAGGTAGACGACGACGTACTATCACAGGGCTAAACAAGATATCGCCGCCTCACGCTGAACCATCCTTGTCTTTAGGTTGCTTATATTGCAATTAAGGCATACCCTTGGCTCTTCTAACGCAGACCTTAACCTCTGTGAGCCCAGGAGGAACATCTGCAACCTCACAGATGGGTAACAAGAGTACCCTCACGTCCCCTCGAAGTCGCGTGCTTCGTAACACAGTTCGTTGGAGCCTTCTTCATGATCAGATGGATGTTCGCCCCTCCTCGTGTTCTACTTGGCTTTCTTGACTAAGGTTTACAACTTAGTTTTCTTAACTAAGGTTTACTACTTAGTTTCCTGAATCGTTAGCTTTCTTAACTAAGGTTCACTACTTAGTTTCCTAAATCGTTAGCTTTCTTAACTAAGGTTTACTACTTAGTCCTCTTAACTAAGGTTTACTACTTAGTTCTCTTAATCGTTCGTTTTCTTAACTAAGGTTTACAACTTAGTCCTCTTAACTAAGGTTTATTACTTGGTTCTCTTAACCAAGGTTTGATACTTAGTTTCTGTTACTTATTTCTCTTTAACTAAGGTTTGTTACTTAGTTCCTTTTAACTAAGGTTTACCAATGAATTCAAGCATGAATTAAGTTCTCTTTATCAAATGATAGCGTACAGGTGTTTTCCCACATTTCCAGCTTAGATTAACTTATTTCATGGTATAAGTCGTCCCACCCTTCGAGTCTTGTATTACATCTTAAGTCATATTCATTTCTTATTCCTAGGATAAGTTTATTTATTATTTAATCTTATCATTCCCCACTTTTCCTTGCTTTGATACTGTTATATTGGTTAAGTTTTCCCATGTGTCCACCCCCAATCACGTATTTAATTCAACCCACGTACCATGCTAAATTGGTAAAGTGTTTTCTATCAGTTCATGTTGACTTAACCCGCCCATATATCATGTCAAATTGGTTAAGTGTTATCTAGCGGTTCACGTTGACTTAACCCACCCATATATCATGTCAAATTGGTTAAGTGTTGTCTAGTGTTTCATGTTGAATAAACCTTACCATACTAGCATGTGTCATTAGCATTAATTAATTATTAATGCTCAACCTCTCACATTAGACCTATTGTTCCGGTCACTGGATGTGCCGGTTGGTTCCGGGTAGGATTACACCACAACTCAATCTAACCTCGGGTTTCAAGCACGTTATGACTAACTTCTCACATTACAACCTATTGTTTGCGGTCACTAGATATGCTGGTCGGTTCCGGGCAGGATTACACCGCAAACTCATTCTAACCTAGAGTTAGCCACGTTTCATATTTAGGCAATTAACAATTCATGTCTATTCTAGGTGTCATAGGCCAATTATAAATTTACAAGCATGTTCATATTCATTCTAGATATCAAATGTCAATTACCAATTCACAAGCATGTCCATGTTCTAGTTATGCCACTATTGTCAATTTCATGTTATGTGTCGAGTTCCATAATTACATAAAAACATGGTTTGTCCAACATATTCCATTTTTAATTACGTTTCTAAGATCTTAACAGCATATCGAAATTTCAAGTCTCAAATTCAAGCTTTACCCAAAAACCCCAATTTATGTTCATGCTTATAATCCCGTTAATAGGCTATACCTATTATTCCAGTTTCCCATACATGTGTTCCTAACAGGTTGCTATCATTCCTCATATGTTGGTTAAGCTTATTCATATGTCAAGTGCTACGTAACCCATTTCTACTTTGCTTACACAACCATTCGTGTAATAATCATTTTACCCAAATTACCTAATTCATCGATTAAATCTCAAGCTCTTCCCAAATAACTATAATTTACGCGCTATTGGCCTTGGCTCAAAGGTAGCCAAAGTTTCAAAAATACAAAGGAAGAATAGGGAAGAGGAATAGATTAACATACAAAGATTATTTTAAATTGCAACATGAATTTTAACTGAGGAATGATAAACGATAATAATACTATTATGCATGAAGTGTATTGTAATCCCACTCACTGATTTAAGAACGGATCTTGAATTCTAGGATCTGATTTCTGAAACTGAAAAGCTATCCCTTGACGTAGATTATCGATCCTCTAATTTAGATTTGATTCTTAGAAAATAGTTGTTGAAATCGCTGAATTAGCCTTTGATTCTCTACTTGAATTCTAACGAAGAACTTGAGCAGCATAACCTCGTCTTTGATTTATTTTGATATGAATTAGGGAAGAGTATAGACATAATGAAGACGTGCAGAGAAAACTGTAGCCTTAGGGGTGTTTAAATAGGTGCTCAAGACCTTATCGTACACGCAGCGCTGAGTCAACGTTGAACCCAGTTAAGAAAATAGTCCAGGTTCGCAGATGAATCTAGCCAAATCTTATCGTACACGCAGCACTGTGTCAGCATTGGGTCCCACAAGCTGTTTTGGCGCAGAAATTCGAATTTCGAATGTTTGAATTGGTTTGGCATAGAAATTTAATTTTTGAACTTTTGAATTTCTGGAATTTATTTAACTACATTGAACCCAGATAAGAAAATAGTCCAGTTTCGCAGATGAATCTAACCAAATCTTATCGTACACGCAGCACTAAGTCAGCATTGGGTCCCGCAGGTTGTTTTGGCGCAGAAATTCGAATTTCGAATGTTTGAATTATTTTGGCGTAGAAATTTGATTTTTGAACTTTTGAATTTATGGAATTTATTTAACTATTTTATTCACATGAAATATTCTTATATGTATACAATTACTCTACCGACCATTTTACGCGTGTGTGTGTGTATATATATATATATATATATATATGCACAATTTTCGTTTTATTTTCAAAATTCAAACGATGTTGCATCGTTATTTGATTCTTACCATATTTCATTGATTGTAGCCTTATCTTGAATTTTATCTTTTGTATACATATATTTATGCATATATATTCTCATATATATACATATATTTTCTTTATTTCCTTATATGTTCGTTTTTATCCTTTCAAATTTTGAATTTGTATACGTACATATATTTGCTTGTTCAGTTGGCCCTCCCTAAAACAAAGATAAAATTTTTACCGCCACCATGGTTCGAACCCCCGACTTCCATGTTACAAATTCAATGTCTTAACCAACTGAGCTATGAAGTCTTTTGTTAATAAGTCTTAGAACAATGATAATTATTGTTATCTCCTTACTTCTCTTTTTCATGTTAGTTACAATACTTAAATTAAACCATTACATGAATCTTTTTCTTTTAATGTTAATGCATTATGTTTGCAAATCAGTGCATGCAACATATTTACATTGCATGCAACCAATCCTTTCTTTCTTTTAATGCATGCATTACATTTTTTTTCAGTGCATGTATTTATTACATGCAATCCTTATTTTATTCTTTATTTTATATTTTAATTTGTTTGTATATTTATATATATATATATTTTCTTGTGCGTATACAAACTTCTAGGCTTAATAACTTCTTCATATGGTGTCCGTTTTACGCAATCCAGGTGTCTATCTTGACTAGAATTTCGAGACGGACGCAATAATGATGTCTGTTTTACTTAATTCCTGATATTTAAATTAAGTATTTTTATTTTCTCATCTCTTCGATTACACACATTGTTATCGCATTAATTTCCTTACTCTTCAATGTATGAATTAATTTTTCATTATACATCACCATTATTTACCTATCTATGCATATATATATATATGTACATTTTTAGTTATATTAAAAATGTGGGGTGTTACATTCTCCCACCCATAAAGAATTTCGTCCCCGTAATTCGATAAGAGTAAAATAGATAATCCCTCGCAATATCCATCCATCTAGTGTGCATCCAATTATTACAAATATTGTGCACATGTGTAAAGTGAGATACATCATAGTAAAGTATGTATGCCTAATTTGGATCCACCTATATGTATGCAAATTTTAAAAAACCTTTCAAAACATGATGCTCACATCCTAAATATACTTGAAGTTCTATATGAATGCAATATTCTTGAAAAATCAAAAAAAAATTCATCCAAGTTTTCCCATACTCTTACAGAATAAGAGCATGGTTCACCCAATTGTCGCATCCAAAACAATACCAACCATCATTAAATTCGAAATTTAGAAAAATCTAATTTTCTAAATTCGATTTCTTATGTTACAAAAAAAATAAAACGGAAGAATTTACGTTTTCCGCTGTACCTTTTATAATTGCACTCGGATTTTTATATAACTATTCTATAAAAACTTCCTACTTTCCTATACAAGCACAACCACATAAAAAAACTTTCCTTTCTCTTTCATCTTATCTTGGTATAGTTTCATATTTATTCATCTTTTTCTTAAGATTTCCGTTTTCTTTTCCCGTCACATTTTTTGCCTTACTGAATTTATTATCTCTTGTTAGCTTAGGCTTTTATCTTTCGTAGCTTATTTGACTTAATCCAATTACTTAAGTTTATTATTCCAAATAACCTTTTTCTGTTTTCAACTCAAACAACATCCTACACAGCTACTACTATGGCCAAGAATCTTAGGACTTTGTTATCCCAGACAATTGCGAGTCCACACAATAGGATCTACCCACTTACTTGCCCTTTACTACTTAGTAGTCACTACTAGTCCTTGTTGTGCATTACTAGCCTAAACTTTTTCTCTCTTTCTCAAGCAACAAACCTAGGTTTCTCAATGCTTATGCATTCTACGGGAATTTTCCATTAGTTTAATATTAGCTAATCCCTGACTGTAAATTGGAAAGAGAGTAACTCCCTAAGTATCAATCCCGAAGACCGAAATCAACATCAGATTGACACTCAGAGAATCACTCAACTCAAACAATCTCTAGTTGGTTCCAGTTGTTTAATTCACAGCTTTAACATTCTCTCGTCCTTTTCTAGGCACTAATCCTTACCTAATCCATTCTTTTTAAAACATGGTTTGGCCTCCTTTCTTTTCATTACATTTTTCTTTCAAAAATTAAAAGTGTTAAAACTTTGTTTTCTTCTCCAAAACTTGTTTTCGCCAAACCATAAAAACATGTTATAGAATAAAATGCAACACATTTTTTTTTTCAAATCACAAAACTGGAGTAGACAAGGACAACTATCGGGCTTACATTGTTTCTAATTACAATGTTAATTTAACTACTCGCTATAAGGTGCACACATCTATTCTATTTCTACAACTTATTTTGTCCACCCAACAAAATATTTTCGTAAATCAATAATCAAAATTTATTGTTAACAGAATAGAATTTTCTTTTACAAAACGCAACACTTTGTTTTCAATCCTTTCATATATTATAATATGAAAACTAGCGAGCTATATATGCTCTATATTATGCACTTTTTAATGAGAGAGTTCTTTTAAAACAAGAAATCATTGTTTTACCAAAGTATACACCACTTTACTTTAAAAACCCAACATGCACTGAATATGTCCTTTACGTATTTTTCTTAAACATCAAAAATACTTTTAAGATTAAATCTTGAAAAACACCACAAACTCTTTTACAAATTCAAGTTCTTAAAAGTTTATTATTGGGTTAGACTCAAAGTGGGTCTTTCAACTCAACTAGGCTTTCCTAGGCACTTTCCAAACCAATTCTCTCAACTATATATATTCCTAATCCATTTTCCACATTTTAACCTTTTTCTAACTTATAAGGTTTCACTTCTAAACCCACTACTCTCAAATAACAACATTTCAGTTTTAATTCTTATGGGATACTTTCTTTCTCTAATACCAAATCATATTATACACTTTCCAACCAAACCACCTAAGGGTCTTAAAATTTCTAGGTTCATTCCTTTAGTGTACAAAATAGCTATCCCAACTCTTTACATTCCTAGTGGACTACTTTATGGATTCAGGTTTATATATATAATATATTTATATTTTAGAAAATACAAATACGTTCACTCATTATCTCCCTAAGATCACTAAACCGAAGCTCTGATACCAGATGCAACAACCCGGATTCTGGCAGACCGATTTTTTTTCAAAAACCCAATCTATTGAAACCCAAGTTGAGCGCTCTGGTATCCTGCAGAAAAAGATAGAGATAAAGAAAACATGTCAGAATTCGTATGCATCTTACAGTGGAAGGAATTCAAAGTATAATATAATTTAAATATAGCTTTACCATATAAAACATACTTCCTAACCAGTATCCAAAGCTTATACCATCTCTGCCATGAACCTAACCTGGAAGTATTTAATGAGGAGGGGGTCAGAACATAAGTTCTGTGTGAGTGGACTTAGAATAAACTTCTGTATAATCCTACATATACCGTTCAGTTATATTTTCTTGCTTATTAGGTTCTTCGCGATATTAGCTCTCTAGGCTATACTCATGTCCCACTAGTAGATTAACCTAATACAATGTATATGTAGATACCCCCAACTCGTATAATCCTTTCCATCTATATATACAGTCCATTGTCGTATGTCATACGGGCTTATCATGTAAATCTATACTACTTTAGTGTAGTGCCACCATTCTCGAAATCGTTTGGACTGCCACTCTTGATCTTGCTAGATTCCGTTTATTACCTAGATCTAATCTAGGGTTTTCTATCCAGCGCTTCCTAGATCTAACCAGGGTTTATGCAACCCAGGGCCACTGGGGTTTATGCTACCTTTAGAACGCTTTCTAGATCCGACCAGGGTTTATGCTACCTAGGGCCACTAGGGCTTATGCTACCTATCAAACAATGCCCCCTAGTCTAGGACACACTACCCACAGCAATATATGTTCCTAGACTTTACGTCCCAATCGTGTCGTTAAACGTGCTAGATATCTAGTTGCACATGTCCTCTATATGTGCGGCCCAAGTCCCATGGCAGGGCTAATCAAGAAACACGGAACTCGGTCGGGAGCTTTAAGTTATCTGTCGATGCAGATGCTAAGGTCTGTTTTATCTGTATGTGGCTATGGTCCCACTTGACCCCTCCCTCAACTAATGAAAGGCACCCAAGAAAATCAAGAATGAGAACTGTACGCAGGCCCTCTATGCCCCTACAAACCTATTGGCCACCCTCACCCATAACTAGATAGCAAAGTATATGGTCTTTTGGAGTTCTCCGCCTTTTCGTTTGCGTATCACGATTGACTTAAGATGAAGGTAGACGACAACGTGCTATCACAGGGCTAAACAAGATATCGCTGCCTCACGCTGACTCATCCTAGTCTTTAGGTTGCTTATATTGCAACCAAGGCATACCCTTGGCTCTTCTAACGCAGACCTTAACCTCTGTGATCCTAGGAGGATCATCTGCAATCTCACAGAGGGATAACAAGAGTACCCTCACGTCCCCTCGAAGTCGCGTGCTTCGTAACCCATTTCGTTGGAGCCTTCTTCATGATCAGATGGATGTTCGCTCCTCCTCGTGTTCTACTTGGCTTTCTTGACTAAGGTTTACTACTTAGTTCTCTTAACTAAGGTTTACTACTTAGTTTCCTGAATCGTTAGCTTTCTTAACTAAGGTTTACTACTTAGTCCTCTTAACTAAGGTTTACTACTTAGTTCTCTTAATTGTTCGTTTTCTTAACTAAGGTTTACAACTTAGTCCTCTTAACTAAGGTTTATTACTTGGTTCTCTTAACCAAGGTTTGATACTTAGTTTCTTTTACTTAGTTCTCTTTGACTAAAGTTTGTTACTTAGTTCCTTTTAACTAAAGTTTACCAATGAATTCAAACATGACTTAAGTTCTCTTTATCAAATGATAGCGTGCGGGTGTTTTCCCACATTTCCAGCTTAGATTAACTTATTTCATGGTATAAGTCGTCCCACCCTTCGAGTCTTGTATTACATCTTAAGTCATATTCATTTCTTATCCCTAGGATAAGTTTATCTATTATTTAATCTTATCATTCCCCACTTTTCATTGCTTTGATACTGTTATATTGGTTAAGTTTTCCCATGTGTCCAAGTTGACTTAACCCCCAATCACGTATGTAATTCAACCCATGTACCATGCTAAATTGGTTAAGTGTTCCCTATCAGTTCATGTTGACTTAATCCACCCATATATCATGTCAAATTGGTTAAGTGTTATCTAGCGGTTCACGTTGACGTAACCCACCCATATATCATGTCAAATTTGTTGACTGTTGTCTAGTGTTTCATGTTGACTTAACCTTACCATACTAGCATGTATCATTAGCATTAATTAATTATTAATGCCCAACCTCTCACATTAGACCTATTGTTGCGGTCAGTGGATGTGCCGGTTGGTTCCGAGCAGGATTACACCACAACTCAATCTAACCTCGGGTTTCAAGCACGTTATGACTAACTTCTCACATTAGAACCTATTGTTTGCGGTCACTGAATGTGCCGGGCGGTTCCGGGCAGGATTACACCGCAAACTCATTATATCCTCGAGTTAACCATGTTTCATGTTTAGCCAATTAACAATTCATGTCTATTCTAGGTGTCATAGGCCAATTATAAATTTACAAGCAAGTTCATGTTCATTCTAGATATCAAATGTCAATTACCAATTCACAAGCATGTTCATGTTCAAGTTATGCCACTATTGTCAATTTCATGTTATGTGTCGAGTTCCATAATTACATAAAATCATGGTTTGTCCAACATATTTCATTTTTAATTATGTTTCTAGGATCTTAATGGCATATCCAATTTTCAAGTCTCAAATTCAAGTTTTACCCAAAAACCCCAATTTATGTTCATGCTTATAATCCCGTTAATAGGCTATACCTATTATTTCAGTTTCCCATACATGTGTTCCTAACAGGTTGCTATCATTCCTCATATGTTGGTTAAGCTTATTCATATGTCAAGTGATACTTAACCCATTTCTACTTTGGTTACACAACCATTCATGTAATAATCTTTTTACCCAAATTGCCTAATTCATCGATTAAATCTCAAGCTCTTCCCAAATAACTATAATTTACGCGTTGTTGACCTTGGCTCGAAGGTAGCCAAAGTTTCAAAAATAAAAAGGAAGAATAGGGAAGAGGAATAGATTAAGCATACAAAGATTATTTTAAATTGCAACATGAATTTTAACTGAGGAATGACGAACGATAATAATACTATTATGCATGAAGTGTATTGTAATCCCACTCACTGATTTAAGAACGGATCTTGAATTCTGGGATCTGATTTCTGAAACTGAAGAGCTATCCCTTGACGTAAATTATCGATCCTCTAATTTAGATTTGATTCTTAGAAAATATTTGTTGAAGTCGTTGAATTAGCCTTTGATTCTCTACTTGAATTCTAACGAATAATTTGAGCAGCATAACCCCGTCTTTGATTTATTTTGATATGAATTAGGGAAGAGTATAGGCATAATGAAGATGTGTAGAGAAAACTGTAGCCTTAGGGGTGTTTATATAGGTGCTCAAGACCTTATCGTACATGCAGCGCTGAGTCAGCATTGAACCCAGTTAAGAAAATAATCCAGGTTCGCAGATGAATCTAGCCAAATCTTATCGTACACGCAGCGCTGAGTGGGCATTGGGTTGCACAAGCTGTTTTGGCATGTTTGAATTGTTTTGGCGTAGAAATTTGATTTTTGAACTTTTGAATTTATGGAATTTATTTAACTGTTTTATTCACATGAAATATTCTTATATGTATACAATTACTCTACCGACCATTTTACGTGTATATATATACGCACAATTTTCGTTTTATTTTCAAAATTCAAACGATGTTGCTCCATTATTTGATTCTTACCATATTTCATTGACTGTAGCCTTATCTTGAATTTTGTCTTTTGTATACATATATTTATGCATATATATATATATATATATATATATATTCTCATATATATACATATATTTTCTTTATTTCCTTATATGTACATTTTTATCCTTTCAAATTTTGAATTTGTATACGTACATATATTTGCATGTTCAGTTGGCCCTCTCTAAAACAAAGATAAAATTATGACTCCGCCGGGGTTCAAACCCTCAACCTCCATGTTACAAATCCAATGTCTTAACCAACTGAGCTATGAAGTCTTTTGTTAATAAGTCTTAGAATAATGATAATTATTGTTCTCTCTTTACTTCCCTTTTTCATGTTAGTTACAATACTTAAATTAAACCATTGCATGAATCTTTTTCTTTTAATGTTAATGCATTATGTTTGCAAATCAGTGCATGCAACATATTTACATTGCATTCAACCAATCCTTTCTTTCTTTTAATGCATGCATTACATTTTTTTCAGTGCATGTATTTATTACATGCAATCCTTTTATTTTATATTTTATTTTATTTGTATATATATATACACATATATATATATATATTTCTCCTGTGCGTATACAAACTTCTAGGCTTAATAACTTCTTCATATGATGTCCGTTTTACGCAAACCAGGTGTCTATCTTGACCAGAATTCCGAGACGGACGCAATGGTGATGTCTGTTTTACTTCTTTCCTAATATTTAAATTAAGTATTTTTATTTTCTCATCTCTTCGATTACACACATTGTTATCGCATTAATTTCCTTACTCTTCAATGTATGAATTAATTTTTCATTATACATCACCATTATTTACCTATCTATGCATATATACATATATGTACATTTTTAATTATATTAAAAATGTGGGTGTTGCATTGAGTTTCTTCTAATTCCTTTTGGAAAGACTTGAAAATTTATACTCAATACAACACATTGCTATTTTTCAATTGTGATAATTTCATTGATCTTTAGATTGGCTTTATTATTTCTGAATTGAAAAACTATTGGCTCGAATCATTGTGTTACATATTGAAATTCATCTTTATTCATGATCATCTTGGTTGAACATTTGTTTGTTTGAAATCATTTGAAATTATTGATATTTTGAATCTCACACACCTCTTAGATTTAAAATTAATAATCTTGTGTGATTGATTCTTAGTATCCCAAAATTTACATATATTCAAGTGATTTCAAATAAACTGTTTTAATTTTAGATCATGAATATCTCTCAATCTTGATGTAAATATGCTGAAAAATTCTTTTATGGCTGTCAGAAATAATAGTGAAAAATTCATTGAAAATCTGGTCCTGAAACTCATTGTTATTTCATGATCATTTGATTTAAATTTTTTTTGTTTGAAATTATTTGAAATTATTGATTTTTTGAATGTCACATATATCTTGGATTTGAAATTTATAATCTAGTGTGATCAATTCATTAAACGTTGAGATTTTCATATTGCTCCAAATGATTTCAAATAAAATGTTTTTTTAGTCTTGGATCATGAATCATCTTATGTGACTGTCAGAAATATCGATGAAAAATCTCTTGAAAAGCCAGCTTTGTTGTGCTGTTATGATAAAAGGAATCGTTTTGAAAATGTTTTGTGGACTGTTTGTTGTATATATTGATCTACTACTCTGAGAAAAATGTCAGAAACTGAATCACGAGTTGTCTCTTAGACTTGTTGAAAATTGTTAGAAAACTTTCTTGTGAAGCTTCTTCTTATTTTGTCTTGTTGCTCTGATAAATGGATCTGAATTATTAAATTATCTTCTTGGGCTTTGTGATTAAATTTTATCATCTGAGATATCTTTGCTAGCCACCAGTGTCATATCTAAATTCTCGTTGATAGAGACAACAAGTGGTATCAGTTTGGAAATGCTGAATTTTTATTGATATGGTTCCCATCTTGTATGTTTTTTTATATCCCTTTTTTCATGTATAAACTTTATGAATTCCCTCTTGTAATTGATTTTTTCTATTATAAAATCATTTATTAATTATTTATTCAGAAATTTTAATCAATAACCAAACTGAATTGTATTTAGAATTCATAAAAATTATTTTTTAATTTTGAAATTATGATGAATTATGACTATATTATATTTCACAAAAAGAGGAGTTTTTATTTAAATTTTCATGATGATTGAACATTTATTATAATATCCTTGAATTGGCGCTTAGTTCACGAACATTTCCTTTATCTATCATTATTCTGCAATCCATCATTAGGGGTGAGCGTTTGGTTGGTTTGGTTTATCCGATGATGAAATTTGTCAAACCAAACCCAAACCAATAAAAATGAAAACCAAACCAACAAAATTAAGTTTGGTTGGTTTGGTTGGTTATCCGATTAAACTGAATTGAAAATATTTTACATTTTATGTTTGAAATATTCACTGTAACTTGAAATAAATATATAATTAGAGTATTATTATTTATGATTCTTATACTTTTTAATATTAATTTTGACACATATATGATGATTAATATATACTTACATAACTAAACTAACCTAAAATATTTATTATAATACCGATAATTTTGAAAATGCAGTAAAAGTTCGGTTAATTTGGTTAAACCGATAACCGTACTTAATTTTTTTCTAGGCCGATTGCAAACCGATTTAATTTCAAAACCGAACCAAACCAACCAAAATTAATTGATTTGGTTGGTTTATTTGGTTTAACAGAATAATGGTCACCCCTATCCATCGTGATTTTATATTAATGTGGAGAGTTTAATAATTTTAAAATCATCTTAAATAAATAGTGAAAATATTTGTGATGGAATTGTGATTATATTATTTTCAGAAATAGTGATAATTGAAAATTTTCAAGAATCCCGGTACAGTTGAGCATATTTCATAATGTGGTTAAATTAGAAATTTATTTCACAAACCATTTTGGTACATACCACATTTCTATCATCCATATTGGTTTATATACTAGGGAGATTTTATTTTGAAAACTGAAAATTAAAATATAATATTTATAAGTGTTTCTCTAACCTCGTTTAAAAATCCAAGCTCTGGTCATGCAAGGTTATGAGATTACTTATATTTAAGTTGCAACTGATCTTATTTAAAAATCCAAGATCTGGTTATGCGTGGTTATGCTCTTAAATTAAAAGAAAAAGAAAAGAAAATAATTTGAATAAATAAAAATTTATATGAAATTCTTCTTGGTGTGGAAAAACCAGCCTATCAATCCATTTTCTATTTTGTGAAATATGTTAATATTTTATGATATATTATGATTTGTTGACTGATTGTTATTGGGATTTGAGATTATTCGATTGAGTCACTTAAATTGAATTTATAATTTTAGTCTAAATCCATCACTGCTTTTGTGCTCATTTTGTATAAAAAAAGTCTTCTAAAAATAATTGGAATAAATATTTTTCAACTCTCTCAATTTTTATGAAATTTATCGTAATCCATCATTCTACAATGTGAAATTTGCCACCAGTTTATAGAATATTATGATTCTTGTTTGAGCAATTGAGATTTATGATGATTATTATTCCCCTTAAGTTGATTTTATAATTTTACTCATTTTTCATCATTGTTTTAATTTCTGTATCCTTTTGATGATAACAAAAAGGGGAGAATTGGTTAAAATTTTGATCGATGAGTGGATATTCTTTGAATATTTTAATACTGAAGTTTCAATTGTAGTTTTTCACTCTTGCACATATTTTGGGGGAGTTTTGTTATAGGGGGCATTCAAATAGGGGGAGTTCAATAATTCGCTATCAAACACATTTATTATAATATTATATTCAAAATCTTATTTTACGTTTGTCATCATCAAAAGGGGGAGATTGTTGTATCTAACAATTCTATGATTTTAGTTTGATAATTACAAACATATGTTTATTAATATAAATGTGTTCGTAATTGTACTGTTGTTCTACATCACAGACATAATATAATATTTATATTTAAATAGAATACTACAGCACAAGAATTTAAATATTCAAACAGTATTTTATTTAAATATAATTCAAAATTTCAACAGTACAAAATTTTTAACTGCACTATTTGTTCATTTCACTGAAATACAAATTCATATATACATTCGTTCTCACTCACTCATACACATTTACACAGTCTTGTCCTTTGTCTTTTGTCTGTCAGTCCTCACTTCTGTCAGTCAGTCCAGTCTTCTACTTACCTGTCACAGAAACACACACAGTAATTTGGAGCAGAAATATTTTATATTCAAGCAGATATAATTTTTATTTTAAACATTTATTAACCTCAGAATTTTGGCGTGTTTCCTATCATTTTTCGTGACTTGATCTGAATTATCTGTATATCTATCTGTGTCTATACAGCTTGTGATATTCACAATGATACACTGTAAATAGCACAAGGTAGACAAATCTTCTGTAGTGCTCACATATATATAATTTGCACGTGCACCATACATGCATACACATACATGTGTATGTATGTAAACATATATTATGAGAAGGGGCAATATGGTCAGAAAGGGACAAATATATGAACATGGTGTGTTCAGGTGATGCCCAACTCACATGCATAGTGCATGGGTCAGGTATCCACGAAAACACATGCACTGAGGAGCGGCCATGAAGACCAAGCTCGAGTACAAGTGATCTCACAATGGCCATTACAACATATATACAAAGGGTAGTGTATATTGGAGCATATACAAAATACACAAGGCAACAGTATGGAGAAAGATGCAAGTAAACAGCTTAAGTACATGAGTGTAAACAAGCATACGAGCGACAACAAAGAATGGTTCAGCACACAAATCAGTTTCAGATTTTACAAGCAGTAGCATGGTTATCAAACCAAGTCGAGCACAATGCAAGTGACATAATGGACAGAAAGCATCATGTTCAGGAACCAATGCTCGAGTACAAGACAGTGTCATATATGATGCAACAAGAATAACAAGTCAATATGTATATATGAACAACAAGTTCTAACCAGGTTGCAGCATTAAGTACAATCAGCTCAAAACAAGTCAATACTTATGTGGACAGGGTCAAAGCAATAGATATGTACATGTTCATGTCAAATCAGTTTGGAACAGGTGCAACAGTATGGTCATGAACAAGTGTCATGGAAGATGTGCACATGAACAGGCAATTCAGGAAAATAAGCCAAAGGAAATTTGAGGAGCAGGATGACACACACAGCATTTTTTTCGGTCGAACATATATACAGATCATCAAGATTTACAGCAACAATCATGGCAAGGCAGATAAGTTTTTGGGGGAGAAATGTCTAAATCTAATATTCCCAGAAATACACTGGAATAGGCTAAATGTCATATAATCTTTTCTAGTTGGAAACAATCATTTCTTTCCAAAGGAATCTCAGACATCACAGCCTCTATTTCAAGTAGTCTTTTACAAAAAGAGGAATGTTTTAAAATCTACATGGGTTAAGTTTTTTTTTTTGAATCGAATATTTTTTGGCAAGAAATGGATTTGATTATTTCTGATCATGCCACAAAATTTTAAGAAATCTACAAATAGGTTTTTTGCAAGAATTTTGTTTTTGGCTGAAAGGATTTGTTTTGAATACACAAACATTTTTGACAAGAAAATCACTCAAGTTTTTATTGACAAGGAAAATTTTGGCAAGTCATTTTTTCTACAAATCTATTCATCAAGTTCACCAAAAATACCAGGAAAGTTTTTTAATCAATAATTTCGAAGACCATTTGTTTTGGTGAAAGATACATATTTGCAATCCAAATCGATTTCCAAAAGGGGTTTTTAGCCTCAAGGATAAAATAAACAAAAATTATTCCCTAAGGATAAGGGGTTAAAAATTTATCCACAAGGACAAATTTTAGTGTAAAGGGAAAAATTCAGGAGGCTACTATAATTCCACCCTTTACACTAAAATTTGTCCTTATGGACAAAATTTTAGCCTTTTGTCCTTATGGAACTTTTTTTTTCATTTTGTCCTTCAGGGTATTTTCTTGTTTCCAGAATATCATTTTTTGGCAAGAAGTTTTTTTGGTAAAAACTGATATAAGGCCAAAAATTTCATTCTTATTCACCATTTCGAATAAGTGGAAACAAATCAAACTCTTCATTACTATCAAGTGTAAATTATGGAAATCTATCTTTGTTTTCAATTTTCCTAGTTCACAGGGGTTCATAAATCATCCAGGTTCAACAATTCAAATTCAAGCAAGAATTTTCCAAGGGGCCACAAGTCATACATGGCAACAAATCAAAGCCAAATTCAACTCAAAGCAGGGCAACTAAAATGGGATTCACTTGTAATTAAAAGCCGTGGATATTACCAACTTAGTCAAGGTAGCAATTCATAAATCACGGCAAGTTACAGAGGAAATCAAAGCCAAAAATCTCGCAAGAAATCAGATCAATCATATGTTGAAATCAGAGAGCAGTTTAAGGGATTTGTAATCCTATTTAAACTACACCAATCATCATCGGCATATCTATCAAAAACCACAAGCAACAAATTCTAGCAAAGAATAAAAAAAATCAGAGATCTCACTTTTGGTTTCGATCGAGAGCAATCCAAAATTGATTGACAAAGAGGAGCAGTCGTCGAGCATCATTTGATTCGAAGCAAACAGAGAACAAAATCAAAGAACAGCCGATCGAGATTTGGGAATTCACGTAAAACCCTAGATGGCAATTTTCTATGGTCACCATTGACAAGGGAATCCATCGATATTTCTTAAGGAAGAATAAAAATAAAATAAAGGGCCAACCTTCTTTATTTTTAAAGGAGCTAGGGTTTTAGTGCTTATTTTTTTTATTGTTTTGTTTTAACTCTTGTAAAATCATTAGTATTGTTTTCTAGTTTTTCTGTAAAAACTAGGTCATCTAGTTATAAGAATTAACTAGCAGTTTTCTAGTGTCTATAAAACTAGGGTTTACTAGCTACATGTTTGTAGCTAGAGGAAAATCTGACCTAGGGGATATAAATCAGTTTAGGGTTTTAAGCGTAGGATTAGAACATGAGCGGGGTTCGCGAGTTTACGGGGTGTTGTACGCGGACCTGATTTATTACCTAGTAGAAACCTTAGCGAATGCGCCAGTAGGCAGGGTTTGCCGAAGCTGGGTAAAATTTGTGTCATTTATATTTACTTACTCTACTATTATCTGTGCTATGATAATTTTTAATATCTCGATAAAATTCAATAAACCCTATTCACCCTCCTCTAGAGTTAATCAGGATCCAACATCTCCAACCTGACAACATTACATATGCAGGAAAATCACTTATTGTCCATAGTAACGAAGCACTCATTCTAAAAATCATTTTTGTCGATACATCATACGTATAGATTATTCAACTCATCAACTAAAGGCTGTAAGTATACAACTATCTCAAATTTTGGATTTTTAGGTCCGGGAACAATGACGGATAAAAACATATATGGATTCTTCATACACGTCCATGGAGGTAAATTATGCGGTGTCAAAATAACTAGCCAAGTTGTGTAAAGTTTACCAAATAAGGCAAAAAGAGGAAAACCATCTGCACATAAGTCAAGTACAACATTACGAGATTGATTAGCAAAATCAGGAAACATCCTGTCAAAATGTTACTAAGCTTCACCATCAAAAGGATGACATAGAACTACTACATCTTATTGTCGTCCACTATGCCATCACATGTGTTTAGCTGTAGCAGAAGATGCATATGACTTACGCAGTCTAGGTGTAATGGGAAATAATGCATATGAGTGAAAGACACATATTTCCCACCAACCTTTGTTGACTTATATCTTGGTTTGTTACAGAATTTATAACTCATCGCTTCTTTATCTTCCTTCCAATATATCACTTCATATGGAAAATCAAATGCGAACAATTTTTTTTTTAGCAAATGCCAATTCTCTGCCAACACATTATAAGGTGGAAACATTTCTTTACAATAGACTAAGAATTGCATTCAGTAGGTTTTCCGACTCATTGTATTCAGATTTTATAGCGCCTATATGTCGTTGATAATTGTGTCATTTTACAACCTTTATATAAAGATCTTTTTGACGCTTCTAATAAGTCTTAAAAAAAATCTAGCTTCTGGGTCAAGTTCTTCATCTAAATCTGGTAGTTCATCCAAATGCATATCAGGACCAATGGCATCATGAACCATTTCTGTCGTTCAATGTTCCAGACAAGGTTCATCGACATTAGCATCAATGGATATAGGCTCATCTTCAACTACATATGTTGGATCAATTCTTGTATCATTTTCACCGTGATATACTCATACATGATAGTTTGGCATAAAATCAAACTGTGCAAATAAAACAGAAAGGTATCATGTTTTTGAAATTTTATGCAACGACATTTAGAACAAGGACATCGAATTTCGTTCTGCTTTGTTCTTTTACAAGACGCCACTTTCTTAAGTGCTTCTATGCCCTTTTTAAAATGAAATGAAATTGTCCTTTCCTCCCGACATCAAACTTGTACATCCAATTTTGGACTCTCAAATAATCCATCTTCAACTACAAATAATACAAACACTTGGTATTATAATTTACATATTATTAAAAAAAATTACAATTATTTGGTTATTAATACCACATTGATGTTATTTGTTCATAAATTGTATATTATAATATTTTCTATTGTATAATTCCGTATGTTGTCCTTATTTTATTAATATTATTATATATATTGTACTAAATAAATGTAAAGTTTAATGTGTTTTTTATTGGTCGTTACTGGTAATCGTTTGCTGTTTGTATAAAACAATCTTGATATATTTGCAACTGGACTAATACCGTGGGAATGTAATATGTATTGTTTTAATGTTTCCATTAGTTAGTTAATTATAACTTGGCAAAAGGAATGCAAGTTATATTTATGAGAATGTATTGGGCTTACTCTGTTTCATAAGTTGTATATAACCACTGACAGTTAAGAAATCCTTTTTTAGTTGCTTGTAGCTATCATTAATTAGCTCACCATGTAGCTTATAATTTTATATGTCCAAGTTCATTACTAATGAAGAACCAACTAAGTAAATTAGGCACATATAACTTCGAAATAACAATGTGCATATGCATTAGCTATAGTTCTCCAGCTTTATACAAATATTCGTTTATTGTACTATTTCATCGACAATGTACATTAATTTGTTTGTACATCAGACTAGTCTTCAATTTTATTTCTCTTCTTTTCCTCCTCTCCGTTTGTTTTCAGAAAAAGAAAAATAATAGAAATAATAATATTGAGTTGTTTTTCCATCTCTATTGTCTAATGTGTACCAAATGTTCCTTTTTACTTCTCAGTCAGCCATTAAATAAAATGATTGGCCTAGATTTCAAGTCAACGATGTACAATATATGTTGGAAAGTAAACCAAATATTATCATGACAACTTGCCTTGAACTGTGTTAATTATTTTTTTTCTTACTTTCATGCATTACTTGGCCTAGTTCATGATTTTTCATATGTCAAGGGTAATTGAAACTTATCTTTAGTGATATTTTATTCATAGTTTCCCTTAGACTTAATCGCAACGTAGAAAATTAGCATAACTGGAAAAATTGAATAAGCAAAAAGGTAGAAAATTTTCTTTTCTTTTTGCATCTTCAATGCTAAATATAATAGCATCTTGTACAATGTAAATATAACTAGTTACATGTATTGTACAAAAAATGTCCTTCGTTTAGTGTTTCTTTTTTGAAGTTCAATATTCTTCATGATCCCCCCACACTATTATAACTGGGAAAGCGTTTGATATTTTGTAAGCCTCATATTGACTGGATTAACTTTTTATGGTGGTCGAATGCACATAATTAAATTGTGTTGAACACAGAGAGCAAAAGAAAGAAGAACTGGGTAATGCTAACCTATGTTCAACAAAAGGTTTTTTTTTTCAAACAAATCTTACACAATAACTTCCTACTTGCGAAGTACTGGGAAATGCAAGGCAATAATTTTCAGCCTAATGATTTCACAAACCAAAACACTATTTTTTTTAATAAAACACACATGGGAAGCAATAATCCATGCACAACAACCTCCCTTACCCATCTTCTACAGGTCATGCATGGGATATTTGTTTTTTAAATATATTCTATGCGCATGAAAGAAAAAATACACACCACAAACCATGTTTACAAACATGACAGATGTCCAAGCGCATTGAAGCAGGGCAGAGGTCAAGAGGAGAGGTATTGGTTTGTGTTGTTTACAAACATGGCATATTCATAAGCAATGTTTCAAATCTCGCAAATATCGCCCGAGATCTCCTCCGATATCTCATTTTGGGCTCCTTCCGAAACGAAACATCACTCCAAATCTCCTTTCGAATATATCGCCCGAGATATTGCAATATCGCTCGATATATCGACCGACACGAAATACTGGAATATCGTCCGAGATCTTAATTTTTTTGTTAAAATTTAAATTTATGCCTGAATTAGAATTATAATTAAAAAACTCAAATCTAGCCATATCAATCTTTTGTTATTTTACATTTTGCTTGTTAAATGACTATATTGCATGTTCATATATGCTTACAATGCTTATGATTTTCATATTCGTCTTTTTACATACATGTTACTTATGAAATTATGTATTTTATGGTCTATTTATGCTGAATTTTTTAATGTTTTGGATCCTTTTAATGTTCCTGTCTAACAATATTCTTGTTTTAAGCAAATTACGATTTAGAGTATGAATGATCTTTCACAAAATAAATAATAATAAAATTATTTTGCATTTTAAGTTTAAGTTACTATGTTTTTTATAGCATTCATAAAAATCATTTTGTTAAAATGTCATTTTTAACATATCATGTACCCCGAGATTGTTCCGATATGAACTTTCAGACCCGAGATGAAAATCCGAGACAAACTCCCAAGTTAGACTCATCTCGTCCGAGATCTCCCCCGACACAAGACCGTGTCTATAAAATCCCCAAGACGAAACGCGACCGTTATCCGAGATTTAAAACCTTGTTCATAAGTCTCTGAGAAGTAGTCATAGTGAAAAATACTATTCAGTAATTATCTACCAGTTCCCATCATTCAAGTTAAAAAAATTCAAATATATAGTTTAATTTGGGAAACAGTGCATCACATCTAAAGCTGGCTGAAATGAATTTTTGTGGCACAACAAGATAGTTGTGTTACTGTTAAATTTTGGTGATACAAAATCACGAATAGGTAGAAACAAATATGAAAAATGGAAAGTAACTATTTTTAATACTGAAATGCATAAATTATTGATTGCATTTGCATGAGATGACAAGGAAATAAATACATGAATTATTTTCTTCCATCTTTGCTAATGAAAGAAATTAGTGATTTACTCATGAGATGACAAAGAAATAAATACATGAATTATTTTCTTCCATCTTTGCTAATGAAAGAAATTATTGATTTACTTACTATGTTTGCGCCATTTATAATCTTAGCATTCCCTCCATTATTTATTATCATATCTTGATAATTTGATTGATGACCCACGTAGATTTCACTAACTATATTTTAAGGGTAGAATTCATTGTGAACCCGTCCTGGTATGGTGCCAGTGATCACCAAATAGAGTGTCTCTTCTTGTTAAGCATAATTTGAGGTTTAAATATGTAAACTTTTATTATGTAATCTCTGGTAATTCTCTCATATGGAATAAAATCTCTCTCTTTTGGACTGGACATACACTATCTCAATGGTAGTGGAACCAGTATAAATATCGTGCGTCTCTTTTTTTCTTCATTATAGTTATTTACTATTTGTTTGAATAAATGGAATAAATGCTATCAGATTAGTTTGATGTTCAACTGGCAAATCTAGGTCTTGTTTATTGTTCTTCCGCATCTGTGCAAAATTTTCGCACAACAAATTGGTATTAAATCAAGGCGATTTGTTTTAAATTGTGCATCAATTATTTATACAAAGGTTGGTAGTTTCAGTGTGATTATGCTATTACTATTTTTGGGGGAAAATAAGACGTTGATGAAGAAGATTATGATGAGAGAGAAGAGTCAGGCCTGGAAAATGAATGTATCTTGAGCTCTAGATTCTCATTAAGGAGGAGTTATATGTTAGAACACGGCCTGACCAACCATTGAAAAGTGACTCTTTGTAAAAAAAAATGAGGTGGTAGCGACCTAAGACGAACCATTGGAGGTGTTAGTGATTTTTCCAAGTGTTTGAGGACTCTGTATATCTTTAAGTTCAGTTGAGAAATGATCGTCAAGACGGAGATTTATTAGGTGTGGCTCGCATTGTATAAGAGATAGATGATAAAGCGCTTAGTGCATTTAAGGGACCATTGGATTTAGAAACTATATCTGATGTAGCTGATTTTGGTGACGGATTTGACGCCACTCCTAACAGCTACTAACTCAGCACTTGATTTTCTGGCTGATGTCTATGTTTTAAATTTTGTTGGATATTTTTGTTTGCACACTTAAACTCTTTGGCTGGTATACCAAAGGAACTTGGATGAATTATATTCGTTTCCTTGTAATCTTTGGACTTAAAAGCCAAATATTACATGTTGATAAGAGTTATGTTAACATGTGCCTATCCAGTGCGTTCTAGCTTAGCATACATAATCTTAAAAAGCACAATATAATTTGCATAAACACGAAAATATGTTAATAATTTAATTACAATAGCTAAAAGAAGCATAATAAGGAATTATAACATACACGTTGTTCTTTCACTATATAGAACAAGATTTAAATTTAATTTAATTACAATACATGCAGTTAATTAAATGGCAAAAAAAGGCAAAGACAATGCAATAAGTTGCGAAGTTCTTGTAGCCTGAGCCACTATTATGGCACCAAACTGTTCTTCTTATGTGTAATTAAAACAAAGAATTATACTACTAAATCATTCAGTTCTACCTACATTCTTTTTTTACTTTGAAACCTAAAAAAATACATTGTATGTTGCCTACTCTTTCAGTTGTGATATTTTGGACTCTAATTGATGATGGGTCGACCCTACCAAGTTACCAAAACAAAACAAAACCTAACTTTAGTAAACTTAAAGAGGAAATCACCTGATAGTAAGAAATTCCTTAATAACCAACAAGCAGTGACCAAGATCGATGCAAACTGGATCTCAATGCCTAGCCGCAATCAAATCGGCGATCCTTGTCGATAGAATGGTAGGAAAAAGGGGGCGGACCTAAGGTTGCGGATGGGTAGGGGGAAGTATATTATTTTAGGATTTGGGGAACTGCATACGCGACAAATGAAAAGGAGAAGGAGAAAGGCGAGCCTGAGAATGATTAGAAGCGGGCTTGGGGAAATTATGTAGTTTACTATTCTTTTAACAAATGATGAAATTATGTCTCACGACCTCCCTTCAAACTGATAATTAACCTCTCTAATTAATGAGATTTAAAGTGAAACATGTTACTAGAATTTGTAGGTTGATTACATTCATGATGTGGTTAGCAAGGTTAGGATGAATTTCGTAATAATAAGGTTGCGGACGAGGCTATTTAAATGCTCTAAACAACTTTATTGAAGACTATAATGCGAACTCCTATTATTATTGTCAAACAGTTACGTAATAAATGGAAGTTTCAACTGATTACTTATGGAAACTCCAACGCCTACCTGTTACTATAAGTGAACCAATATAATGAAACTTCAATACTTCTTCTAAAGTCATTAATGTTATAAAATGAAATATTTGTTAGTGATGTAATTAGCTTCATTCACTATGTTTGCTGAAAAGGTATTTATGCTAATTGTAATCGGTACTTTGACATTGGGAAACAAATATATATATATATATATATATGTGTGTGTGTGTGTGTGTGTGTGTGTGTGTGTGTGTGCGCGCGCGCGCGCGTGTGTGTGTGTGAACATACAATGAAATTACATTTTTTGAGAACTTATCTAATTACACACAACATGTATGATCATGTATTATTATTATCTTTCGTGATATGTGCATTTCCACTATATGGTATACTTAATTTTTTGAGTCTTATGTTCATAATTGGAACATAATTAAGTTATTAGTGTTTGGATAAAATTGGCATTTGATTGACGTCGGCACATTCCGACGTCATTCCGATGTCTTTAGAATTTTTTTAGTTAAATAAATGTCATCGTAGTGACGTTGAAATTTTCAGATGTCATTCTGATGTCTTTATTTTTTTTTTGGTAGGATGCATAAACGTCGTTGTAATGACGTCAAAAAGTACCGACGTCATTTCCATGCCATTCCAATGTATTTATAATATCTTTGGGATAAATAAATGGTGTCGAAAAGTTCCGACATAATTTCCGACACCATTTCAATGGAATTGTTCTGATTTAAGAATTTTCGATGCCTTTTTAACGCCACATTTTTTGGCGTCGAAATGACATCGGAAGATTTCGTAGTATTTCGGCCTTCTTCTAGTAGTGATGCCTTTTTAACGCCACATTGTAAGCAATGCTATGGTTTGAATTGACGAATATTATGTATTCCAAATTTTAATTTTGTAATGGCATGTAAGGCATTTTAAAGTCAAAACAAAGGTGTAAAAAATGATATAACAATTGATAATAAAAAAGTAATAAATGCTTCAACAAATTTTTTTTTTTGAGTGACCAACTTTGAAATCATATAACTGACCAAAAGTTATAAGTGAAAAAAATAACCCAACAAGTCTACGGGATGAGTACCATCATTCTAAGTTTTAAAGTCAATCAGGCTGCTTATTACAAGTGTGAGGCGTGCATAAATTTGCTTTCAAACTGTAACATTTATTTATGAGATCTGATCAGTGGTGAGTTTAGAGTGGGCAACAGATGAAAGAGATAACCAACTGCTGCTTCTTTAGTGATTTCTTGGCTTAAAGTAAAGGTATTGATTTCTTGGCTTAAAGTAAAGGTATGCTCAATAATTTGAGGTTACATAATGCTAATATAAATACTAAATTACAACCTTGTTAGCAACTCCTAATTTTGATATTTTTTATGCTTTCTCCTATTTAAAACCTCCACTTTAGTATAATACACAGTGGATCATTATATCCTAATTCTGGTTTACGTAAAAGCTTAGTTTGTTGCTTGTATTTAACTATAGAATAAAGTATAGATAAAAAGCAAATATAACTTTTTACTAAACACCAAATGCATGGATAAAAAGCATTATATTTTTAGAAATACAGTGAATAACTACCAAAAGATCTTTGTACTGTAATTTTTCTCCTGCAACTACTATTTTATTTTAGTTTAATTAACAGAAACGCAACTGAGTTACTATTCCAAAATAATCACAAAACTTTCATTTCTATCATAATTGTAATTTAGTTCTACATACTAATCATGAAAACTAAAATATTAAAAATGTTAAAATTAGCATATTTAAATTTGTACCATATGTTAAAACCTAAAGCACTATTAAGTTTTACTTCTATTGTCGAATAAAATATTTTTTTTCTTTTCACTTAGCACTAAAAAATGAGGTACATACCATGGTCTCGCTTGAGGTATATTTGTAGGAATCAGGACTCCAACATCATAATATTCCCAAAAGTGTACTAGCATAATATGGTTGAAATGCCTGCAATGTAATATTGTTTAAGGTAATGTAAATATGAACTTTATTGTAGACTATAATGCGAACTCCTATTATTATTGTCAAACGGTTACGTAATAAATGGAAGTTTCAACTGGTTACTTATGTAATGGAAACTCCAACGCCTACCTGTTACTATATGTGAACCAATATAATGAAACTTCAATACTTCTAAAGTCATTAATACTGAAAATAGATTTGTATATTAATTATTAATCTTACAGCAAGTTCACAACATGCTACTAACAACATCCTAGTAGCTGAGAATACGAACCTCCCTTCACAGCAGCACAGCAGCACTCGATTCATAACAATGAAATACCATTTAATAGTCCATCTACAACAAAACTCCAAACCATTTCCTTCCCTCTGCCTAGACTGCCTTGCTCATCGCTTCAAAATCATCGCAAAAGGAAAGCTCCTCACTAGCTGATTTCATCAATCAAATTACCGCATGCATGCGACTGTCTCCTTAACCACCCAAACTCCTCTGCACCATCAATAATATAATATCAAACTCCACAAAAAAATTACTACTTCATTACCACCAAACCTACCATTCAGCAACCCCACTAAAACATTCACGCTACAGCCAGCACCCGACCGATCGACGACAACAGATCCTCCTTCACTGTCCATTCCAGAAACACAAAAAAGGCAAGGAAAGTTAGAGGAAAACAGTGGAAAAGGAAATAAATGAAATAGAGCATTAATTGTAAATAGCTACACGTAGAAAGTTAGAAAAAAAAGGATAGGCACAGGAATCTTATATAATAAACATGCAGGCATGCATCTGCATGCATGGTGGGCAGAACACAAGTATAAGCATTCAATCTTATGGAAGCAGGCACACTGCGACCTCACCCTCTAGCTGAAGATGCACCCATCCAGATTCCAGACTGAGACTGTGCTTCTAAGTTGTCAGATAATTAAGCTTCATCATCACTGTGACGGGGAGCAGCTCAAGTTCAGGTGGTAGGAACCTATTTGTCGTGGAGGCTGGGCGTAAAGTAGCTCAAGTTCAGGTGGTAGGAACCTATTTGTCGTGGAGGCTGGGCGTAAAGTAAAGGGGTTCAAAAAAATTTGGACCATTTCTCGATTTGTGCGTGTCATCCTTGCGCAGGGGCCATGCTAATCTTCTCTGTATCGTTCCAATTTTATCGGATGTCCCCGAGGGGACAACATATAGCTCGGCAGCATAGTATAAAACCAAGCGACTTTTCCTCCATTCGCCGATGTGGGACTTGCTCACTATATTCGGTTTCACTCTTTCAGTTTCAGATGGACAATAAACTACAACAGCTGCAGGGATAAAATACATACAACAGCTGCAGGGATAAAATACCAGCCTGCCTTGTGTGAAGTATAGATGATCAGTACCTAGCTACTCCCACGCTTACCTCCTCCTCCTTTTCTGCTTTCCCAATATGTCCCATTCCAACACAAACAAACGATTCCCCTCATCACAAAATAAAAATAAAATAAACCCTGTTATTATGGCATATATATACAGACAGCATTGATCATATATAATATGTTTCCAACTGGTCATTTGTAATCAATACTAGGACATATGCAAAATGTCCAGTGATAGATAATTAACATTGTATATATCCTTTACATATCATAACTTGTCAAAGTCAATGGGATCAGCTTAGCTATTCTGTTTACCAATTTAATTCACAAACCAAATGCATACCAACTCCCTTTTTCACTCAGTTTCAATTTCGACCTACCCTGACACTGCTGCTCTCTACGCTAGCTTACTTCAAACCAAACGTCATCATTTCTAATTTTCAACTTATATTACATAATATCAACACCATACTCAACATTCCCGTAGACATCCAGCTCTTTTAGGTTTTCAGCATATTACATTTCAACGAATTATGGACTGACTCCATGATATAAATTCCTAATTTAAAAGCGCTTACATTAAGAATCGGGCAAACTGGCAGAGTATCGCTTAGCAGACGAGGGCAACAACGGCGCATGATCTTAAAATCAAGGCAAAGCGGCACTGCAGCAGTTGGATTGAAGGGTGGTAGCACCATAGCCATAGCATATGGAGGTAGAGAGGGGTTGCCAAGTTTTTTTTTATCTCCAATTGCATTTCGAATTTCGAATTGAAGTTTTTTGGTAGCTCTGCTCAATTTGGGGCAGCCTGACATGACGCGCTGAATTGGTAAAGGTAAAAAAGGAGACTGTAGAACATGAGAGAAGTGATAAACGTAAAAATTAAATTATATAGTTGTAACCTATAAAACCAAACCAGGTTACTTATAATAACCTTCATGTTCCAACCCCGTTATAATAACCTATGAAACCAAACCAGGTAAAAATGAAATTATATAATAACCTTCATGTTCCAAGCATGATTGACAGATGTACGTGATACGTGTACGTTATGTTCAACAAAATCAATTATTTTTTACTGTTGTAAACCATTACATTGTACATTGTATCTACAAACAGAGAAACATACGAATCGAGATCAATGCAATGCAATTTTGTTCTGCAATTCTCTGTCTCTGAAACAAACTCATCAAAAATAAAGAAAATTACTTCATTTCCATTTAACGAAAAACATCGATATCATACAATATGGCATCATAGCCAAAAGTTTAACAACATTTCAAACTGATCAAATCAGCGAGTTGGATTAATAATAATGATAGCTTATTATATAGATATTGTAAATATACATGAATATATATATATATATATATACACACACACACACACACACACACACACACACAAATATGTTTTCTAAATATTGAAAATATGTTATTTTATGCCTATACTTAGGTCATTGAGATCAAAATATGTATATATGGATATTTTTAAGTAAAGAAATTATGCTTTACGAATATATCTACGTCTATGATATAGGTAACTTAATATATTCTTTAAAAATTGAAAATATGATAAGGTATGCATATACTTAGGTCGTCCGTGAAATACGTATATGTATAAATATATCTACGTATTAAAATAATGATTTTGTGAACATGTTTATCCCATTGAGATATGTTTAAGTATTTGGAAATGTTATCTAAGTTATAAAATTACATAGTTAGTAAGAGATTAACTAAATGAGACTTTCTTAAATGCTTTGAGTAGTAAATCTATGATTGTATTATGTTTGTGTACTTGATAGTTAAATAATCAACTATCAAATGTTTGTCCGTTTTAACCTATCGATTGTCATTTTGAATAGAACGACATTAAGCCTAGTTGTCAAGATAAGCCAATTCGACCCCACTAAGCGACGAATGCAGAAGATTTGTTGGATATAAAGATATCCCCAAAAAAAAAAAAAAAAAAAGGTTAGCATGTAAGGGCCATCTATCTCCAAATATGTGGGTGATTCAAAAATAGGTGTTGCGAATATAGTACGTTTAGTTTGTCTCATTCATAGACAACTCGTATGAACGAATATCCAACACTGCATTTTTAGAACCCACGCACATTGTTTTTTTACGAAAGTACGTCAGATTAGTGCTGTGGGAAGTAATGCTTCTTATACTTAACACCTTTCGCTAATGTATATGAACTCGAGGGTTGTATTGGTGAGAATCAATTAGTGAATTGGAAGTGGGGATGTGGTATCTGATGTCAAATGATAGATAAAACAAAACCTCAAACCTTATCAATCGCAAATCAATAATATAAAGGCAAAGGTAGCATTGCTAAGTTGGTAGCTACCACTAGGGTATTGTCACCACTAATTCCAAATTCAATATTTTTCCTATTATGTATGCTTCGGTGTGGTTGCTTGCTGATCCCAACCACGACATTGAAATGTTCGATACTATCCAGAAAGGGGTAGATAGGACTTATGTAGCCGGGAAGCAAGATTCTCTTGTGGTCCTCATGCACATTTTCTAGAGGTATATCATTCCAGGTGGTACCCCATTTTCCGTCAGCATAAAATTTTAAACTCCAATAAGCGTTGTATGGGCTTAGTTATCCCTAACTATTTGCATATTTGAGATGCATGATATCAACTATTTTCATATTTTATTTATTGATTTTAAGGTAAAACCCGTCCATGTTTACAAGCGACATTGTTGTATGAAATACTTTTGATTTCAAAGATTTTACAATTAAAGAATTCATTTCTCTGTGACTAGAGTTTATCACTCTTGTTTGCCAGACTGATCATGTTGTCATATTATTATAATACTTACGTTAGACCAAGTACATTTATAGGATGATTAGTTTGCGTGGTTCTTCAAGAGAGGGGCTGGAAGCCCGGGACGTACTCTCGTACGTTACTTATTTTTTGTTGTATCTGCTTGACGTATTTATCATCATGCATTCATGAGGATAGACTATTATAACTATCCAGACTAATCTATTGTTAATACTCCGATGTATATATAATTTGATGCATATATAAAAATCTTTCTATTTGGTAAAGATTGTCATTTATATTACGGATTATCCATTCTGTTGTGAGATTTTGTTTGGTACCTACTTTCTTTTTTCTCCAATAATCCATCTTTTTGGCATTCGGAAATTCAATATGTGAATACCATGGGCATATTTATGTCGACTTTTGAGGGTCGAAAGGGTGGACCCTTATAATTTGTAAATTATATTCCATATTTATTAAATATATTTAATAGTTAATAAAACATAATTAATAATTAAATTTAAATAAGTAATAATAAATAATTACTATTAAATAATTAATATTTAATTTTGATATCTATACTAAATTAATTTACAATTTCAGAAACTAACAATTTGATAATCTCTTATTAGGGTTTAATAGTTAATAATTATAATTGATAACTACATTTAATAAATAGGAAAATAATCACAAGGACAAAATTAAGGGCTTTTTTATTCATAAGGACAGCCCATTAAAAATTTAACCTAAAGGACAATACACTAATTATATTTTCCTTCTCTAAATCACATGCTCTGCTTCTTCTTTGTCGCATCTATCTCACGTGATTTTTTTCCTCGTTTAATTTTTCTCCACCGCTGTTTTTATCTTCACGATTTGATCTTCAAACATCTCTTTCATTCGATTATCTTCATAATCGATCGATCTCCTCAATTTATACAATTTGCCCTAATTTTATCGTCTCAAAAACTTCGTCGATTATTGAAGGTGCCACGGATTTTGATTCGATAGGCAGTAAAGATGATTTCGTGGTTTTGATTTTGTGAATTCATCGTAGAAAATCGATCGAGAGAGACGAACGACAGAGATGAACGATAGAAGTTTCTTTTTTGGATGGTGAATTTAGTAGCAGTTCGTAGGTATCAGTTTTCCATTTTTTAAGGTGTCATTTTTCTTGTAATAACAGTGTTATGCTTCTATATTAATTTATTTTCGTGATATGTCAGTTTTGTACTTGTACTACTGCATTAGTTTTGCAACTCAATCGAAATTATGTCATTTTAATCAATCAAAGTAGGATGTAAACATTTTTTGTATTAGTTTTCCTTTAAAATATCAAAGCAGTTTCTAGGTATCACTTTTATACTTTTTTTAGGTATCAGTTTTATATTTTCTAGTTGAATTTACATCATAGTAGTTTTTAGGTATCATTTTTATATTTTTTAGGTATTAGTTTTATATTTTCTAGTTGAATTTACATCATAGTAGTTTTTAGGTATCATTTTTATATTTGTTTAGGTATCACTTTTATATTTTCTATTTGAATTTACATCATTTTAGGTATCATTTTTATATACTTTTTATGTAACACTTTTATATTTTCTTGTTGAATTTACATCATAGCAGTTTTTAGGTATCATTTTCATATTTTGTAAGGTATCAGCTTTATATTTTCTAGTTGAATTTACATTATTATGTTGGTATAAGTTTTGATTGTGTATGAAATTCTTGCAGATACTGCATGCTGTTGGAATTTACTTGAATTCAAGACTGGATTGAGTACAAATAAAAGTAAATGCATGAATGCATTCTTGGAATGGGGAGCATTGTTGTATGTACTTATATTGTGTAGGAAAACAATGTATCCTAGTATATCAGTATTTATAGTTGTAGGTATCATATGATACAAGTGGGTATTATTGTGTATTATTGAGAATAATCTCATTTTTGTGATAATTGAATTGAATCGATTGCTATTATTTTTTAAATCAGTAGGTATTATTGAGAATAAATATTATTTTTGTGAGATTTGAATTGACCAGATGGGTGTTAATTTTTTATCAGTGGGTATCAGTTAGAATTAATGTTGTGTATCGAAAAAAGTCAATTACCAAAGCAAACAACACAAATCTACCTACTTGCCACAGTTCTCATACACAAAGCCATAAAAAATGATACCTAGAAAATTATAAAAATGATACCTAAAATCTGCTTCAATATTTTAATGACAAAAGCAATACAAAAAATGTTTGAATCACAATTTGATTGATTAAAATGAAATAAATTCAATTGATTAAAAAGCTAGTGCGACAGTACAACAACAAAATTAATACAGCAACAAAAAGTAACTAAAAAAAACATAGCACAATGAATACAGTAAAAATGATACCCAAAAAAATATAAAAATGATACCTAAAATTTGCTGTAATGTTTTAAATAAAAAGTAACACAAAAATTACTTACATCACAATTTGGTTGATTATAACGAAATAAGTTCGACTGTAATACATAGATAATGCAACAATACAACTACAAAATAAATACAACATTAAAAACATAACAAATGAATATACAACAGTGTTAAATAAACAAAAATGATACCTAAAAAATAAAAAACTGATACCCACGCACTGAAAAGATGAACATTAAAATTGCAGAACAAAAAAAAATCACAAATCACCTTGCGAAATAACCCTAAAACTAATCGGCAGAAATCATCATTAAATTATAATGATTATAGCATAAAATAAAAATCCAATCGAGGTTGATTTTTGAGATCGATTTCATGCCCTAAATTTTGCTATTTCGATTGATGTTTTTGGTTTGATTATACAACATGCTGCGGATTTTGATTTCATTCAATTTCCATTTGAGATGATTTCGTTAATTTTGATTTGCTGACGTCGTGGTACGAAATCGGAGAAGAGAGAAAGGAGCAATGGTTCGGAGAAGAGAGAAAGGAGCGACGGAAATTTCTAGGCTTATGTCCTTCTGAGTAAAATTTTAGGCGCATGTCCAAATGAATAAAATTTTAATACTGTTTGTCCTTCTAAATTAATTACCCTTTAATAAAATACAACAATCTTTAATCTTTTAACATTGATTTTAAAATGTTCCTAAAGTTCACTAACCTTATAAACATTCAAAATGATAAAAAAAATCAACATTTAAAAAAAAAAAAAGGAAAATAGTATAAATATTATGTTTCAAATTATTATTCAAACTGAAGCCTGTTTTCACAAAGAAGGACACATCTCTTTACATACTGCTGGAAGAATAAAAGGAATACATGCTTCTTTTTTCCATATTTCTACACCTAGAATTGATCGCCTTACTATAAATGGCCTAATTATCATTAGCTGCGTTTGCAATGAACAATAACGGAGCATTAGAAAGTGATATTTGAGTGGATCATTTAGGCTTGGAAGGCGGTGAATAGGGACAAGCATTTGCAGCTATGAACGAGGAATTAGAACAGGGCATATAACTACCATATTTTAATCTGTGATTTTTAATTTTATTATTTTATAGTTATTCTGCTATTTGTTTTTGATTGCATAATATGCATTTAATAGCACGAAGTAAATTGTAAAATTGCAATAATATAAAAAAAATATTTTTTATTTCAAATAAATAAATAATAAGATTTTAAATTGTTCAGATTCAGTTCAAACCAACTTCATGTTGAATGTTTTTCATTGTATTATCTGAAATGATTGCTAATACGAAAGATGATCTGGGGGTGGCAACCCTAATAGGTGGGGTGCAAAGGCAACACCAGGTGGTCGACTTAAAAATATTGAAACAAAAAAAATGGAAATAACGGTTTGAATTTGAACTTTAAAAATTAAAATTTCAACTAAACTATAAATTCATGGAATATACGTAATTTCGATGCCAAAATTTATTAAAAAAAATGTAAATTCGAAAAATATAAATGTTAATTTGCAAATTATTATTTGCTTATGTATTTAAATACTTTCTTTTGTAGCACTCTCACATATAATTTTCCATTATTTATAAACTATGCTTCATTCCCAAATTCTACTGTCTTTTCCTGACTCCTGATCCAAATATTGTTCTATTTAGCAATATTTCCAAATCCAAATGAAAGCGACGGAAATTCCCAAATCGACCCCAATTGGATTGTTCAGCACAAAATGGTCACCTGTATTGTTCTACTCAAAAATAAAAATCGAATATTGCACAGCCTCGCCTTCATAACCTATTGATTTGACAAACCTTAAAGCTACCATCGATTAACTCTTTGCGAGTCAAAAGATGCTAGGTTAGTCAAAATCGAATATTTCTATTTGGCAAAGGTTGTCATTTATATTACGGATTAATCATTGTGTCATGCAATTTTATTTTGTACCTTCTTTTTTTCCTCTAATAATTAATCCATCTTTTGGGCATTCGAAAATTCCACGTGTGAATACCATGGACATATTAATGTCGACTTTTAAGGATTGAAAAAGTGGACCCTTACAATTAGTAAATTATATTAAATATTAATTAAATATATTTAATAACTAATAAAACACAATTAAAAATTAAAACCAAATAAGTAAAACTGAATAATTACTATTAAATAATTAATAATTAATTTCGATATCGATATTAAATTAATTTACATTTTCAATAACTAATATTCAGCTAATCTTTTATTTAGAATTTAATAGCTAATATTACAATCGATAACTATGTTTAATACTTAATAAAATTCAAACAATCTTTAATCTTCTGACATTGATTTTAAAATGCTCATAAAGTTCACTTGAAATAAATTCAAAGCCTTATAAATATTCAAAATGTCAAAAACTTAACATTTTAACAAAAATAAAAATTTGGGAAAATATTATGTTTCAAATTATTATTTAAATTGAAGCCCGTTCAACTCTATAAATAGTTTTCTAAACATCGTCTATAAACCTTTTTAAATGAAAAGGAAACATGTCTTTACACACTGCTGAAACAATAAGAGGAATTCATGCTTTTTCATATCTCTACTCCTAGAATTGACCGTCTTACTACATATGCTCAAATTATCCATGGGGGAGTTTGTGATGAATAATAATAGAGCATTAGAAGTGATATTTGAGTGGAGAATTTAAGCATGGATGGCGAGTGAATGGGGGCAAGCATTTGCAGCTATGAGCTAGGTATTTGAACAGGCCATTTAACTAGCGTATCTTAATATGTGACTTTTAATTTAACTGTTTTATAATTATTCTGCTATTTGTTTCTGATTGTGTAACACATATTTAATAGCACGAAGTAAATTGCAAAATTGCATTAATAAAAACTAACATATTTTATATTTCAGATAAATAAATTATAAAAATGTAGTAGTCTGGTATAATAGCTAGCTCTTACACTATAATCTAGGATAAAGTTAGTGGATGACCCACTTTTAATGTCGTATACAGTGAATGGTCCACCTTAAAAAACGAATATAGTTGATTGTCAACTAACAATCACCCGGACTATACTATATTTATTATTAGTTGCAATAAAAGGCATTTGCGATCACCTTAAAACCCGGTTGACTTTGACAAAAATAAATTTTAAAATTTTAAATTGCTCTGATTCGGCTCAAACCAACTTCATGTTGAATGTTTTTCATGGAATTATTTGACTTGATTGTTGATACGAAAGAGGGATCTGGGGTGGTGACCCCAATAGGGGGGGTGTAAGGGCAATGCCCCTACTAAGGGTAGTCGACTTAATATATTCAAACAACAAAATAGAAATAATGGATTGAATTTGAACTCTAAAATAAAATTTAATTAAATTATTAATTCACGTAATATTCATGGTTTCGACTTTGAAATTGCTAAAAAAATGTAAATTTGAAAGATATAAATGTTAATTTACAAATTTCTTTTGCATATGTATTTAAATAGTTTCTTTTTGTAACTATCCCGCTATAATTTTCCATTATTTAGAAGCAACGTTTCTTGCAATATTCTGTTGCCTTTTTTGACCCCTGGTCCAATTTTCGTTCTCACTTTTGTTTTTGCTCTCAAATATTGTTCACCGCTAAAACAATTTACAATCCGCCCTAAAATAAGTTACCATTTCTTCTCACCGGTAATATTTCCAAATCCAAATGAAACGAAATCAACGAAAATTCCCACATCGACCCCAGCTGTAAAATTACCAAATCTAAAAAAAAACAGTTCAGCACAAAATGGTCGACTGAATGGTTATATTCAAAAATTGGAATAAAATATTACACAGCCTTGCCTCCATAACCTATAGATTCGACTAACCGTAAATCAACCAGTGATTGATTCTTCGTGAGCCAAAAGTGCTAGGTAAGTTAGAAAGGATGATAGAAAAATCATGGACGTCCTTTTTCTCTTATGATCAGATATTACTTATCATGGATCGTTGACGATGTGAGCCGCACAAGTTTGATGGATATGGTGCATGCGATTGATTTCAAGAATCTAACTGTTAATTCATGGATATATTAATCTAATTTTTTTTCCTGAGATGGTTTGTCATGTTTAAATTTTTCTCTTTTATCTTATGAACATGTCTAAGATTTTGTTTATCTGGTGTTAATTTCAGTAGTTGTAACGTTTTCAGCTTCCATTGTAATATTTTTAGCATCTTATGAACCTGTCAGCTTCGGGTTTTATTTTTCTAATTGAAAGTTGTAGTGATTGTTAACACCTTGCAATAAACTGTTGTTATTAATAAAACTTCTAGTCAATTTTAATATGCTAGTTTTCCTTCCATTTTAAAATATGCTTAATAGTTGCGAACTATGCGAACACATAGTTCACTTTAGCCAATGTTTGTTTTCTTAGTATATAAATCCTTTTTATTCGACAAACTTAGCGGCATGGACGTGACATTATATAATGAGTCAGTGTTACAACATCGTAGATTCCACTGAGATTTGGTGACTAAACTAACATGGTCGAATATCCCTTATCTTATGCACACCAAGCTTTCTAATATGAAAGCTTACCTACATTATTTTATAGTTGTTTCATGGCTATTATAATTATGTAGACTTCAAAATGTACTTACTTCATTTTGGGATTAAGATTTGAGGAGAAAGCTCGTATCTTTTGCAAGCTTATGAGCTTCCAACTCTCAACAGTTTAATCTCTTTAAATCATGTGCATAGTTGTTTGGTGTGTACTTTGCACTAAGTAAGTAAAGAAAAAAATCATTAAACCATGCTGATGTGTATTGAATCATGCTAAAATATTTGTATTAAACCATGTCGTTGTGTATTTAACCATATCATCATGCTAAATATATCAAATGTACGTTTCAAAACGTTATCAACCTTTAACTTTTTTCTAAAACTACTGTAAAACTTGTTGTGATGTTAAATCCTAAACCATAAATAACGTGTGCATTTCACTTTACTTGTCCCGGTGCATGTATTTGAGATGGAACACTTTCTATTGCCTCTTCTTGCACAACTTTAAGCTTTTGTGAATCTTCATCTATTGACATTACCAAAGCACTATAGTGGAGAGTTTCAAAAATAAAATTATTAAACCTTTTCCTAATGTTTACATATTCTGCATGTTTCAGCAAAAATTCTAAAAGTGTTTGTAGCCAAAGCACTAAAGATAATTTTTACTGCTAATTTAAAAGTGCTTAATGTGAATTAAATATTGATTTTCAACATTTTATAGAGCTTTAGATCGATTCTTAGCTTTCACAAGCTATAGATCTTCAGACCCACAAATTTATGTATCAATTTGAGTCTTTTCAGAGGATCATGTTTAAGCCTTTTCATTTCTCAAGTTTAGTGAAGATTCGAAGAGATCTTGTGTTTTAACTCTGTCATTTTTATTCACTAATCGTATGATGTAAATGAGGACATGCCGATGGGTGCATGACCTCAATATATAATATATTTACTAAAATATACACATCTTATTTGTCTTTTGAATATCTCATGTTGTTGATTTCTTTTGTGCGTGGTACCATATCTTTTGAACTCATTTACAATCTATCAAACAATAGTGTTTTTTACAGCAAGAGGATGAAGAGATAACAATTGTAACACCCCGTATTTTCTATGAACATAAAGTAACAAAACAAAGTATACTTAGTTTTTAGAAGAAGAATTAAGGGAAACGGGTTGCGCCATTGCGTTCGGCTCGGAATTCTTCTTGAGATAGAGTCCGAGTTTGCGTAAATCGGACTTCATATGAAGAAGTTATGGCACTTAGAAGTTTCAGGAATTTGAAATAAAAACCAGACCGAATTCAAAATTTAAAAAGTTCGAAATTCAAAACTTACACCCGGGCTGGGCGGGAAATTTCCCATCCAGGACCCAGGTCAGTCAGGGGGTCGACCTGGGGGTCAACCAGGGGGTCGACCTGGGGGACGACCTCCCCCCTATTTCCAGATCCGTGGACAGGTTCGTTTTTCTGCATTTGGATGCCCGTTCTGACCAGATTTGTTGATCCCTATGCTATATAAACACCCCTAAGGCTATAGTTTTCTCTACACAACTTCATTACGCCTATACTCTGTCCTAATTCATATTAAAATAAATCAATGGCGTCTCTACTCTGCTGAAACCTAAGCTAGAACTAGTGCTTCTTCTTCCTCCAATCTGAATAGGATTAAAAGAGAAAAACTACAACCCCTTTTTCTTTTAGAATCTAACCAAGGTGAGTATAGTTATTTTCAGATATGAAATTTAATTATGATCTTGACATGGTTATAAATCTGAATCTGAGATTATGCATATACTTGTTTATCATATTTGTTCTTCTGTGTAGATCTATCTTAATAATATTATAGTAACTATCATGTTTCTCTTCCTTCCTTCTGTTCTATAGCCAGGCTACCACGAGCCTGAGCCAAATCTTATAAGAGATTTACGTACGAACGCTAAATTTGGGAAAAATAGTGAATGATGCATAACTAGACATGGCTGGTTTGTGACTAATTTGATAAAAGAACATAAGTTGCATTTTAAGATCTAGATCTGGGCATACTATATATGATAGTCTGTGATTTGGAAGAAGGAGAATTATTTTGTATATGACTTGGGCCCAAAGATCTATATTATAATAGGATAACTATTAAATGTGAATACGCCTAAATGAGGATTTTGGATATTTTGCATACGCTGAAATCAAAGGCTATAATTTGGCATAATTCGTATTTTATATCATGATTTGGGGTTTTTAGAGAATATTCTGTACTATGTAAATTTAACTAAAATTTGGGGGCATATCTTATATTGTGAATTATGACCATAATTTGGGCATGTAAAATTAGACTTAATTTTATGATTAGGCGAGGAATGTCAATGGAATTTTAAGGGATGATTAAATCTGTTAAATTGCCTAATCTGCTAAATCTGTTCAAACTGAATACAGTAATTTGGGATATGAAAATCAGTAGGCTCGATCTAAAATTGAACAAAACAAGCCTATAGAACTTTGAATAATCTGTTGTAACTTGTAAAGAGGTTCAATTTGTTGAATTGGCATAATTAGTCTAATATTGGCATAATCTGTGAATGAATACTTTAGCTAAAAATAAGAATGCTGAGACACGAGGTTAGACTCTGTTTGCGTTAGAAGCCTGCCCGGACCCAACCGGCTTAACCTGCAACCGCAAACTGTCAGTCTAATGTGAGAGGTCGTAGGCGTAGCTAAAAGATGCTTAGACACGAGGTTAGGTCTGGCTTGTGGCAGAAGTCTGCCCGAAACCGCCCCTCACATCCAGCGGCCACAAGTTACCGACCTAATGTGAGAGGTCTATGCATTAGTAATTAATTAATGCAAATCTAGGATAAATATGATGCCTAAAACAAATCAACTGGGCAGATGAATCTAATAAACCCGTTTCGTAAATGTGTAGGCCCAATGCAAGGTTAGGTGAAACAATCTGTAAGTCTGTTAATCTGTATATCTGATCTGTTAGTCTGAAAACTTGTTAACCTGGATGTCTGATCGGAGAACTAGTTAATCTGAACTTTGTACATCTGAAATCTGTAAGCAAGTTAATCTGAAATCTGTTAGTCTGGGGACACAAGGTTAGGAGGGGAAATTACTTGTGTCATCTGTTGTGTGGGACCCATATTAATCAGTAACCCTTTTCTGGTATCAGAACTATGACCCAACACTAGGAGGGGTCCGGGGCACGCTCACTAAACTAATTGTAAGAGGTTCACTCTGATAATGGCGAGGGGTGTCGATGGCGCATTCCAACCGGGTCATGTGCGTTCATGGATCCGGTCTGCTCTGAGGATGTAAGACACTGTGACATCTGTAAATAGGTCTGTGTCTATAAGTTGCCACTTTAGGGAATGATACACCCTTCTGTGGGGCTGGCACATGGTATTTATGTATTAGGGAGCCGATCTCTTGGGGTAGAATTTAGGGTACACCTATTTCCGTTTGTTTCTGTTTCTATACCTTCTGTTTCTGTTGGGGTGGTAAAGGCCCATTATTAGCATTCTGTTTCTGTACCTTCTGTCTCTGTTGGGGTAGTAAAGGCCCATTAATTGGGGTGGTAAAGGCCCATTATTAGTATTTTGTTTCTGTACCTTCTGTCTCTATTGGGGTGGTAAAGGCCCATTTACTAACATTCTGTTTTTGTAGAGATTATTCTGTGTCAGTTTCTGTTTCAGTTTAGACATTAGGGTAACACCTAATTCTGTTATACTAAGTATTAGTGCATAGAAGTAAGATATAGGTAAGAAGCATATATTGTTCTATATCATTCTGTTCCTTCTGTTTAACTTAAGCATACCTGCTACTCCAGTTGCTGTAATCTCTCATTAGTTTTATTAACATGTCATGATACTACTATCTGTTTATATGCTGGAAGTTACTGGACTAGCAGACTTTATGTATGACCTCGTTTGTTTTCGCCTCCTTTTCTTTCCGTTTCCCCCTCCCCCTGGTGCTCAGGGTGGAAACTTAGGAGCTTGATTCAGATTCTCTCTGCTTGAAGTGCTTGAAGTATTTCTTGGCTTTGACTCTAGCTTCTTGTGGCAGTTTTTGTTGGGGATTATGGTTTTAAAATTATGCATTCTGAAGGATTTTGGTATAAGACTGATACTTGTGTACTTGGATTTTGGTATTTTGATTTTGAAGGATGTAACCAAACTTATTTTTGTTTCTGCTGTAATAAAGTTATAAAATTTTCAAGTACTACTTTAAGTATCTGTCTTGTAATATTCTGTTCTGTTTACTTATAAAGCTTCATGGAAGTTAATGCATTCCCTTTGTGAATGACACCAACGGACATGGGGTGTTACACTTGGTATCAGAGCTGAAGGTTGCCAGATTTGATAAAAAGTTTTTGAAAACTATTTTCAAAAAGGTTTTGAAAAGGAAGTATTTTCAAAAGTAAAGTTTATTTCAAAAAACATAATCCCCAAAAGCCATATATATGTCTTTCGGTTCTCCATTTTGAATCTCTTCCCTTTTCTTTTCAGCATGTCTGGGGTACCGGAGATACCCGAGGACATACCGATAGCAACCTGGTTCAGAAGGTATCTGGAGGCTAGGGCCACCGCCGCAGTCCCAGCAGACGTTCCTCCTCCCCCGGTTGCAGCCGCTTCTCCTCCTCCCCCTCCCTACGTTGATACTTTTTCGAAGATATGCAAATACTTTCGGGCAATGGGCGGGAAACCTTTTCATGGGTCAGAGACATTTGTTGAAGCTCGAAATTGGATTAAGAAGTTGGAAGATTTGTTTGGTATCTCCGAGATAGAAGATGGAAGGAAGGTCCAATTAGCTGCTTGGTTAATGAAGGACGAAGCCTCATTTTGGTGGGAGGTCACGAATGGAGAGCGTCCAGTGGAGACATGGATGGACTTCAGGCATAGGTTCGAGATGAAATTTCTCTCACGAGCTGAAGAGAATTTATACATGGAGAGGTTCTTGGCGTTGAAGTAGAGGAATTTATAAGTAAAGGAGTACATTAACAAGTTTAATCAGTTGACGAGATTTGACTTAGACTTGGTGAACACACCTGAAAGAAGGCCCTGAGATTCGTTAAAGGTTTGAATGAGCCGCTACACGGGTTGGCTATGACCAACATTCCTATGGGGGCTACCTTCGAGAAATTGGTTGACATGGCATTGATGCATGAAGAGGAAGCCAAAAGTGAGAAAAAAGAGGAAAAGCTTGAAGGACCAAGGAACAAGAAAGCGTGGCCCAAAAAGGAAACACAAAAGAAGGATGAAAAGTCTGAAGATAATAAGGAGAAAAAGTGCTTTACTTGTGGAAGCTTGACTCATCTGAACAAGGATTGCAGAAAGAGGAAGGGCACTTGCTTCAACTGGGGTGAGATGGGACACTTCACTAGGGACTGCCCGAAGAAACGAGGGCAAGGGCAGAGAACAGGACCTACTTCTGAAGGGAAGGTGAATGCTCACGTGCCTGGTGTATAGGATAGGGATAGGAAGATTTCTGTAGAAGGTTTAATTTCATTTTTTTATTTATTGAGTTAAAACTCTTTTTGATTCTGGCATTTTGATTCTGTAATTGAGACTCTGCACTTTAATACTAGTCTTGTTTCTGGTCCCGCTATAGTCTCAAACCCCATAAGGGTTATAACTCATCTATTTGTGATAAGCTGGGGGTATCTGTGTTGGGCATTAAGTTGACTATGACGCATACATTCTGTGTTTTGATAATCTGATATGTACCAGTAGCCTGTAAGTATCGTAATATTTCTGAAAAGGATAGGGTTTTTTACCTGAAGCATGAAGTAGATTTCCAGTTTTGACATTGTTTAAGGGAAGTAATTCTCTGAGTGTCAATCTGATGTTGATTTCGGTCTTTGGGGTTGATACTGAGAGATTTGTTCTCTTAACCGATGTCTAATGGGAACATAACTTTTATTTTAATTGTACTTGCTTCTATCACTCGGTTGTATCCTGCCGATCGAGTCTTCGACCTTTAGGTAGAAACTAATGGGTGTAAACATGTGTTTGAGACATTTTATGTTTGATGGTTGCAAGTGGATGAAAGTGGTTGCTCATGGATGCATATACACACACAACGCACTAGATCGGCTCAAAAACACTCTCATACTGCATATGGATGTGTGCGCATTTTTCAATTTTTGTGAATGCAAAATGATTGACTCATCACATGGATGTTGCATCTGGATGAATGGTTATGCACTCATATAGAAATGATGTGTATCAAATAGGATTTCTTGCATACATAATTGGACTCATGGCAATAACATAATTCGCATTGAGGAGGTCAACTGAATCAGTAGACCGCTTGATCTTTTTATTAGATAAGAGACATATACACACATTTTTGCATATGTTTATACAACGTTTGAAGTTTTCTAAGGACAATGGATGCTTGTGGATAATGGTTGAGTAGATGCGTGATTGGATGGCAGGACACATTCTTCTTAACTTGAAGACTTCGGGGACAAAATCCTTTAAGGAGGGGAGAATGTAACACCCCGTATTTTCTATGAACATAAAGTAACAAAACAAAGTATAATTAATTTTTAGAAGAAGAATTAAGGGAAACGGGTTGCACCAATGCGTTCGGCTCGGAATTCTACTTGAGATAGAGTCCGAGTTTGCGTAAATCGGACTTCGTATGAAGAAGTTATGGCACTTAAAAATTTTAGGAATTTGAAATAAAAACCAGCCCGAAATCAAAATTTAAAAAGTTCTAAATTCAAAACACACACCCGGGCTGGGAGGGAAATTTCCCGTCCAGGACCCAGGTCGACCAAGGGGTCGACCTGGGGGTCGACCTAGGTAATATAGGTCAACCAGAGGGTCGATCTTCCCCCTATTTCCAGATCCGTGGACAGGTTCGTTTTTAAGCATTTGGACGCCCGTTCTGACCAGATTCGTTGATCCCTATGCTATATAAACACCTCTAAGGCTACAGTTTTCTCTACACAACTTTATTACGCTTATACTCTGCCCTAATTCATATTAAAATAAATCAATGGCGTCTCTACTCTGCTGAAACCTTAGCTAGAACTAGTGCTTCTTCTTCCTCCAATCTGAATAGGATTAAAAGAGAACAACTACAAACCCTTTTTCTTTTAGAATCCAACCAAGGTGAGTACAGTTATTTTCAGATTTGAAATTTAATTATGATCTTGACATGGTTATAAATCTGAATCTGAGATTATGCATATTCTTGTTTATCAGATCTGTTCTTCTATGTAGATCTATCTTATTAATATTATAGTAACTATTCTATATCTCTTCCTTCCTTTTGTTCTATAGCAAGGCTACCACGAGCCTGAGCCAAATCTCATAAGAGATTGATGCACGAACGCTAAATTTGGGAAAAATAGTGAATGATGCATAACTAGACATGACTGATTTGTGACTAATTTTAGAAAAGAACAATGTTGTAATTTAATATCTAGATCTGGGCATACTATATACGATAGTCTGTGATTTGGAAGAAGGAGAATTATTGTGTATATGACTTGGGCGCAAAGATCTATATTATAATAGGATAACTATTAAATGTGAATACGCCTAAATGGGGATTTTGGATATTTGGCATACGCTGAAATCAAAGGCTATAATTTGGCATAATTCTTATTTTATATCATGATTTGGGGTTTTTAGAGAATATTCTGTACAGTGTAAATTTAACTAAAATTGGGGGCATATCTTATATTGTGAATTATGACCATAATTTGGGCATGTAAAATTAGACTTAATTTTATGATTAGGCGAGGAATGTCAATGGAATTTTAAGGGATGATTAAATCTGTTAAATTGCCTAATCTGCTAAATCTGTTCAAACTGAATACGGTAATTTGGGATACGAAAATATGTAGGCTCGATCTAAAATTGAGCAAAACAAGTTAATAAAACTTTGAATAACCTGTTGTAACTTGTAAAGAGGTTCAATTTGTTGAATTGGCATAATTAGTCTGATATTGGCATAATCTGTGAATGAATACTTTAGCTAAAAATAAGAATGCTGAGACACGAGGTTAGACTCTATTTGCGGTAGAAGCCTGCCTGGACCCAACCGGCTTAACCAGCAACCGCAAACTGTCAGTCTAATGTGAGAGGTCGTGGGCATAGCTAAAAGATGCTTAAACATGAGGTTAGGTCTGGCTTGTGGTAGAAGTCTGCCCGGAACCGCCCGGCACGTCCCGCGGCCACAAGCTACCGACTGAATGTGAGAGGTCTATGCATAAGTAATTAATTAATGCAAATCTAGGATAAATATGATGCCTAAAACGTGTTGGGTGGATAAGGTTAGGTGAAACAATCTGTAAGTCTGTTAATCTGTGTATCTGATCCGTTAATCTGAAAACTTGTCAACTGGATGTCTGATCAGAGAACTAGTTAATCTAAAATCTGTTAGTCTGGGGACACAAGGTTAGGAAGGGAAATTACTTGTGTCATCTGTTGTGTGGAACCCATATTAGTCAGTAACCATTTTTTGGTATTAAAACTATGACCCAACACTAGGAGGGATCCGGGGCACTCTCACTGAACTAATTATAAGAGGTTCACTCTGATAATGGCGAGGGGTGTCGATGGCGCATTCCAACCTGGTCATATGCGTGCATGGATCCAATATGCTCTGAGGATGTAAGACACCGAGACATCTATAAATAGGTCTGTATCTATAGGTTGCCACTTTAGGGAATGATACACCCTTCTGTGGGGCCGACACAGGGTATTTATGTATTAGGGAGCCGATCGCTTGTGGTAGAATTTAGGGTACACCTAGTTCCGTTTGTTTCTGTTTCTGTACCTTCTGCTTCTGTTGGGGTGGTAAAGGCCCATTATCAGCATTCTATTTCTGTACCTTCTGTCTCTATTGGGGTAGTAAAGGCCCATTAGTTGGGGGTGGTAATGGCCCATTATTAGTATTCTGTTTCTGTACCTTCTGTCTCTGTTGAGGTGGTAAAGGCCCATTTACTAACATTCTGATTCTGTAGAGATTATTCTGTTTTCGTTTCTGTTTCAGTTTAGACATTAGGGTAACACCTAATCCTGTTATACTAAGTATTAGTGCAGAGAAGTAAGATATAGGTAAGAAGCATATCTTGGTCTATACCATTCTGTTCCTTCTTTTTAACTTAAGCATACCTGCTACTCCTGTTGCTGTAATCTCTCATCAGTTTTATTTACATGTCATGATACCACTATCTCTTTATATGCTGGAAGTGACTGGACTCGCCAGACTTTATGTCTGACCTCGTTTGTTTTCACCTCTTTTTCTTTCCATTCCCCCCCCACAGGTGCTCAGGGTGGAAACATAAGAGCTTGATTCAGATTCTCTCTGCTTGAAGTGCTTGAAGTGTTGCTTGGTTTTGACTCTACCGTCTTGTGGCTTATGGTTTTAAAATTATGCATTCTGAAGGATTTTGGTATAAGACTGATACTTGTGTACTTGGGTTTTGGTATTGTGATTTTTAAGGATGTAACCAAACTTATTTTTGTTTCTACTGTTATAAAGTTATAAAATTTTCAAGTACTACTTTATGTATTTGTCTTGTAATATTCTGTTCTGTTTACTTATAATGCTTTATGGAAGTTAATGCATTCCCTTTGTGGATGACATTAACGGACATGGGGTGTTACAACAATGGCCAAGCACAATGTAGTTCAAGAGTGTGACTATTGGTCCTAGTAATCAATCATTTGTTTTCTAGTATATGTTATGTGTAAAGACAATGAAATGTTTTACAGTGTTATTGTCTTCCATACGTTGATCATATTTTATGTTGAACTACTATTCACGATGATTGAGATGACTCCTTAATTTTACCTCAACTTTTACATAGTATTTTTCCTTTGGGTCATCCTTTCTATCAAAAGGTTCATCCCCTTTAAACCTTTTCTAAGATCCTTAGATTATTTTAATCTGTTTTATAACTTGTATATGTGAAGATATATAAGCCCTTTTTGCATCTAATAAGAGTTAAGTTGAAAAGCAAAATAAAATTGGTTATTTAAATTTCAACCAATCACAACACAATAAAACTGAGCATATGTGTAAAATTTTACAAATATATTTACTCATGTAATTTTTCCATGTGTTTGTCTTATTTTTAAGCTACCTTATATGTCTGATTTGATAACGTTAAAAAAAATCAACACCTTAGTTATATTATAAATCTGTTGCAAAAGTGTTACAATACTTTCTTTTACATAAAAATAAATCTGTCTACTTTTCCTTCTTATTTTGGCTTCCAAATCATACTTAAATTACCAAAAATTTAAGTATATTTAGTGGAAAAACACTTACATTTTAATATAGATATACTAACCTGAAATCTTTTTTTTAAAATAGTCTTATATATGAATTTATTTCTAGGCATAAGATTGCCCCTTTGTAAAACTCATTTTCCTTACAAAGTATGTTTGTTCATATGTCATAAAACACTGGTAAATTATGTACCTATAATCAACATTTTGTGTTGCCACTTTCATCAAAATATAGATCACATGTTGTTGAATCATTTCTCCTTTTCAAATCATAAACTGCAGCCATACCCATTCATATAAATCACGGCACTTCCTGGTGCATGTGCCTCAAATGTCAACATATACTATAGAAAAAAAGTATAGCTGGCATTTGAGCGCATTTGCATGTCTCCTCATGTCATGCTTATATAGCATACACACAAGTTCAAACATAAGTACATTTTAGACTTTATTCATTCTTAAAAGTGTAAGCTTTGCTATATAATTATAGGTATTCTCTTATCTAGTCAGCATAACCTATTAAATTAAATAGGTTCTCAGGAATATATAAAAAATACTAGCCACTTTTAAAAGCATTCCTTGATTTCTAATTCATTTTAAATTTATGTAGAAAATATTTCTTCACTTACATATTTATCGCATTAAATCATAACAACAAATAACTAGTCTTAACATAGTACATACCAATCAATACATCAACCCTTCTTCATTAACTAATTATTTCATCGTTAATTAACTACTTAAGTTAACTGCACAAGCACAATTCCTTCCTTCTAAGCTATATTCCGTAACGATTCTTGCTTAGCCTCTTCACTGCCTGCATATGCCCTTGAAACTACCTTAAAATAAATTGAGACACCCCAGAGTGCACAAACATGGATAGGGTCAGACATTCTTGCCTGGTATGAATAATTTACTTAGAGCATGGCATCAACCTACATAATTAAATAACATGTTCTTTACTTAAGTATAAAGGTACTGAAAGTATACTTATGCATGAATATATATCATTTTATTGGAATTATGTTTGAATATATTAAACATTCTAGCATTCATACACACAAACCTATGTAACAATGTATATGAATGCTTCAACATGTCATAATGAATAAATAACCATCGTGAATCAGAACATACTAAACCCATTCGTAAGATCACCCTTCCAATCTACATCACTGCCTTTCTTCCGACAATATATCCTTTAACCTGTAGGGCTAAGTCCATATGGATATGTTATTATCTTTATCATATCATTTGCTACAACTTGACTCTTATGTGCACATTGATTGGGTTATGCCATTCCCCAAATCACTCGATTCCCTGGGGTAAAAAAAGCCATTTGCAAGCTTGCATAATATCAGCAATTCTCAGCTGCTCAACGTGTCCTCTTTTCAACCTTTGTCCTTAGTGATGTACTAAGTGTTTACTTATCTTTCCTCATTATTTTGGTTACTCCATTTCCTGGGTACTTAATTTTTCTCAAAACAGCGCAGAACCGACATGAAACATAACCATGTAACATATCATTTATAAGAAATCAACTAATCATATATATATATCCACACACACAACAAACATTAATGATCTATATAGACTCTTAATGCTAATTTTAATATGTCAATGGGTATTTTGAGGGAGAGGCACGCCCTGAAGCCTTTATTTCCATTTATTTGTTCTTTACTTAAACCATATATTATTATTTATGGCTCAACTAAATCACAACATTAATTTTTAAGAAGGTTTAATGAAGCGAATAGGAGAAAAGCACATGAATTTAATCATTGCACCACTGCCTTCTTCTTATATAAATACAAAACATAAGCAATGTACTCTACACTACTGCCTGTACTTATCCCTTTATTGACCATATCTCAAATAGAAATAATGCAACGCAATTTTAATATTCAATCCAAACAAAGGTTATTTATACATGGTTTTTAAATCAGGTTCTCCATTATGTAACTTCCAAATATTTGTAAGCATGTTCTAGGGATCTTAACATAGCAATATCACACATATATTTGCAAACATCATCACACATATATTATATTAAACATCACAGTTAAATAAAATCATTCCTTATAGAAATTTAAGGTTGCTTTTTTATAGGACTTATTGCCATAGGATAAGTGAAATTACACACCAAATGCTTTCCTTCCTAGTACTTTTAATCTAGCTTTGTTCTTCTTGAAGTTGCTGCTATTTCCTTATTTTATTTTGTGAGAATACTAGCTTGGTTAAAACCTATAGGATACTTATGTATACAATCATTAGCTAGGGTTTCCTGGTTTAAACAATGTACATTATACCCTATGCTACAATTATTTTAAAGAACTAATTTAACACCCATTTTCCTATCCTATTCCTTTCTAAATTCGGGAGAAAGTTGGTCTAAGATAGATACACTGGGTATTTCTTTCATTCAGCGAAAGGTTGCTTTTTAAATTCCTCTTTTATCCCCTGGGTCGTGCAACTTCCATTTTCCAAAGCTATTCATGTTTTAGAAATAAGGTGCACATGTAATGTAACCTATTATATCAACATAATCCTCTTTGAACACTAGTTTTGACTTATGTGTATATATATATATTCCTATTTATTTTTTGTTGGTTTTTTTATTTCTAGAGCATACTAATTACTCTAACAAATTTCCTTCCCCGTTAGTTACACAAATATGTTTTTATCCCTCATTATTTTCTTGCTTAAACCTAAGTTTTAAGTTAATAATATTCTCACATATTTATTTCTAATATTTCCAATTATCATCTGGATATGCACAGTAAACAGTTTGCACATGCACACTCAATAACATAATTTTTACCATACACAATAATTCTTATTTACTTTAACAATCATGTCTAAGTGTAAGTGAATTTAGGGTTATTACATGTACCCCTCCTAGGAATTGTCTCCCATAATAGAGCCATACTTAGTTCAAGTATTAATCAAAACAAACCAGTATCACAACCGATTCATGTCTTTTTCCCAAGTTGACTCCCTGGCTTGTATACATGCATATTTTATATAAAGAAAACATACATAATCATGCATATTCATGTAAACAACGAACAAACTTTTGCAAATAACATAAACATCCATACCTTTTTGCAAACATATTATCAAACAGTAAGAAATCTTTTCTTTTGAACTGCAAACAATTTCGGATAATTAATTTTCATTTTACCCTCAACTTCCTGAGTGCAGTCTTTTGGTTCCAAGCTCCTTTGCACCTTCACCAATTTAATCACTTTTTCCTCAACTTTTTCTCCTCTCTGGCAACAGTGCCAACTGGTTCCTTCTCATACACTAGGACTGGCTTAATTGTTAGTTTGGTTGGTGACTCCAATATAGCTTATTTGTCATGAACCTACCTCCTTAATTGAGACATGTTGAATACATCATGTATTCTCTTCATTTCTTCAGGGAAACCCATCTTGTATGCTAAAGTTCCAACCTTTTAAACAATTTTATAAAGACCTACATACCTGGGCATTAATTTCCCTACTTCCCAAATCTCAAGATCTTTCTCATGGTAGGCACTTTCACAAAAACATAGTCACCTTCCTCATATTGCACTGGCTTCCACTTCTTGTCTTCATATTGCATTTGTATATCCTGGGCTACTGCTATTCTTTTTCTTGTAATTGCCAGATATGTCTTTTATATGGTCAAGGACTAGCAATACCCAATCCTCAGTCTCAACCCATCATGCAGGAGACAAACAAGACTTTCCATACAGAGCTTCAAAGGGTACTAAACTTATGCTACTTCGGTAACTATTGTTGTAAGCAAATTTGGCCAAATACACATGGTCCTCCGTACTTCCAACAGAATCAGTATACAAGCTCTAAGCAAGTCTTCCAGCATCTTGTTTATAATATTTGTTTTCCCATCTGGGGAAGGTATGTTGTTCTCATGCATAGTTCTGTCCCCGTAACTTCCTGAAATCCAGACCTAATTTTTGAAGTAAATATCGTATCTCTTTCACTCACAATGGTCTTGGGTATTCCATATAATCTCAAATTTCCTTCACAAACAATTGTGCTAAAGTAGTTGCATTTCAATCTGATTTCATTAGTATGAAATGGGCGTTTTTTGTTAGCCTATTTACAATTTCCCAAATGTTATCATTGCCACTTGTTGATTTTGGCAAATCATCAATAAAATACTTTGGTATGTCTTCCCACTTGCACTGAGATATATATCTTCAATGGTTGCATCAAGCCCGATGGCCTTTGATACTTAGTTTTGATCTGCTGACGCACAATGCATTTTTCTACTCATTTTCCTATTGCTGCCTTCATTCCTTTCCACTAGAAATTGCTCTTGAGATTTCAATACCTCTTAGCATTCCATGGGTGAATAATATATCTGCTCTTATGATAAACATCTAGGAATTTCCTTCTTTAGTTCTTCATTGTCTGTAACACATATTCTCTTTTTATTTCTCAAATAACCCTATGCATCAATTTGGAAATTCTATACTTCCCTCCTTTTACCAAATAAGCTTTCTTCTTTGTAAAAAGAATCTTGGTCCTGCAGATTCCCTGTCTTATCTATTAAGACAGATTTAATAATGACAAATATTAATTTCCCAATATCCATTGGTCCTGTATGCACATCCATTTTGTACACAACTGGAGTTATTTGCATCCGCCCTAGTAAGTAATGACAAGGTTTTGAATTGTTCCGTCATTAACGTAGCCACCCTAGCATGTTGCCTACTCAAAGCATTAACAACTTTAGTAGCTTTTCCAAGGGGATAGAGTATATCCAAATCATAGGCTGCCAAGAATTCTACCCACCTATGTTGTCTCATATTTAAATCATTTTGTGAAAATAAATATTTTAATGATTGGTGATATGCATACAACTCAAATTTAGCACCTAATAAATAATGTCTCCATAGTTTTAAGGCATATACTAATGTAGCTAGCTCTAGGTCATGGGTTGCATATCTTGTCTCACTAGGTTTTAACTACCTAGATTCATATGTTATCTCTTGATCCTCTTGCATTAACACAGTCCCTAATCCCGAGCCACTTGCTTCAATGTACATAATTAAACCCGCATTTCCCTTAGGCACATTCAATATTAGAGGCTACTCAAATGCCTCTTTCAGCTGCGTAAAAGCCTTTTCACACTTTTCATCCCAACTGAAGGGTTGGTCTTTCTTTGTCCGTCTTGTAAGTGGGATTGATATTTTTCCAAAATCCTTTATAAATCTCTTATAGAGCCCAGTCATTCCCATGAATGACCTGACCTCTGTAACTGTTTGCGGCCTCTTTCATCTCTGAAAATCCACCACTTTACTTGGATTAATAGAAATACCTCTCTCAGATACAATATGACCAAGGAAACTCACCTCATTTTTCCAAAAGGTGCATTTTAAAAATTGGCCTTTAAGTCATGTTGCCTCAATCTACTTATATACTAAGTGTAAGTGTTTTTCATGATCCTTGGTTATCTTTGAATAAACCAGAATATCATCTGTGAATATCAAAAAAAAAAATCTCTAGGTAGCCTCTGAATATTCTGTTCATTAGGTCAACAAAGTAGGATGGTGCATTTGTCAAGCCAAAAGGCATGACAAGAAACTCATGTAATCATCTGGTGTTGAAAGTAGTGTATTTGATGTTGTCCTCCTCTACTTTCATTTGATGAAAGCTTAATGCCAAATCCTATCTTGAGAATACCCTAGCTCCATTTAATTGATCATCAATTATGGGCAATGGATATTTATTCTTAATTGTAACCTTGTTAAGCTCTCTATAGTCAATACACGTCTTAAGGGATCCATCCTGTTTCTTTACAAACACAATAGGAGATCCACAACATGAACTACTTAGCCTTAATCCTTTCCCCTCCAACTCTATCAATCGTTGCTTCAATTCGGTCAGTTCTCTTAGCACCATTCTTGTGGGCTTTTTCACTATAGGACTTGCTCCTAGAATTAATTTTATTTGGAACTCTATTTGCCCATGCTATGGTACCCCTTGACTTCATCAAACACATCAGCGTATTGATTTACAATGTGTTTTGATTCCAATATTGGCTTTGTCTCTTGAGTATCCAGTCTACAAATATAAGCTAACCTCCTGTCCCTTGTAACCTCACACAAAATTGACACTATCCTGCCTTCATTATTCCTCGGTGGTATAATAGAGGTTTCTAAATTTATGATGACCTTAAAAAAATTCAACCAATCTACCCAATGAACGATTCCTATTCTCGGGTAGTTTAATACATACAAGTCAGAAAAAAAATATACCTACCTATATTTAATTCTACTTGCAAACATTTGATGCCTAACACACAAGAGCTACCAAAAGGGCTTTAATTAAACAAAGGCATCAACGAGCATACAGTTTAATTTTATCTTTTGTACTATGTCATGTGATATAAGGGAATGTGTGGCTTCTGTGTCATATACTACGACTATAGGCATGGAGTTAATGAACAATATACCTTCTACTTGTCCTTGTTGAGTGTAACAATATGATTTTTTTTATTTGATGATAACAAACATATATATTATTATATAAATGTGTTTGTATTTGTACTATTCTATATTATATCACATATAGAAATAAATATTTATTTTGAATAAAATGTTATTGCATAGAATTCAATATTTAAATAGTTTTTTTATTCAAATAAATATTTTATTTCAATATCTGAATTGACATATATTTCTAACTCCAATATTGTACATTTCATTGTGATATAATTCATTCAATTTACATTCATTCCTCACTAAAACACTCAATTCACCCAGATTTTCCTCAGTTACATATTAAATGTCACATACAGTTTCATATACATGGTTTTCCTCACTACATTTCACTCAGTTCTCTCTGACACACACACACACACACTAAGTCTTCAACTGCTTCTATATCTAGTCCAGTTACCTATATACCCATCACAGAAACATACACAGTAAAATGGAACAAAAATAGATTTAAATTCTAGCAAATATAAATTTATTTTAAACTTTATTTGGCACAGAATTTTGGTGTGTTTTCTCATCATCTTTCTTGACTTGGCTTGATGTGTGTGTATATGTGTGTGTATATATATATATATATTTGAGTCTAGACTGCTTGTGATATTCACAGTGATTCACTGTAAACACCACAAGGTAGATTGAATACTAGTGCTCGTAGATCAGCCCCAACACAACTATCGTAGTCTATTGATCAAAAACTGTCTTAACTCGTATTTGTGGTCTGCTGATCTTGACCAGCCATGACACATCATATAGTGGTCTGCTAATTTAAATAGGAAAATATTTTTGCACTTGTATGCATTTATTTTCAGGTGAACAGGTACAAAACTCAAGCATGGACAATGGTACAGCTAAATATGCACATGGATCAAAGCGGCATCGAATATGCAAAACATGAAGCGTGGATTGATATGCAACAACAAATATAGATGCACATGCACAAGAAGCAAGGCCAAAGAGAATGCATGAAACGGCCAGTGCAAGTCAAAATGATCAAGACACAACATGCCATTAACACATATGGTTCAGCTTGTGCAACACTTGAATGGAACAACAAGTATGAAGCATGTGCGCGTAGGTGCAACAGTATAAGGCATTGTAGCAAAGACTGGTGCAAAAGGCGCTAGAAGCTCAAATGCACAACACACATAAATCTTGTATATATATATATATGTGTGTGTGTGTGTGTGTGTGTTTATTGTGCATATGCAAGCAATGGAATAGGATCAAAAGACATAGCTCATTTCAGAAGCACATGCATAGCCAACTACCAACAACTCAAGTGTATTTCAAGTCAGAGCAAGTGAAGTCAGCCAAGCAAGACACAGTGCTCCAAATAATACATGGCAATGCAACATGAATTAGCAAGCCAGGTTCAGGCTCAAGCAATGAAAGCATGCATGGAAACAATATTCACCATTATCCAAGTATATGTAATGAACACAACACAAGTGCAAATACAACTAAGCAGATCAAATATATACATGGATACAACAATGTATATGTAGAAGTATTCCAAGGTACATGTTAAATGTAAACAAAAAGGAAAGTAAATGTATAGATAGGTCAGTGAAAGATAGTCAAGACAAAAAGAAAGGGACAAAATCACATCCGGTTGAATACAAGTGACAAACAAGGGTTCAAGTCCAAGCAAGGTGTAACCAGTCAGAAGTTTCAAGTGTGAGGCAACACTACTCAACAAAGTACAACATGGTGACTTGAACCAAAAGCAGTATGCACAAACCTTCAGGTGCAGCAAGTATGGTGCATGCAACATGCATAAGCACCATAGTTCAAGCTCAAGTGACACAGCATTAGGTTCAAGGCCCAAATTGATCAACGCTAAAGGGTGCACAACAACACAGATGTGCAAAGTGGCATGCACAAGCTTTCACATGGCAGTATACACATGAGTGAATGCACACAACAATATGCAGGAGATAGAGTACAAGAAAGGGCCAACAAACATTGTAGCATAATCAAGTGAATACAAAATATGAAGTGCAAATACTAAGTGAACAAGTCCAAAGGCAACTGTTCAATCTCAGAAAATGGTCATGTATACAACATAGCAGCATGGTAAAGTGAGTGCAAACCAAGTGCACTAAAATGGTCCAACATATGACGGGATGTATGAATACACAATGGCATATACAGACATCTACGTCAAATACAGAATGGTCAAGACAAAGTAGAGTACATGGCATCACATATGTGGAAACTTCAATAATCCCTATTCACACACACCTCCTCTGTGGTTAATTTAGATTATGCAATCCTTGTTCCTCTGCTTTTGCAACACCCCACACTTTTCTGAGCTCAAATTTCGGCAGAAATCAAAACTCAAACCCATCCAAGCATGGAGTGTGTAAATCTGGTTTCTGCAAACAAATGAGCGTGAGCATAATCAGAGTATGATAAAACAATTCATAGCAGAAATGAAATAGGATAGACTAGCATTAACATGGTTGACTACCTTATAAAAGCAAATCACTACGTCAATACCGAGCATTAGAGAGAATGAGAACCAAAAACCAAACTTAAACACTTGTGAGAACCGGATATGCTCGAGATAAACTGGGAGATTTTAATGAGGAGGGGGTCAGAACAATAAGTTTTGGTGACCAGAAAGAGTATAACACAGTATACAATACACAGATATATCCCATTTGGTTCAACTAGAGATATAGGTTTATCAAGGCTAGTAATTCTAACCTAAACTTGTAAATACTTACGCACGACTCCAAATACCATACCAAGGTAGCATTCCCAAACGATAAACTATATCACAATACTAAGATAAAACTTTTATGCATAATTATGAAGCCTTTAAACCATCCTTCAACGGATTGCAAAAACTAAGACGCGGGCACTCAACTACTCACTAATCATACAGAGATTAATTATTTATATATTTATCCACTTAAGACTTTACTATCAAATGATATCACTTAAGACCCTAGGCAGACCTATTGGTCACCTGATGCCCTTTCGATGGTTTATTCTACGCTAATATAAATTAGAGGACACTAGCTACATTCTTACTTATTAAGGCTTCCATCATTCACACATATAAACTCATTCCCCATATAAGGCGAGAGATAGTAAGCAGCCACTTAAGACCAGTCGGATAGGTTGGTGTATCACACCATTTAAGACCTCTCTATGGTGGACCCCCTCGTTACTATCTATGTGACCTTACTAGGATAACCCCTAATCACTTAATACTTTCTCGTTAGGATAGGATGAACTATTGTACCTCTGTAGTAGTCCTTAAAACCTATTCCCTGTATGGACCTTTGTACCCTTGCCACTTAAGACCCCAGGAGAAAGCGGACTAATCACGAAGATTATCATTCTCGTACCCAATTAGCCTTTAATACTTTTATTTATGTGAGGTGAGCTACCCAAACACTTAATACCTTTTTATAGGTGGATCTAACCACTGAAGACTTTATCCCTAAAGCATGCCACGTTATTGAGCTATTCCTGTAACAACCCGAATTCTGACAGACCGAATTTTTTTCAAAATTCTAATCTATCGAAACTCGTGTTGGTTTGCTCTGGTATCCTGCAAAAAAGATAGAGACATAAAATATGTCAGAGCTCAAAAAATATCTCATAGCGGAATGGATAAAATACAATGTAATCAAAATATAGCCTTACCGTATTAATAATACCGGCTAACTAGCATCCAAAGCTATCATGTCTCTGCCACAAATCTAACCTGCGAGTATGTTATGAGGAGGGGTCAGAACACAAGTTCTGGTGACTGGATTTAATGCACTTTGGATAATCCTACATATACCATTCAATTACATTTTCTTATTTATTAGGTTACTTGGGTTAACAGCACCCAAGGCATACACACAATTCGTACCCATTTACTTCTCAGTGGAATAACTTAACACAGTATATATGTAACTACCCCTCAATATTGAGGTACTCCCATGGTACCCCACTAGCACGGTCTCTACCGTAATTTCATAGAAATAAACGCAGTCCCTCATCCTACGTCGGAGACGTACGGATCTCTACATAACATTGTTACGTTCCGCATATAAATGTCATTACTATGCTACATAAGCGTACGGACTGCCACCGTTGATCGAATCAGATTCCATAGCAGAGTAATGCCGTCAAGTCTACGATACACCACCCAGAGCCGATATGCATGTATCTAGACTTTCCCACGTACGTATCTTCAATCGTATTTGATACCTTAACAGCACATAATGTGCATCGGGTTCCATGGCAGGGCTATACAAGAAACACAGAACTCGGTCGGGAGCTTTTTCATATTTGTACAGGCCCATCTTTAAGAGCCTCTAAATACAGATATTCCTAGGGTCTGTTTTTCATGGTGGCTATGGCCCCACCTTGGCCCCTCTCTCAACTAGTAAAGACTACAAGTGCTAAACGACTTTCCCTTAACAAGCAATCTAAACAACCAATTGGCGTCTTCCCTCAACCACTTTACCTAGATAGTGAAAAGTAAATGGTCCATTGGTTTTAGCTCTAGTCTTTTCGCATCCCACTGGCTGCCGATGACGGGCACCCGACAATCTACTATCTCTATTGGTCCTGACCTCTGCCTCCCCACTGAGGCGACCGCTGAATCATCCTAGTGTCACCACATCACAGCATTCTGACTGCAAAGCTACTTTCGCAGTCAAGGCCCACCCACTTGGAAGTAACGTGCAGACCCAACCTCTGCGAGCACAACCTAAACATCTGCCACCGCACAGAGGACTACAAGGATCACCATACGTATCTCAGGAAGCCGCGTGGTTCCCCTTCCAGTCCTTCGGAATCGATAAAATAATCATATGAACGTGCGCTCACCTCGTGCCTCATGACACCACGATGATCTACCCTGTTGGGTTATTCACTCTCAAATGTACGAAATGGTCCAAGCACCTCATTTTAAAGTGTCATTAGACCCTATGTCTAAACATTCTTTTACGCGCTTGCTTTACCTTACAAGGTTTCCATTTAACTTGGTTATCGCTGTTCACATTGACTTCTTATTCAAGTTACCAAGTTTCTGTTGCTTATTAATTTTAGTCATATAACTTAACCCATTTAAGTTTATTAATAAGCCCACAACATGTTATTCTCTAGATTGTGGTCCAAGGTCTGTAATCCACAATCCCTTTATATTCTTGTTTGATTTCATAGTCACAATAACATGTTCTACTTAATATGTAATTAAGTATATCTCAATTCACATGTTTTCTGTTTAACATGTCAGCCATTATTTATGATTAAATATACCTTATTTCATATAAGTTTGTCTCACTCTTTCCTACTTAATCATAATCCCGTCTTACATTGTCACTATAACTTATCGTTGTTTACTTATTAACTTAGTTCTCTTAACAAAGGTCCACTAATAAGTTTCTCTTCCCATAAATATAACTTATGTTGTTCTCATCCGTAGATTTCAATTCTTGTTCTTATAAATAGCTTAATTTACAATTAAGTACATCTTATCTCCTTACATAAGTTATTCCATCCCCTTTATCGTTTATTATAACCAAAGTTATAATTTCCACCTGTCCCTAGGACAAGGCTAAACATGTTATTCTTACCAGCAGATTTCAGACTTCCAAATTTACAAATTACTTAATTTATAATTAAGTACAACTTCTTACATAAACTTTCCCCATTTTGTCTACTTATTACAAACAACTGGTTTCAGTTTTCCCTGTTTACTGATTACTTAATTTAATTAAGTGCCACTTACCTCATTTCACTAGTTATCTTATTCCTTACTAGTTTATTATAAGCTAAGTTATAATCTTCACTTGTCCCTAGGACAAGTCTACCTATTATACAACATTCTCATTAATGTAATTTATTTATAATAGGTTATTATCATTCCCCGTTTATTCCCTTTCCTTTACTGTTGTAATTATCTTTCATTCACTTCAATTTATTTCCATTAATTAGAATTAATGATGTTTATCAGTCCTGCCATTTACACACACACACACACACACACACACACATATATATATATATATCTATGTACGTATGTATGTATGTATATGTATATGTTTTGTGTACTAGACCTCTCACATTAAGCCTACACTTGTGGATGCTGGATTTGTCGGGCGGTTCCGGGCTGACTTCTTCCACAAGTTGACTTAACCTCGTGTCTTAGCACCGTTACATGTTTTATTTATGCACTTAGACCCCTTACATTAGATTAACCACCTGTGGATGCTGGATATGTCGGACGGTTCCAGGCATACTTCTACCACAAGTGTAATCTAACCTTGTGTCTAAGCATGGTTACAGTTTCTTATTTACTGTAAATCTTCTATATAATCTAGGCATGTCTATTCTTTCAAATTTCCGCTGTAATTTATATTTTATATACCATCATATTATGCCTATTTTATGTCATACGTTCTTTCTAACATATAATCAATTCTATTCCATCATATAATCAATTAATCAGATAATTGTTCAAATTTAATGATAACATGTGATTGCCAAATCATGTAATTTTTCTCAGTTTCTACCGTTAATGGTCCAAGTACATAAATGTCACAAGTTAACAGGGAATTGAAACAACAGTAATCGCTACGCATACTTTGGCAGATTTTCCAACATAATAATATCTTAGCATATTAATATTCCAACATGTCATATTCGTCACTTTAATCCTTTTAACATATATTTAAATATTTCAACATATCATATTTAAACATGTCATAATAACATTTCAATACTTTTAATTATTCTTTCCAATTCACATTGTACAATAACAGGGAATTTTAAATGATAATATATCATTTTCTAAAATGATATAACTTAAATCCACTCACCTCATATGCTTTCCAAATCCTCGATCTGGTCTAGATACATCATTCCATGGTTTTACCCTAATTGGATTCGTAACCTAACAACCATGGACTCGTAATTTTTACTAAAAGAAAAAGGGAAGAAAGAAAAGAGAATTGAAATAGACCAGATCTAGAAAATTACCTTACTTTGATAAGAGATCTGAACACCCATTTACAAACATACATTCCTTTCCTTCAGATCTGGATTCAAAAATTTTCCTATACTAATAATCTTAATTTTCCGAATAGATTTGAGGAGGCAGAGGAACGACAGAGCTCCTGCGTTGTCTCAGAAATATGTGACTTAGGGTAGGCTCTATAGGCTTATTTATAGGTGTTCAACAACGTATTTGGTAAAAGAAATAGTCTACGTTCGCATAGAAATAATCTTCTCAGATCTGCCATTGGGTGGTCGACCCCCCCCTTTATGGGGACGACCCAGGGGTCGATACCCCCCTTATGGGGTCGACCCAGGGGTCGACACCCCGTCGATGGGGTTGACACCCCTGGGCGGGAATTTTCCCGCTCCCCTTTCTTTACGTGAATTTGAACTGTTTTGAATTTCTAGACTTATTTTATTCATATATACTCTTCTTATGCGTATACAAACTTCAAAACTTAATAACTTCTTCACACGATGTTTGTTTTACGCAAATCAGGTGTCTATTTTGACCAGAATTCCGAGATGAACGCAATGTTGCAATTCGTTTCACTTAATTCTGAATATTTAGTTACGTTATCCTTATTTTATTATCTTGAGTTAAAAATGCGGGGTGTTACCATTTCCGTTTGGTTTCTCATTTTGAAAATAATCTATGCATGCAAACTAACTATCGTGATAGGTTCCTTTGGTCAATGGTGTCTCACATCACTTGGACATATATTCGACTGTTGGAAATTGCAGACTTCTGTTGAATAAGGCAACTATGCTCGCATCATTAACTTACTAAGTCCAATTCTAATTTTTTAATTATTACTGCTAGATTAACTAGTATAAAATAAGGAAAATTATATCCTTCCTGCCCTAGGATATTTATTAAATTAGTTTCCTCGTTGGACTTAGTATTAAAATGGCAATCAATACCCATTCATCCTCTTTCTGATTCCGTTTATTTTCATTAATTGGGGTTGTTGCCATTATGACCATGACAGTCATATTTTCCTAAGGCGCTAATTAACCCTTTAAATGCTATTTACTACCATAATTAATGTCATTTATGAACCTAACGGTCAAAATTTCCTAGGACATTAATTTACAACTAAATGCACTTGCTATATCACTCCTTTTTTATTTCTAATCTAATATTGTAACTCCTTAAATGTTTCTATTTTACTTTAATTTGATTTATTTTGTACATACATACATACTTATATATTATATTATAAGAAATATTTACTTACCTAATTGGAGTTATAATTCGTATTCCTAGTCATTGGTTTCAAATTGTAACCATTAGGCCTAACTACCTAATTTAGTTTATTTCCCCCAAATCCACAATGGTTATGATAATTATTATTTCTTTATGGACTTATTTGTACTAAATCAATCGCTTTTATTGCTACAACGTTCATAATATATATTTCCATATAATATGGATTACACTTCCATATGTAGTTCCATAAAATCGAAACCATTCAAAAACACAAACATTAATCATAATATATATTTCGTCATTTACATAGATTTGAATGGATAATGTATGTATGTGAATTTGTGTGTGTGTGTGTGTGTACATATATTCGCGAAGTTAACGTAGTTGTTATTCTTTTACTTTTATTATTATTAAATTAATTTTTTTGGTTTAAGCTAACAATCAAACATTCCTATTTGCCTTCAATTTTATAATAAGATTCTGAATCTTACAAAAGGCTATTAACTTTAATTATTGCAAATTATGCTTAAATATTTAAAAGGGGAATAGACATATTTCAAATCATAAGAAATATATAATATGAATGTTTTTGGAATGATTGACGAGAACTATGCACAAATACGTACATACATACATACATATATATATATATATATATATATATATATATATATATAAGAACCTATATTTGTACATGAATTTACACAACCTTTTTCTTTATATTTTTGTGAATATTTCTTATTGATTTCAAATAAAAAATTTTGCTGAAAAGGAACAAAAAGGTAAATTTATAATAACTAAGTTAAAACCGAAACAAAACTAAACACAACCACGCTTATATCTTTTTAACCAAATTTACATAAATTACAAGTTAACATCAAAATTGCATATCTGGAATAAAACTACAATTTAATAATGATTTATGGGACTGATTTCCAGATCTATGGTCTTTAAAATAACCACAATATTTTAAACACAATTGTGGGCAATGATTTTCAAGTACAAAATAATAGTAATATTCAAAAGCGCAATTATTCTCCAGATCCGACGAAAACTACAATAGATCTATGGAACACATAGGCATATATTTCAGATTTAATACAAATGAAGTAATCGTATTATTGTACACTTTGTATATAAATTTCCCACTTACCTGAAAGCATCCAAATCTAAATTTGTATAGTCTTTTAGGCTTTCACTTAAATTCTTACATATCTACAGTTATTCTAAAAAGGGGATACTTTCAGATTTGTAGACTTGCACGTAAATAAGAAAAGAGTGGGAAATCTTATGAAGAAGAACCTAAACGTCAATCCATTTGAATATGATTAACCCTTTCAAATCCATATTGTTTATGTTTGATTTCGATTATACTTTTGTTTTAGAACTTGTTTGAGGAGAAAGGAAAATGCGGAACTTTGCTGCTGCTCCCAAGAAACATGTGGAAAAGAATGGGGGGATAACCATTTATTTACGGGATTGAAATGGGCGTGAAACGTTAGATTTAATTTAATAAACATCCATCTATCCATTTTATATATTATATAATAAAAAATTGTGTAACCCTAGTGGTCATTGGGCTGTTGTCGTCAGGGGCGATCGACCGCCCCATCCAAGGGTGTCGACCGCCTTAGACAAAAACGCCCAATGAAGGCAAGTTATAAATGGTGTTAAATATTATATATATTTTGTTTTATTATTTCCATCCATATTCGTATTTCATCCGTAACTTTTTCATACGGACTCTGTTTGCGAAACTCCAAACACGAAAGTTGACCAGAATTCCGTGACAAACGCAACGGTAAAAATTTCATGGTCAAATTCCATCGTTTGCAGAAATTCCTCTTTTTGAGAATCTAATTAAATAGCTAATTAAATTATTGTAAAAATTTCGGGTTGTTACAACACTGAACCTACCACATATTTGCCTTTTCCTTTCAGTGTCCTTACAGTGCCTAGCTGCTTGGGTTCCAGGCAACTCTTCCTAAAATGACTTTCCTTGCAACAATTATAGCATTTGTAGGTAGCTACCTTCCCCATTGGACACTTAATATTTATATGCCCCTCTATGCAACCAGTATAACAAATTATTTTTCTTCTTGCCTTAGTAATCCAATGGTTTTATTAGCTCCATCGTCCCCTTTCTTATTTTCATAAGGATAAAACTTATTTTTTTCCTTCTTGTTACTGTTGTTATTCTTGAAATTCCTATATTTCTCCCTGATTTTATCATGTGCTCAATACTCAGGGTTAAGTCCAGCACTTGGTCAAATAATTTACCTATATAGGGTAGCATTGCCCTACCCTAGCCGACATTTAACCACTGAATATATCGGCCATTCTTAGATGTTGCATCATCTACTAGCATTGTGTCATACTTGGACAATGCCTCGAACTTCTGGGTATACTCAGTGAAACTCAATGCTCCTTGCCTTAATTTGATAAACTCTTCTAGCGGTGAGGCTTTTACTGAGGCTGACACAAATCTTGCCACTAATAGCTCTTTGAATTTATTCCATGTTATCTGATTTTATGGCCTTCCAACAATGATGACTTCCCACCAATCCAAAGCAACACCCCTTAGTTGTCTTGAAGCAATCTCTCTTCCTTTGATCCTTAACTTGAATATCAATGAAGATCCTTTCCAGGGTCCTTAGCCAAGTTTGAACCCCCATAACACTCTCAATCCCATCAAAGCTTTTGCCTCCAAGATGTGTAAATGGCTTCAGCAATTTGGATAGCTCTTCATGAGGGTTGGCTTGCCAATTGCCTACCCATCCCTCAATTCCCTTATAAAATCGTGCATGTCCACCCTTTATGTCTCATTTGATGATCCTAACGCCTGATGATGCCTTGGTCCTACAATGGTTTCGTAAGGATAATTTTTCTTAAGTTAGTTTAGTTTTCTAGCATTTCTTTAATTTCGCACAATTAACATGGGTATCTAGTCATACAATTCATATTCACACTGATTCAAACAATATATCATACCATCCAGAGTTTTGATTTAATTATTTCTAGTAGTGTAACATGTTAACACTGATACCAACTGAGATGACCCCTTAATTCTACCTCAAATTGTACCTAGCTTTTCCTCTCCAGGTATTCCTTTCTTTCAAAAGGTTCGTTGCCTTTAAACCACTTCCAAGATCCTTGATTATACCAATATAGCAATATAGATATTTTAATCTGCTTTATAACTTGTATATGTAAAGATATACAAGCCCATTTTGCTTATAATAAGAGTTAAATCGAAATGCAAAAGAAATTTGGTTATTTAAATTTCAACTAATCACAACACATCAAAACTGAGCATAAATGTACAATTTTACAAATATATTTCCTCATGTAATTTTTCCATGTGTTTATGTTATTTTTAAGCTACCTTATATGTCTGGTATGATAATGAGATACAAATTCAGCACTTTAGTTATATTATAAATCTGTTGCAAAAGTGTTATAATACTTTCTTTTACATATAAATAAGTCTTGGCCTTACCTACTTTTCCTTCTTATTTTGGCTTCCATATCATACTTAAGTTACTTGAATTTTAGGTATAAATCATGGTGAAACCCTCCCATTTTAACATAAATATAATAAACCTGAAACCGTTTTTAAAAAATATTCTTATATATGAACTTATTTTGAGGTATAAGCTGCCCCTTTGTAAAATTCATTTTCCTTGTAAAGTATGTTTGTTCATATGTCATAAAACACTGGTAAATTATGCACCTATAAACAACATTTTGCACAGCCACTTTCATCAAAAATATAGATTACAAATTGTTGAATCATTACTCCTTTTCAAAGCATAAACTACAACTATACCTGTTAATAGAAATCAGGGTGCTTCCTTGGTGCATGTGCCTCAAATGTCAACATATAATATAGAAAAGTATAGCTGACATTCGAGTGCAATTTCATGCTACTTCCAGTCATGCTTTAATAGCATACACATAAGTTCAAATATAAGTATATTCCAAACTTGGTTCATTATTAGACTTTAAGCTTTGCTATACAATTATAGTTATTCTCTTATCCATTCAACCGTACTTAATTAAATAGGTTCTTAGGAATATATATACATACTAGCCACTTTTAAAAGAATTCTTTGATTTCTAATTCAATTCAGATGTAAGTAGAAAATATTTCTTCACTTACATATTCATCAGAGCAAATCATAACGACAAATAACTGGTCTTAACTCAGTACATATTAAGCAATACATTAGTCCTACTTCATTAACTAATTATTTCGACATTAATGAACTACCTGAGATAACTAAGCAAGCATAATTCCTTCCTTCCAAGCTATATTCCTTAACACATCTTACTTAGCCTCTTCACTACCTGCATATGCACTAAAGACTGCCTCAAAATAAATTGAGACACCCCAAGCGTGCACAAACACAAATAGGATTGGACATTTTTTTGGTATGAATAATTTACATAAAACATTGCATCAACCTATATAGTTAAATAACATGTATTTACTTAAATATAAAGGTACTACCAGTATACTCGTGCATGAATATATATCATTTTACTGGAATTATTTTTGCATATATCAAAACATTCCAACATTCATACACACAATACCTATGGTACATTGTATATGAATGCTTCAACAAATCATAATGAATAGACAATCATCGTGAATCAGTATATATTAAACCCATTCATAAGGCCACCCTTCCAGCCTATATCATTGCCTTTCTTCCAGTAAGATACCCTCTAAAGTGTTGGCCTAGGCCTCCTATGGATATGTTATTATTTTTATCAGGTCATTACTGTCAACTCGACTATTATGTGAACATTAATTGGGTCATGTAATTCCCCCAATCACTCTGATGACTGGGCTTAAACAAGCCATGTGCAAACCTACAAAATATCTGTAATGCCCAGCTGCTTAAGGTAGCCTCTTTCCACCCTGTGTCCTTAGTGATTTACTAGATGGTTACTTAACTTCTTCTTATTTAGTTTACTCTATTTCCGGGATACTCATTTGTTCTCAAAACAGCCCAGATCCAATACCAAACATAATTATATATCTACACAAAAATGGCAGTCATTACATATCATTCATAAGAAATAAACCAATGATACATATACGTCAAACATTAACAATCTATATAATCACTTATTGCTAATTTTAATATGGTCATGGGTGTTTTGAGGGAGAGATACACCATGAATCCTTCATCTCCATTTATCTGTGCTCTACTTAGACCTTATATTATTATCCAAGGCTCAACTAAATAACAAAATTAATTTTAAGGAGGTTTAATGAAGAAAACATGAGCTTAGCACAAGAATCTAATCATTGCACCCCTGGCATCTTCGTATATAAATACAGAACATAAGCAGTGTGCTCTACACTACTGCCCTATACTTATCCTTTTTATTGACCATATATCAAATAGTAATAATATAGAACACTTTTAACATTCAATCCAAACAGAGGTGTTTATACATGGTTTTAAATTAGGTTTTCCATATGTTACTTCTAGATATTTACAAGCATTTCTAGGGATCATAACACAGCAATATCACATCTATATTTGCATACATCATCACACATATTTTATCTTAAACCTCACAGTTAAATAAAATTATTTCTTATAGAAATTTTATACTGCCTTTGTAATAGGATTTAATGCCATATGATAAGTGAAATATGCTTTTCTTTCTAGTATATTTAATGCGGCTTTGTTCTTTGTGAAGTTGCTACTATTTCCTTATTTATTTTATGAGAAGACTAGCTTGGCTAAAACCTATAGGCTACTTATGTATAAAATCATTAGCTAGGGTTCGGTTGGTTTAAACAATGTCCATTATACCCTATGCTATAATTATTTTGAAGCACTAATTTTTCATATCCTATCCCTTTTTGAATTCGGGAGAAAGTTGGATTAACAAAGACACACTAGGTATTTCTTTCATTCAACAAAAGGTTGCTTTTCAAATTCCTCCTTTATCGCCTGGGTCATGCAATTTGCATTTTTCCTAGGTTATTCTATTTTAGAAATAAGGTGTATCTGTTATGTAACCTATTATATCAACATAATCCTCTTTGAACACCAATTGTGACTTATATATATATAATCCTATTAATTTTTCTTTGCTGGTTATTTTATTTCCATAACATACTAATTACTCTAACAAACTTCCTTCTTTATTATTTATACAAACAAGATTTTATCCCTTATTATTTTTCTTGCATTAAACCAAAGTTTTAATTTAGTAAAATTCTCACATGTTTATTTCTAAGATTTTCAATTATCATTTGGATATGTACAGTAAACGGTGTGCACACGCACACTTTATAACATAATTTTTATCACAGACAATCATGCTTATTTACTTTAATAATCATGTCCAAGGTGTAATGAATTTAGGGTTATTACAATGATCAGGTTGTAATACATGCAGTTTTGAAAGGCATCAAGCTTTATTGTTTCATGTTTCGGAGATTTGATTAGAAACAATTCAATAGATGCAACTTTAAATGGCACAAAGATAAATAGTGCATTCTAACGTTCGTCGATGGTTCTTTCGATGGCTAGCGATGATTCCTTATTTCGTGTTATATTTATAAATAAAGCACATACCCTTCAGAAATCGTATCTGGTATTCCCGATGGATGCCGTGGAATAAAATGAGTTACAACAGCCCGAGAGCTTTCTTCGTCCTCATTTTCTTTCCTTCCGAAACTAAATTTCATACGAAAATTACAACCTCCGCCTTCTTCCCTCCTACCTCTAATTCACCATTCAACATTCCCTACACCTCCTTAAGGTCTCCAATTCCTCCAAATCAGTCTATCAGCATCTCCAACCTTCTAGGCACCTCTAATTTAGTACTTTACCTAAATCTTGGGCAGATTTAATTTTGTTAATTTGATGTAATTTGCTACTTTACTTGTTTATATCATATCTATGATTGTTTAATATAGTTTATTAAGTATTAGTTATTATTGTTAACTATTAAATGTTGAAAATACAAATTTCTTTAATAGGAAGTAGGGGCTAACCGGCGAAGTAGAAAACAACAATGTCGAAAATTAATATTTCATTTATAATATGAAGCTCAAAACTTATAACTGAAAATTAATTAAAGTAAATGTATGAATAAAAGAATATTAAATTGTATAAATGAACTAGAACTAAATATAAAAGGAATTATATTATACAAGTAATAATTAAACATTAAATTGTATGTTTGAATTGGAGAATAAAATGTCAATGTTTTTTTAAATTAGAAGAAGTGAATAATTACTTTACTAACCGGAGCTGGATGTATCAATAATGAAGGAAAATAAGAGGCTCAGTGAGCAAACAATTTATAATGTATACACATGTTTATTAAACTCATTTTGAGTAATAACGGAAACATCAAAGAAATTCATTATTCTGGCGGTAGGTGCAAATTGTCGAAGAATTTGACCCTATATAAGGTTAGAATACATTTGCATCGGTATTAACATTATTTTTTTGCCAACATGGAAATATAGGTTATGGTTTTGGAACTAAGGTAATCTAGTCCTTTTGAGCTTTGACTGAATTCACCATTCCTTGTATATAAAGATCCTAAGTTCGAAAATTAGTTACTCTTCCTTCAAAAGGCAAGTGTCACGCTTACGAGACTTAAGTACCAACAGTTTTCTCAGAATAAGGCTTCAACAGTCATTACTAATTGGAGCTTGAATACGCACCAAGGTAGGTTAGGTAACTTCTAGGTATATTTGATTCGGGAGTGTTAACATACAGTAGCATAATGGACTGCAGGATAATATGCGAAATATCAAGAACACAACAATTTATAGTGGTTCGGTTCGGGTAAAATCTACGTCTCCTTTGAAGACTTTAAGATTTCATTCACATGTGGAGGTGACAAGGAAAATCCTCAATTTGATTTACAAATTAAGGTTTATCTCTTAGAATATAATATAAGACTTGAGAATGAGAAAAGTCTCCCAAAATGTGACCCCTAGAGTCTTATTTATAGACAATTTGAGCCCCTTTCCGAAATGATCACGTGGAAGCCCGCATCTGCCTCCATCCTTCAGTACTGGCTTCCCTTATATCTTTCGGTGTCTGGTTCTTTTGTATCGGCCTTCCTTGAAAGTTCCTAGTATCGGTGCTGGTTTTCATTTTAGTGTCTTCGGGTTTCAGAACCCTAGCTTCGGAAATGTCTTTTTTAGTGTCATCTTGCCCTTAGGAGTTTCTTTTACTCCTTTCATTATGTTTTTGGTAATTGTATCGGCACCAAGCCTGTTGGTATAGATAGCACTTTGTTTACCTATCTATTTCGTGTTCGGCTCTATGTTTCCATTTGAGCTTTGATGTCATGCTCTACTTTCCTTGTATGTGATATTGCTCATACTAGTACTAGTGTTTGGCTTCATTTCCTTATTTAATGTGTTAACTTTTGGTATCACCTCTATGCTTTAAACCTGCTTCCTTCCCACTTACTATTGGTCTTCGTGCTTCTTCTTTTATTCTTCTTATTTTGGTTCTGCTTTTAACGACTTCGGCTTTCTGATTTCGGGTTTTGCTTCCATTGCTTATGCTAATGAAGATGCCCTTGCATATTGGTATCGATACCGAAATTGCTAGTATTGATAGTTTCCTGTTGCTTTATCATATGGGTTTTTCGCTCTTCATTTTCTTTTGTGAGTTTGGTTTCGGTCCCATGCCCTCTATTTGAGTGTTTGGGTATCGAAATCACGATATTGGTTCCTTAACATTCAGCTTCATTCTAGTTGCCTTCACTTGGGACATCAAACCCATGTCTTCGCCCTTAAGTCTTTGGCCTCGGGTTTATTTCTTTATGACTTCGGTATCGGCTTCGTCACTTGGTGCTATCGCTACTTTTGGTATTGTTACTTCTATTCCTCATAAATCCCCTGCCATCGGTGTCGTCTTGACACCTTTGTACTTTTGTACTAATTATGCTTTATTCAGGTTTCTGCTTAGTCACCGGCCCTTGGCCTTCTCACTACCTCCTGGTATTTGTTTCGGCTTTATTGGCTTCATCTTGAACCTGTTACTATTGATGTTGGCTTTGACTCTTCCCAGGCTTCTATTTTAGTGCCAGTCTCACTAGCCTTTTCTTTTCATTAACTCTATACAAATTTGGTGTCAATAGTTAGCCCCTTAGTACAAAAGAGGCTTTTGTTCTTTAAGACAAAATGCAGTGACCTCTGCATTGCCTTTCTGTAACTTAAGAAACATCAGGGAAACTTTGTTATTAGTTTTACCTTAACCCGTAGTAATGATACAAGAAAAGATGGGTAGGGGGAAGTATATTATTTTAGGATTTGGGGAACTGCATACGCGACAAAATGAAAAGGAGAAGGAAAAAACCGGGCCTGAGAATGAAAAGAAGCGGGCGTGGGGAAATTATGCAGGCGTGGGGAAATTATGCAGTTTACTATTTTTTTAATAAATAATGAAATTATTTCTCATGACCTCCCTTCAAAATGATAATTAACCTCTCTAATTAATGAGATTTAAGGTGAAATATGTAACTTGAATTTGCAGGTTGATTTCATTCATGATGTGGTTAGCAAGATTAGAATGAATTTCATAATAATAAGGTTGCAGATGAGGCTATTTAAATGCTCTAATTAACTTTATTGTAGACTATAATGCGAACTCCTATTATTATTGTCAAACGGTTACGTAATAAATGGAAGTTTCAACTGGTTACTTATGTAATGGAAACTCCAACGCCTACCTGTTACTATATGTGAACCAATATAATGAAACTTCAATACTTCTTCTAAAGTCATTAATACTGAAAATAAATTTGTATATTAATTATTAATCTTACAGCAAGTTCACAACATGCTACTAACAACATCCTAGTAGCTGAGAATACGAACCTCCCTTCACAGCAGCACAGCAGCACTCGATTCATAACAATGAAATACCATTTAATAGTCCATCTACAACAAAACTCCAAACCATTTCCTTCCCTCTGCCTAGACTGCCTTGCTCATCGCTTCAAAATCATCGCAAAAGGAAAGCTCCTCACTAGCTGATTTCATCAATCAAATTACCGCATGCATGCGACTGTCTCCTTAACCACCCAAACTCCTCTGCACCATCAATAATATAATATCAAACTCCACAAAAAAATTACTACTTCATTACCACCAAACCTACCATTCAGCAACCCCACTAAAACATTCACGCTACAGCCAGCACCCGACCGATCGACAACAGATCCTCCTTCACTGTCCATTCCAGAAACACAAAAAAGGCAAGGAAAGTTAGAGGAAAACAGTGGAAAAGGAAATAAATGAAATAGAGCATTAATTGTAAATAGCTACACGTAGAAAGTTAGAAAAAAAAGGATAGGCACAGGAATCTTATATAATAAACAGGCAGGCATGCATCTGCATGCATGGTGGGCAGAACACAAGTATAAGCATTCAATCTTATGGAAGCAGGCACACTGCGACCTCACCCTCTAGCTGAAGATGCACCCATCCAGATTCCAGACTGAGACTGTGCTTCTAAGTTGTCAGATAATTAAGCTTCATCATCACTGTGACGGGGAGCAGCTCAAGTTCAGGTGGTAGGAACCTATTTGTCGTGGAGGCTGGGCGTAAAGTAGCTCAAGTTAGCTCAAGTTCAGGTGGTAGGAACCTATTTGTCGTGGAGGCTGGGCGTAAAGTAAAGGGGTTCAAAAAAATTTGGACCATTTCTCGATTTGTGCGTGTCATCCTTGCGCAGGGGCCATGCTAATCTTCTCTGTATCGTTCCAATTTTATCGGATGTCCCCGAGGGGACAACATATAGCTCGGCAGCATAGTATAAAACCAAGCGACTTTTCCTCCATTCGCCGATGTGGGACTTGCTCACTATATTCGGTTTCACTCTTTCAGTTTCAGATGGACAATAAACTACAACAGCTGCAGGGATAAAATACATACAACAGCTGCAGGGATAAAATACCAGCCTGCCTTGTGTGAAGTATAGATGATCAGTACCTAGCTACTCCCACGCTTACCTCCTCCTCCTTTTCTGCTTTCCCAATATGTCCCATTCCAACACAAACAAACGATTCCCCTCATCACAAAATAAAAATAAAATAAACCCTGTTATTATGGCATATATATACAGACAGCATTGATCATATATAATATGTTTCCAACTGGTCATTTGTAATCAATACTAGGACATATGCAAAATGTCCAGTGATAGATAATTAACATTGTATATATCCTTTACATATCATAACTTGTCAAAGTCAATGGGATCAGCTTAGCTATTCTGTTTACCAATTTAATTCACAAACCAAATGCATACCAACTCCCTTTTTCACTCAGTTTCAATTTCGACCTACCCTGACACTGCTGCTCTCTACGCTAGCTTACTTCAAACCAAACGTCATCATTTCTAATTTTCAACTTATATTACATAATATCAACACCATACTCAACATTCCCGTAGACATCCAGCTCTTTTAGGTTTTCAGCATATTACATTTCAACGAATTATGGACTGACTCCATGATATAAATTCCTAATTTAAAAGCGCTTACATTAAGAATCGGGCAAACTGGCAGAGTATCGCTTAGCAGACGAGGGCAACAACGGCGCATGATCTTAAAATCAAGGCAAAGCGGCACTGCAGCAGTTGGATTGAAGGGTGGTAGCACCATAGCCATAGCATATGGAGGTAGAGAGGGGTTGCCAAGTTTTTTTTTATCTCCAATTGCATTTCGAATTTCGAATTGAAGTTTTTTGGTAGCTCTGCTCAATTTGGGGCAGCCTGACATGACGCGCTGAATTGGTAAAGGTAAAAAAGGAGACTGTAGAACATGAGAGAAGTGATAAACGTAAAAATTAAATTATATAGTTGTAACCTATAAAACCAAACCAGGTTACTTATAATAACCTTCATGTTCCAACCCCGTTATAATAACCTATGAAACCAAACCAGGTAAAAATGAAATTATATAATAACCTTCATGTTCCAAGCATGATTGACAGATGTACGTGATACGTGTACGTTATGTTCAACAAAATCAATTATTTTTTACTGTTGTAAACCATTACATTGTACATTGTATCTACAAACAGAGAAACATACGAATCGAGATCAATGCAATGCAATTTTGTTCTGCAATTCTCTGTCTCTGAAACAAACTCATCAAAAATAAAGAAAATTACTTCATTTCCATTTAACGAAAAACATCGATATCATACAATATGGCATCATAGCCAAAAGTTTAACAACATTTCAAACTGATCAAATCAGCGAGTTGGATTAATAATAATGATAGCTTATTATATAGATATTGTAAATATACATGAATATATATATATATATATATACACACACACACACACACACACACACACACACACAAATATGTTTTCTAAATATTGAAAATATGTTATTTTATGCCTATACTTAGGTCATTGAGATCAAAATATGTATATATGGATATTTTTAAGTAAAGAAATTATGCTTTACGAATATATCTACGTCTATGATATAGGTAACTTAATATATTCTTTAAAAATTGAAAATATGATTAAAAAAAAGGTTAGCTTGTAATGGCCATCAGTCTCCAAATATGTGGATTATTCAAAAATAGGTGTTGCGAAGATAGTATCCAGACTGATCTATTGTTAATACTCCGATGTATATATAATTTGATGCATATATAAAAATCTTTCTATTTGGTAAAGATTATCATTTATATTACGGCTTATCCATTCTGTTGTGAGGTTTTGTTTTGTACCTTCTTTCCTTTTTCTCCAATAATCCGTCTTTCTAGCATTCGGAAATTCGACATGTGAATACCATGGGCATATTTATGTCGACTTTTGAGGGTCGAAAGGGTGGACCCTTATAATTTGTAAATTATATTCCATATTTATTAAATATATTTAATAGTTAATTAAACATAATTAATAATTAAATTTAAATAAGTAATAATAAATAATTACTATTAAATATTTAATTTTTAATTTTGATATATATACTGAATTAATTTACAATTTCAAAAACTAACAATTTGATAATCTCTTATTAGGGTTTAATAGTTAATGATTATAATTGATAACTACATTTAATAAAATTCAACAATCTTTAATCTTTTAACATTGATTTTAAAATGTTCATAAATTTCACTAACCTTATAAACATTCAAAATGATAAAAAAAAAATCAACATTTTTAAAAAAAATAGGAAAATAATATTAATATTATGTTTCAAATTATTATTCAAACTGAAGCCTGTTTTCACAAAGAAGGACACATCTCTTTACATACTGCTGGAACAATAAAAGGAATTCATGCTTCTTTTTTCCATATTTCTACACCTAGAATTGATCGCCTCACTATAAATGCCCTAATTATCCTTAGCTGCGTTTGTAATGAAGAATAACGGAGCATTAGAAAGTGATATTTGAGTGGATCATTTAGGCTTGGAAGGCGGTGAATAGGGACAAGCATTTGCAGCCATGAACGAGGAATTAGAACAGGGCATATAACTACCATATTTTAATCTATGATTTTTAATTTAATTGTTTTATAGTTATTCCGCTATTTGTTTCTGATTGCATAATATGCATTTAATAGCACAAAGTAAATTGCAAAATTGCAATAATATAAAAAAATATTTTTTATTTCAAATAAATAAATAATAAGATTTTAAATTGTTCAGATTCAGTTCAAACCAACTTCATGTTGAATGTTTTTCATTGTATTATCTGAAATGATTGCTATTACGAAAAAGGGATCTGGGGGTGGCAACCCTAATAGGTGGGGTGCAAAGGCAACGCCAGGTGGTCGACTTAAAAATATTGAAACAAAAAAAATGGAAATAACGGTTTGAATTTGAACTTTAAAAATTAAAATTTCAACTAAATTATAAATTCATGGAATATACGTAATTTCGATGCCGAAATTTATAAAAAAAAATGTAAATTCGGAAAATATAAATGTTAATTTGCAAATTATTATTTGCTTATGTATTTAAATACTTTCTTTTGTAGCACTCTCACATACAATTTTCCATTATTTATAAACTACGCTTCATTCCCAAATTCTACTGTCTTTTCCTGACTCCTGATCCAAATTTTGTTCTCATTTAGTAATATTTCCAAATCCAAATGAAATGAAAGCGACGGAAATTCCCAGATCGACCCCAATTGGATTGTTCAGCACAAAATGGTCGCCTGTATTGTTCTACTCAAAAGTCAAAATCGAATATTGCACAACCTCGCCTTCATAACCTATTGATTTGACAAACCCTAAAGCTACCCCCGATTAATTCTTTGCGAGTCAAAAGATGCAAGGTTAGTCAAAATCGAATCTTTCTATTTGGCAAAGGTTGTCATTTATATTACAGATTAATCATTTTGTCATGTGATTTTGTTTTGTACCTTCTTTTTTTCCTCTAATAATTAATCCATCTTTTGGGCATTCGAAAATTCCACATGTGAATACCATGGACATATTATTGTCGACTTTTAAGGATTGAAAAAGTGGATCCTTACAATTAGTAAATTATATTAAATATTAATTAAATATATTTAATAACTAATAAAACACAATTAAAAATTAAAACCAAATAAGTAAAACTGAATAATTACTATTAAATAATTAATAATTAATTTTGATATCGATATTAAATTAATTTACATTTTCAATAACTAATATTCAGCTAATCTATTATTTAGAATTTAATAGCTAATATTACAATCGATAACTACATTTAATACTTAATAAAATTCAAACAATCTTTAATCTTCTGAATTGATTTTAAAATGCTCATAAAGTTCACTTGAAATAAATTCAAAGCCTTATAAATATTCAAAATGTCAAAAAACTCGACATTTTAACAAAAATAAAAATTTGGGAAAATATTATGTTTCAAATTATTATTCAGATTGAAGCCCGTTCAACTCTATAAACAGTTTTCTAAACATCGTCTATAAACCTGTTTTAATGAAAAGGAAACATGTCTTTACACACTGCTGAAACAATAAGAGGAATTCATGCTTTTTCATATTTCTACTCCTAGAATTGACCGTCTTACTACATATGCTCAAATTATCCTTGGAGGAGTTTGTGATGAACAATAACAAAGCATTAGAAGTGATATTTGAGCGGGGAATTTAAGCATGGATGGTGAATGGGGGCAAGCATTTGCAGCTATGAGCTAGGTATTTGAACATGCCATTCAACTAGCGTATCTTAATATGTGACTTTTAATTTAACTGTTTTATAATTATTCTGCTATTTGTTTCTGATTGTGTAACACATATTTAATAGCATGAAGTAAATTACAAAATTGCATTAATAAAAACTCACATCTTTTATATTTCAGATAAATAAATTATAAAAATATAGTAGTCTAGTATAATAGCTAGCTCTTGCACTATAATCTAGGATAAAGTTAGTGGATGACCCACTTTAAATGCTGTATACGGTGGACGGTCCACCTTAAAAACTGAATATAGTTGATTGTCAACTAACAATCACCCGGACTATACTATATTTTATTATTAGTTGCAATAAAAGGCGTTTGCGATCACCTTAAAACCAGGTTGACTTTACCAAAAATAATTTTTAAAATTTTAAATTGCTCTGATTCGGCTCAAACCAACTTCATGTTGAATGATTTTCATGGAATTATTTGACTTGATTGTTGATACGAAAGAGGGATCTGGGGTGGCGACCCCAATAGGTGGGGTGTAAGGGCAATGCCCCTACTAAGGGTAGTCGACTTAAAATATTCAAACAACAAAACAGAAATAATGGATTGAATTTGAACTCTCAAATAAAATTTAAATTATAAATTCACGTAATATTCATGGTTTCAACTTTGAAATTGCTAAAAAATGTAAATTTGAAAGATATAAATGTTAATTTACAAATTGTTATTTGCATATGTATTTAAATAGTTTTTTTTGTAACTCTCCCGCTATAATTTTCCATTATTTAGAAGCAACCTTTCTTGCAAAATTCTGCTGCCTTTTTTGATTCCTGGTCCAATTTCCGTTCTCACTTTTGTTTTTTCTCTCAAATATTGTTCGCCACCAAAATAATTTACAACCCGCCCTAAAATAAGTTACCATTTCTTCTCACCGGTAATATTTCCAAATCCAAATGAAACGAAATCGACGAAAATTCCCACATCGACCCCAGTTGGAAAATTACCTAATCTAAAAAAAAAAATTCAGCACAAAATGGTCGTCTGAATGGTTATACTCAAAAATTGGAATAAAATATTGCACAGCCTCGCCTCCATAACCTATAGATTCGACTAACCGTAAAGAAACCAGTGATTGATTCTTCGTGAGCCAAAAGTGCTAGGTGAGTTAGCAAGGATGATGGAAAATCATGGACATTCTTTTTCTCTTATGATCGGATATTACTTATCATAGATCGTTGATGATGTGAGCCCAACAAGTTTGATGGATGTGGTGCATATGATTGATTTCAAGAATCTAACTGTTAATTCAAGGATATATTAATCTAATTTTTTCCTGAGATGGTTTGTCATTTTTAAGTTGTTTATCTTTTATCTTATGAACATGTCTAAGATTTTGTTTATCTGGTGTTAATTGTAGTAATTGTAACGTTTTCAGCTTCCATTGTAATATTTTAAGCATCCTATGAACCTGTCAGTTTCGGGTTTTATTTTTCTAATTAAAAGTTGTAGTGATTGTTAACACCTTGCAATAAACTGTTGTTATTAAGAAAACTTCTAGTCAATTTTAATATGCTAGTTTTCCTTCCATTTTAAAATATGCTTAATAGTTGCGAACAAACTATGCGAACACATAGTTCACTTAAGCCAATGTTTGTTTTCTTAGTATATAAATCTTTTTTAATCGACAAACTTAGCAGCATGGATGTGACATTTTATAATGAGTCAGTGTTACAACATAGTAGATTCCACCGAGATCTGGTGACTAAACTAACATGGTCGAATATCCCTTATCTTGTGCACACCAAGCTTTCTAGTATGAAAGTTTGCCTACACTATTTTACAGTTGTTTCATGGCTATTATAATTATGTAGACTTCAAAATGTACTTACTTCATTTTGGGCTTAAGATTTGAGGAGAAAGATCGTATCTTTTGCAAGCTTGTGAGCTTCCAACTCTCAACAGTTTAATCTCTTTAAATCATGTGCATAGTTGTTTGGTGTGTACTTTGCACTAAGTAAGTAAAGCAAAAAATCATTAAACCATGCTGATGTGTATTAAATCGTGCTGAAATATTTGTATTAAACCATGTCGTTGTATATTAAACCATGTGTTATCATCATGCAAAATATATCAAATGTACGTTTCAAAACATTATCAACCTTTAACTTTTTCTAAAACTACTGTAAAACTTGTTGTGATGTTAAATCCTAAACCATAAATAACGTGTGCATTTCACTTTACTTGCCATGGTGCGTGTATTTGAGATGGAACACTTTCTATTGCCTCTTCTTGCACAACTTTAAGCTTTTGTGAATCTATATCTATTGACATTACCAAAGCACTATAGTGGAGAGTTTCAAAAGTAAAATTATTAAACCTTTTCCTGATGTTTACATATTCTGCATGTTTTAGCAAAAATTCTGAAAGTTCTTGTAGCCAAAGAACCAAAGATAATTTTTACTGCTAATTTAAAAGTCCTTAGTGTGAATTAAATATTGATTTTCAACATTTTATAAAGCTTTAGATCGATTCTTAGCTTTCACAAGCTATAGATCTTCAGACCCACAAATTTATGTATCAATTTGAGTCCTTATCAAAGGATCATGTTTAAGCCTTTTCATTTCTCAAGTTTAGTGAAGATTCGAAGAGATCTTGTGTTTTTGCTCTGTCATTTTTATTCACTACTCGTATGATGTAAATGAGGACATGTCGATGGGTGCATGACCTCAATATATAATATATTCACTAAAATATACACATCTTGTTTGTCTTTTGAATATCTCATGTTGTTGATTTCTTTTGTACGTGGTACCATATCTTTTGAACTCATTTACAATCTATCAAACAATTGTGTTTTTTGCAGCAAGAGGATGAAGAGATAACAATTGTAACACCCCGTATTTTCTGTGAACATAAAGTAACAAAACAAAGTATACTTAATTTTTAGAAGAAGAATTAAGGGAAACGGGTTGTGCTATTGCGTTCGGCTCGGAATTCTGCTTGGGACAGAGTCCGAGTTTGCGTAAATTGGACTTCGTATGAAGAAGTTATGACACTTAGAAGTTTCAGGAATTTGAAATAAAAACCAGCCCGAATTCAAAATTTAAAAAGTTCGAAATTCAAAACACATACCCGGGCTAGGCGGGAAATTTTCCGCCCAGGACCCAGGTCGACCAAGGGGTCGACCTAGGTCATATAGGTCGACTAGGGGGTCGACCTCCCCCTATTTCCAGATCCGTGGACAGGTTCATTTTTCTGCATTTGGACACCTGTTTTGACCAGATTCGTTGATCCCTATGCTATATAAACACCCTTAAGGCTACCGTTTTCTCTACACAACTTCATTACGCTTATACTTTGCCCTAATTCATATTAAAATAAATCAATGGCGTCTCTACTCTACTGAAACCTAAGCTAGAACTAGAGCTTCTTCTTCCTCAAATCTGAATAGGATTAAAAGAGAACAACTACAACCCCTTTTTCATTTAGAATCCAACCAAGATGAGTACAGTTATTTTCGGATATGAAATTTAATTATGATCTTGACATGGTTACAAATCTGAATCTGAGATTATGCATATTCTTGTTTATCAGATCTGTTCGTATGTGTATATCTATCTTATTAATATTATAGTAACTATTCTGTATCTCTTCCTTCCTTCTGTTCTATAGCCAGGCTACCACGAGCCTGAGCCAAATCTCATATGAGATTGATGCATGAACGCTAAATTTGGGAAAAATAGTGAATGATGCATAACTAGACATGACTGACTTGTGACTAATTTGAGAAAAGAACATATGTTGTAATTTAAGATCTAGATCTGGGCATACTATATATGATAGTCTGTGATTTGGAAGATGGAGAATTATTGTGTATATGACTTGGGCGCAAAGATCTATATTATAATAGGATAATTATTAAATGTGAATATGCCTAAATGGGGATTTTGGATATTTGGCATATGCTGAAATCAAAGGCTATAATTTGGCATAGTTCGTATTTTATATCATGATTTGGAGTTTTTAGAGAATATCTGTACTGTGTAAATTTAACTAAAATTTGGGGCATATCTTATATTGTGAATTATGACCATAATTTGGGCATGTAAAACTAGACTTAATTTTATGATTAGGTGAGGCATGTCAATGGAATTTCAAGGGATGATTAAATCTGTTAAATTGCCTAATCTGTTGAAACTGAATACAGTAATTTGGGGTACGAAAATCGGTCGGCTCGATCTAAAATTGAGCAAAACAAGTTAATAGAACTTTGAATAATCTGCTGTAACTTGTAAAGAGGTTCAATTTGTTGAATTGGCATAATTACTCTGATATTGGCATAATCTGTGAATGAATACTTTAGCTAAAATTAAGAATGCTTAAACACGAGGTTAAGCCTGGCTTATGGAAGAAGTCTGCCCGGAACCGTCTGGCACATCCAGCGGACACAAGCTACCGACTTAATGTGAGAGGTCTGTGCATTAGTAATTAATTAATGCAAATCTAGGATAAATATGATGCCTAAAACGTGTTGGGTGGATAAGGTTAAATCAACTGGGCGGATGAATCTAATAAACCCGTTTCGTAAATCTGTAGGCCAAATACAGGGGTAGGTGAAACAATATGTAAGTCTGTTAATCTGTATATTTGATCCGTTAGTCTGAAAACTTGTTAACCTGGATGTCTGATCAGAGAACTAGTTAATCTGAACTTTGTACATCTGAAATCTGTAAGCAAGTTAGTCTGAAATCTATTAGTCTGGGGACACAAGGTTAGGAGGGGAAATTACTTATGTCATCTGTTGTGTGGGACCCATATTAGTCAGTAACCCTTTTTTGGTATCAAAACTATGACCCAACACTTGGAGGGGTCCGGGGCACGCTTACTGAACTAATTGTAAGAGGTTCACTCTGATAATGGCGAGGGGTGTCGATGGCGCATTCCAACTGGGTCATGTGCGTGCATGGATCTGGTCTGCTTTGAGGATGTAAGACACTATGACATCCGTAAATAGGTCTGTGTCTATAGGTTGCCACTTTAGGGAATGATACACCCTTCTGTGGGGCCGACACAGGGTATTTATGTATTAGGGAGCCAATCGCTTGGGGTAGAAATTAGGGTACACCTAGTTCCGCATGTTTCTGTTTCTGTACCTTCTGTTTCTGTTGGGGTGGTAAAGGCCCATTATTAGCATTCTGTTTCTGTACCTTTTGTCTCTGTTGGGGTAGTAAAGGCCCATTAGTTGGGTGGTAAAGGCCCATTATTAGTATTCTGTTTCTGTACTTTCTGTCTCTATTGGGGTGGTAAAGGCCCATTTACTAACATTCGGTTTCTGTAGAGATTTTTCTATTTCCGTTTCTATTTCAGTTTATACATTAGGGTAACACCTAATCCTGTTCTAATATGTATTAGTGCAGAGAAGTAAGATATAGGTAAGAAGCATATCTTGGTCTATATCATTCTATTCCTTCTGTTTAACTTAAGCATACCTGCTACTCCTGCTGCTGTAATCTCTCATCAGTTTTATTTATATGTCATGATACTACTATCTGTTTATATGCTAGAAGTTACTAGACTCGCCAGACTTTATGTCTGACCTCGTTTGTTTTCGCCTCTTTTTCTTTACGTTTCCCCCCCAGATGCTCAGGGTGGAAACATAGGAGCTTGATTCAGATTCTCTCTGCTTGAAGTGTTTGAAGTATTGCTTGGCTTTGACTCTACCTTCTTGTGGCTGTTTATGTTGGGGATTATGGTTTTAAAATTATGCATTCTGAAGGAGTTTGGTATAAGACTGATACTTGTGTACTTGGATTTTGGTATTGTGATTTTGAAGGATGTAACCAAACTTATTTCTGTTTCTGCTGTAATAAAGTTATAAAATTTTCAAGTACTACTTTACGTATCTGTCTTGTAATATTCTATTCTGTTTACTTATAATGCTTCATGGAAGTTAATGCATTCCCTTTGTGAATGACATTAACGGACATGGGGTGTTACAACAATGGCCAAGCACAATGTAGTTCAAGAGTGTGACTATTGGTCCTAGTAATCAATCATTTGTTTTCTAGTATATGTTATGTGTGAAGACAATGGAATGTTTTGTTGTGTTATTTTCTTCCATATGTTGATCATATTTTATGTTGAGCTACTACTCACGATGATTGAGATGACCCCTTAATTTTACCTCAAATTTTACTTAGTTTTTTTTCTCCTTTGGGTCATCCTTTCTTTCAAAAGGTTCATCCCCTTTAAACCTCTTCTAGGATCCTTGATCATACCAAAATAGAAATATTAGATTATTTTAATCTATTTTATAACTTGTATATGTGAAGATATATAAGCCCTTTTTTGCATCTAATAAGAGTTAAGTTGAAAAGCAAAAGAAAATTGGTTATTTAAATTTCAACCAATCACAACACAATAAAACTGAGCATAAGTGTAAAATTTTACAAATATATTTACTTGTGTAATTTGTTCATGTGTTTATCTTATTTTTAAGCTACCTTATATGTCTGATTTGATAACGATTAAAAAAAATCAACACCTTAGTTATATTATAAACCTATTGCAAAAGTGTTACAATACTTTCTTTTACATAAAAATAAATCTATCTGCTTTTCCTTTTTTATTTAGGCTTCCAAATCATACTTAAGTTACCAAAAATTTAAGTATATTTAGTGGAAAAACACTCACATTTTAATATAGATATACTAACCTGAAACCTTTTTTTATAATATTCTTATATATGAATTTATTTCTACGCATAAGAATGCCCCTTTGTAAACTCATTTTCCTTACAAAGTATGTTTGTTCATATGTCATAAAACACTGGTAAATTATGTGCCTATAATCAACATTTTGTGTTGCCACTTTCATCAAAATATAGATCACATGTTGTTGAATTAATTCTCCTTTTCAAATCATAAACTGAAGCCATACTCGTTCATATAAACCATGGTACTTCCCTGGTGCATGTGCCTCAAATGTCAACATATACTATAGAAAAGTATAGCTGGCATTTGAGTGCATTTGCATGTCGCTTCATGTCATGCTTATATAGCATACACACAAGTTCAAATATACGTATATTCTAGACTTGATTCATTCTTAAAATTGTAAGCTTTGCTATATAATTATAGGTATTCTCTTATCCAATCAGCCTAACCTATTAAATTAAATAGGTTCTCAGGAATATATAAAAAATACTAGCCACTTTTAAAAGCATTCCTTGATTTCTAATTCATTTTAGATTTAAGTAGAAAATATTTCTTCACTTACATATTAATCACATTAAATCATAACAATAAATATCTAGTCTTAACATAGTACATAGCAATCAATACATCAATCCTTCCTCATTTACTAATTATTTCAGCGTTAATTAACTACTTAAGTTAACTGCACAAGCACAATTCCTTCCTTCCAAGCTATATTCCTTAACGATTCTTGCTTAGCCTATTCACTTCCTGCATATGCCCTTGAAACTACCTTAAATAAATTGAGACACCCCAGAGTGCACAATCATGAATAGGGTCAGACATTTTTGCCTGGTATGAATAATTTACTTAGAACGTGGCATCAACCTACATAATTAAATAACATGTATTTACTTAAGTATAAAGGTACTGAAAGTATACTTATGCATGAATATATATCATTTTATTGGAATTATGTTTGTGTATATTAAACATTCTAGCATTTATATGCACAAACCTATATAACAATGTATATGAATGCTTCAACAGATCATAATGAATAAATAACCATCGTGAATCAGAACATATTAAACCCATTCATAAGATCACCCTTCCAATCTACATCACTGCCTTTCTTCCAATAATATATACTTTAACCTGTAGGGCTAAGTCTCATATGGATATGCTATTATCTTTATCAGGTCATTTGCTACAACTTAACTCTTATGTGCACATTGATTGGGTTATGCCATTCCCCCCAATCAATCGAATCCCTGGGGTTAAACAAGCCATTTGCAAGCCTGCATAATATCTGCAATTCTCAGCTGCTCAACGCATCCCCTTTTCAACCTTTGTCCTTAGTGATGTACTAAATGTTTATTTATCTTTCCTCATTATTTTGGTTACTCCATTTCCTGAGTACTCAATTTTTCTCAAAACAGCGCAGAACTGACATGTAACATATCATTTATAAGAAATCAACCAATCATATATATATATATATATCCACACACACACACACACAACAAACATTAATGATCTATATAGACTCTTAATTCTAATTTTAATATGTCCATGGGTGTTTTGAGGGAGAGGCACGCCCTGAAGCCTTCATTTCCATTTATTTGTGCTTTACCTAAACCATATATTATTATCTATGGCTCAACTAAATCACAACATTAATTTTTAAGAAGGTTTAATGAAGCAAATAGGAGCAAAGCACATCAATTTAATCATTGCACCACTGCCTTCTTCTTATATAAATACAGAACATAAGCAATGTACTCCACACTACTGCCCTGTACTTATACCTTTATTGACCATATCTCATATAGAAATAATGCAATGCAATTTTAATATTCAATCCAAACAAAGGTTATTTATACATGGTTTTTAAATCAGGTTTTCCATTATGTAACTTCCAAATATTTATAAGCATGTTCTAGGGATCTTAACATAGCAATATCACACATGTATTTGCATACATCATCACACGTATATTATATTAAACATCACGGTTAAATAAAATCATTCCTCATAGAAATTTAAGGTTGCTTTTTAATAGGACTTAATGCCATAGGATAAGTGAAATTACACACCAAATGCTTTCCTTCCTAGTACTTTTAATCTATCTTTGTTCTTCTTGAAGTTGCTGCTATTTCCTTATTTTATTTTGTGAGAATACTAGCTTAGTTAAAACCTATAGGATACTTATGTATACAATCATTAGCTAGGGTTTCCCGGTTTAAACAATGTCCATTATACCATATGCTACAATTATTTTAAAGAACTAATTTAACACCCATTTTCCTATCCTATTCCTTTCTGAATTCGGGAGAAATTTGGTCTAAAATGGATACACTGGGTATTTCTTGCATTCAGCAAAAGGTTGCTTTTTAAATTCCTCTTTTAACCCCTGGGTTATGCAACTCACATTTTCCAAAGCTATTCATGTTTTAGAAATAAGGTGCACCTGTTATGTAACCTATTATATCAACTTAATCCTCTTTGAACACTAGTTGTGACTTATGTGTGTGTGTGTGTGTATATACATTCCTATTTATTTTTTGTTGGTTATTTTATTTCTAGAGCATACTGATTACTCTAACAAATTTCCTTCCCAGTTAGTTACACAAATAGGTTTTTATCCCTCATTATTTTCTTGCTAAAACATGAGTTTTAAGATAATAATAGTCTCACATATTTATTTCCAAGATTTCCAATTATCATCTGGATATGCACAGTAAACAGTTTGCACATGCACACTTAATAACATAATTTTTACCATACACAATAATGCTTATTTACTTTAACAATCATGTCTAAGTGTGAGTGAATTTAGGGTTATTACATGTACCCCTCCTTCTAGGAATTGTCTCCCATAATAAATCCATACTTAATTCAAGTATTAATCAAACCAAACCAGTATCACAACCGATTCATGTCTTTTTCCCAAGTCGACTCCCTGGCTTGTATACATGTATATTTTATATAAAGAAAACATACATCATCATGCATATTCATGTAAACAACGAACAAACTTTTGCAAACAACATAAACATCCATACCTTTTCGCAAACATATTATCAAACAATAAGAAATCTTTTCTTCTGAACTGCAAACAATTTCGGATAATTAATTTTCGTTTTACCCTCAACTTCGTGAGTGCAATCTTTTGGTTCCAAGCTCCTTTGCACCTTCACCAATTTAATCACTTTTTCCTCAACTTTTTCTCCTCTCTGGCAATAATGCCAACTGCTTCCTTCTCATACACCCAGACTGGCCTAATTGTTAGTTTGGTTGGTGACTCCAATATAGCTTATTTGTCATGAACCTACCTCCTTAATTGAGACTTGTTGAATACATCATGTATTCCCTTCATTTCTTCAGGGAAACCCAGCTTGTATGCTAAAGTTCCAACCTTTTAAACAATTTTATCAAGACCTACATACATGGGCATTAATTTTCCCTACTTCCCAAATCTCAAGATCTTTCTCATGGTAGACACTTTCACAAAAACATAGTCACGTTCCTCATATTGCACTGGCTTCCTCTTCTTATCTTCATATTGCTTTTGTCTATCCTGGTCTTCTCCAATTCTTTTTCTTATAATTGCCAGGTATGTCTTTTATATGGTCAAGGACTAGCAACACCCAATCCTCAGTCTCAACCCATCATGCAGGAGACAAACAAGACTTTCCATACAGAGCTTCAAAGGGTACTAAACTTATGCTACTTCGGTAACTATTGTTGTAAGCAAATTTGGCCAAAAACACATGGTCCTCCGTACTTCCTTCAGAATCCAGTATACAGGCTCTAAGAAAGTCTTCCAGCATCTTGTTTATAATATTTGTTTTCCCATCTGGGGATGCTATGTTGTTCTCATGCATAGTTCTGTCCCTATAACTTCCTGAAATCTAGACCTAAGTTTTGAAGTAAATATCGTATCTCTTTCACTCACAATGGTCTTGGGTATTCCATATAATCTCAAATTTCCTTCACAAACAATTGTGCTAAAGTAGTTGCATTTTAATCTGATTTCATTAGTATGAAATGGGCTGTTTTTGTTAGCCTATCTACGATTTCCCAAATGTTATCATTGCCACTTCTTGATTTTGGAAAACCATCAATAAAATACTTTGGTATGTCTTCCCACTTCCACTAAGGTATATATCTTCAATGATTGCATCAAGCCCGATGGCCTTAGATACTTAGTTTTCACTTGTTGACGCACAATGCATTTTGCTACCCATTTTCCTATTGCTGCCTTCATTCCTTTCCACTAGAAATTGCTCTTGAGATTTCAATACCTCTTAGCATTCCAAGGGTGAATAATATATCTGCTCTTATGATAAACATCTAGGAATTTCCTTCTTTAGTTCTTCATTGTCTGGAACACATATTCTCTTTTTATTTCTCAAATAACCCTATGCATCATTTGGAAATTCTATACTTCCCTCCTTTTATCAAAGAAGCTTTCTTCTTTGTAAAAAGAATCATGGTCCTGCAGATTCCTTGCCTTATCTATTAAGTCAGATTTAACAGTGACAAATATTAATTTCCCAATATCCATTGGTCCAGTATGCACATCCATTTTGTACACTACTAGAGTTATTTGCATCCGCCCTAGTAAGCAATGCCAAGGTTTTGAATTGTTCCATCATTAACGCAGCCACCTTAGCATGTTTTCTACTCAAAGCATTAACAACCTTAGTAGCTTTTCAAAGGGGATAGAGTATATCCAAATCATAGGTTGCCAAGAATTCTACCCACCTATGTTGTCTCATATTTAAATCTTTTTGAGAAAATAAATATTTTAATGATTGGTGATATGGATACAACTCAAATTTAGCGCCTAATAAATAATGTCTCCATGGTTTTAAGGGATATACTAATGTAGCTAGCTTTAGGTCATGGGTTGCATATCTTGTCTCACCAGGTTTTAACTACCTAGATTCATATGTTATCTCTTGATCCTCTTGCATTAACACAGTCCCTAATCCCGAGCCACTTGCTTCATAATTAAACCTGCATTTCCCTTAGGCACATTCAATATTAGAGGCTACTCAAATGCCTCTTTCAGCTACGTAAAAGCCTTCTCACACTTTTCATCCCAACTGAAGGGTTGGTCTTTTCTTGTCAGTCTTGTAAGTGGGATATATATTTTTGCAAAATCCTTTATAAATCTCTTATAGAGCCCAATCATTCCCATGAATGACCTGACCTCTGTAACTGTCTGTGGCCTCTTTCATCTCTGAAAATCCACCACTTTACTTGGATTAATAGAAATACCCCTCTCAGATACAATATGACAAAGGAAACTCACCTCATTTTTCCAAAAGGAGCATTTTGAAAAATTGGCCTTTAAGTCATGTTGCCTCAATCTACTTATATACTAAGTGTAAGTGCTTTTCATGATCCTTGGTTATCTTTGAATAAATCAGAATATCATCTGTGAATATCAAAAAAATTCTTTAGGTAGCCTTTGAATATTCTATTCATTAGGTCAACAAAGTAGGATGGTGCATTTGTCAAGCCAAAAGGCATGACAAGAAACTCATATAATCCATATCTGGTGTTGAAAGCAGTGTATTTGATGTTGCCCTCCTCTACTTTCATTTGATGAAAACCTAATGCCAAATCCTATCTTGAGAATACCCTAGCTCCATTTAATTGATCAAAGAGATCATCAATTATGGGCAATGGATATTTATTCTTAATTGTAACCGTTTTAAGCTCTCTATAATCAATACACGTCTTAAGGGATCCATCCTGTTTCTTTACAAACACAACAGGAGATTCACAACATGAACTACTTTGCCTTAATCCTTTCCCCTCCAACTCTATCAATTGTCGCTTCAATTCAGTTAGTTCTCTTAACACCATTCTTGTGGCCTTTTTCACTATAGGACTTGCTCCTGGAATTAATTTTATCCGGAACTCTATTGGCCTGTGCTATGGTACCCCTTGACTTCATCAAACACATCAGCATATTGATTTACTATGTGTTTTGATTCCAATATTGGCTTTGTCTCTTGAGTATTCAATCTACATATATAAGCTAACTTCCTTTCCTTTGTAGCTTCACACAAAATTGACACTATCCTGCTTTCATTATTCCTCAGTGGTATAATAGAGGTTTCTAAATTTATGATGGCCTTAAAAAATTTCAATCAATCTACCCAAAGAACGACTCCTATTCTCGGGTAGTTTAATACATACAAGTCAGAAAGAAATATATACCTACCTATATTTAATTCAACTTGGAAACATTTGATGCCTAACACACAAGAGCTACCAAAAGGGTGTTAATTAAACAAAGGCAGCATACAACTTAATTTTATCTTTTGTACTATGTCATGTGATATAAGGGAATGTGCAGCCCCTGTGTCATATACTACGGCTATAGGCATGGAGTTAATGAAAAATATACCTTCTACTTGTCCTTATTGAGTGTAACAATATGATTTTTTTTATTTGATGATAACAATCATATATATTATTATATAAATGTGTTTGAATTTGTACTATTCTATATTATATCACATATAGAAATAAATATTTATTTTGAATAAATTGTTATTGCATAGAATTCAATATTCAAATAGTTTTTTTATTCAAATAAATATTTTATTTCAATATATGAATTGACATATATTTCTAACTCCACTATTGTACATTTCATTGTGATATAATTCATTCAATTCACATTTACATTCATTCCTCACTACAACACTCAATTCACCCAGATTTTCCTCAGTTACATATTAAATGTCACATACAGTTTCCTATACATGGTTTTCCTCATTACATTTCACTCAGTTCACCACACACACACTAAGTCTTCAACTGCTTCTATATCCAGTCCAGTTACCTATATACCCATCACAGAAACATACACAGTAAAATGAAAAAAAAATACATTTAAACTCTAGCAAATATAAATTTATTTTAAAATTTATTTGGCACAGAATTTTGGTGTGTTTTCTCATCATCTTTCTTGACTTGGCTTGATGTGTGTGTATTGTGTGTGTATATATATATATTTGTATCTAGACTACTTATGATATATATATATATATATATTTGAGTCTAGACTGCTTGTGATATTCACAGTGATTCACTGTAAACACCACAAGGTAGACTGAATACTAGTGCTCGCAGATCAGCCCCAGCACAACTATCGTAGTCTGTTGATCAGGAACTGTCTCAACTCATATTTGTCATCTGCTGATCTTGACCAGCCATGACACATCATATAGTGGTCTGCTGATTTAAATATGAAAATATTTTTGCACTTGTATGCATTTATTTTTCAGGTGAACAGGTACAAAACTCAAGCATGGACAATGGTACAGCTAAACATGCACATGGATCAAAGCGACATCGAATATACAAAACATGAAGCGTGGATTGATATGCAACAACAAATATAGATGCACATGCACAGGCAGCAAGGCCAAAGAGAAAGCATGAAAGGGCCAGTGCAAGTCAAAATGATTAAGACACAACATGCCATCAACACATATGGTTCAGCTCATGCAACACTTGAATGGAACAACAAGTATGGAGCATGTGCGCATAGGTGCAACAGTATAAGGCATTGTAGCAAAGACTGGCGCAAAATGTGCTAGAAGCTCAAATACACAACACGTATACACATAAATCTTGTATATATATATATATATATATCTGTGTGTGTGTGTGTTTATTGTGCATATGCAAGCAGTGGAATAGGATCAGAAGACATAGCTCATTTCAGAAGCACATGCATTGCCAAGTGCCAACAACTCAAGTGTATTTCAAGTCAGAGCAAGTGAAGTCAGCCATGCAAGACACAGTGCTCCAATAATACATGGCAATGAAACATGAATCAGCAAGCCAGATTCAGGCTCAAGCAATAAAAGCATGCATGGAAACAATATTCACCATTATATCCAAGTATATGTAATGAACACAACACAAGTGCAAATACAACCAAGCAGATCAAATATATACATGGATACAACAGCGTATATGTAGAAGTGTTCCAAGGTACATGTTAAATGTAAACAAAAAGGAAAGTAAATGTATAGATAGGTCAGTGAAAGATAGTCAAGACAAAAAGAAAGGGACAAAATCACATCCGGTTGAATACAAGTGACAAACAAGGGTTCAAGTCCAAGCAAGGTGTAACATATCAGAAGTTTCAAGTGTGAGGAAACACTGCTCAACAAAGTACAACATGGTGACTTGAACCAAAACCAACACATATGGTATGCACAAACCTTCAGGTGCAGCAAGCATGGTGCATGCAACATGCATAAGCACCATAGTTCAAGCTCAAGTGAAACAGCATTAGGTTCAAGGCCCAAATTGATCAACGCTAAAGGGTGCACAACAACACAGATGTGCAAAGTGGCATGCACAAGCTTTCACATGGCAGTATACACATGAGTGCATGCACACAACAATATGCAGGAGATAGAGTACAAGCAAGGGCCAACAAACATTGTAGCATAATCAAGTGAATATAAAATATGAAGTGCAAATACTAAGTGAACAAGACCAGCATCAACCCGGTTAACTACCTTATAAAATCAAATCACCACGTCAATACCGAGAATTAGAGAGAATGAGAACCAAAAACCAAACTTAGACACCTGTGAGAACCAGATCTGCTCGAGATAAACTGGGAGATTATAATGAGGAGGGGGGTCAGAACAATAAGTTTTGGTGACCAGAAAGAGTATAACACAGTCTACAATACACAGATGTATCCCATTTGGTTCAACTAGTGATATAGGTTTATCAAGGCTAGTAATTCTAACCCAAACTTGTAAATACTTACCACTCCAAATACCATACCATGGTAGCATTCCCAAACGATAAACTATATCGCAATACTAAGATAATACTTTTATGCATAATTATGAAGCCTTTAAACCATCCTTCAACCAATTGCAAAAACTAAGAGGCGGGAACTCAACTACTCACTAATCATACTGAGTTTGAATCGACAATTGAAAACGAATATAATTAATTATAATTATAAACAAGGCCTGAAAGGGCGCTGTAGTTTCAAAAATTGAATTCAAACTTTGTCGGACGATACCGGGTGCAAAACAAAATGGATTTTAGTGAAACCAAAAATATTTAAATCTATTAGTGAATACCTTTTTAACGAATCTGAAAAATCGAATTTTCATAACGGAAAGCAAAAGATATGGCCGAATAAATTTTCAGAACGGTCGCTATGGAATTTATATAGCCCGTGAAATTGGCCATTTTGCATACGACATCGGAATTCGACGAAACCACTTTTGTTGGATCCGGGATGTGAAGTTATTGCTAGGTTTCAAATTTCATAATTTTTGAAGCTAGTATGTGAGCGTGGCAAAAGAAAATGTGTTTTGGTCAATTACAGTTAAATTGGATCGACCAAAGATAGGCCTTTTTGCAAACGGTCTCAGAATTCGACGAAACTAGTTTTGTTGAGACCGTATCGTCAAAACATAGTAGATTTATTTTTCTGGAATTTTTCGAATCAGTTTGTGACCCTGGCAAATTGAAATGTTCGTTCAAATTAAATATTGAATGTTTTATATTTTAAATTTAAGGAAAACTGACTGAAACAGTCGAATGGGCCTTCGAAACATATCCCATTGTGTTCGGAATGGGGGTAAAACGCTAGGGACGGCAGTCGTTGGGTTTGATTTCGAGTTCGTCTAAGAAAACCCCAATTTTTGAATTTAATATGACATCGGCCAATAGGATTTTTTATTTCATTAATTTAAAAAAATCAAAAAAGCAAAAAAAAAACCCCGTCGCTCAAACGATTGAACGGTACCTGTAGCTTCCCCCTTCCCCCTCGTTTTCCGGCCGCCACAGGCGAAACCAGGCAGCGCCACCACCTTCCCTCGAAAGCTCCTTCGCCCCTCTTCAAATCAACCTCAGCCTCGCTCCGCCTCGTGCCCCCATCGTCGAGAACGACGCCTCCGAAGTCGTCGACTTCTAGTCGACGCCGAGATCGCCAGAGGCGATCGGACCCGAAGCCCAGGCCATCGCCAGAAGCGCCACGCCCCCCTCTTCCACGTCGCACCCTCTAATCGAGCTACAACTTCACAGATTCGACAAAAATCGAAAACCTAGATTCGAAGAAAAAAACAGGTATAGGGCTAATTTATTTTAAACTGATTTCGACAGTTTTAAAGCGTTGCAAACTTTGAAAAATCATATCTTTTTGCTTCGTTAACGAAATTCGTTGAAACAGGAAACATCGTGACCGTGTGGACGCCTTATACATTTTAGAAGAGACCGCATATTTTTCTGAGCCTTCTGCTATTTTTGGTGGAGTGGAACCCAAGGTGAGATTTCTAATTTATAAACGATATGGAAAACGACGATGTATAAATTATATGGTCGATGTATGAGTTATATAAGCGTTGTACACCTCTTGTATAAGCGTTGTATAGGTCGTACGTTCGATGTATAAGTTGTATATGCGTGGTAAAAATTATATATGTGTTGAAATAAAAGTGAATTGCTATATATATATATATACGCCCCTCGTCCACAAACCATGGACGATATTTATTGATTGTGATTGGTGTGAAAATTGATTGATAGCGAATGGTTGTTTGGGATTGTTTGTGGTTGATATTGATTGATTGTGGTTGAAAAATACCCGTTTGTGGTTGAGAAATATTTGGTTGAAACCACATAGGATTAGTTTGTGGTAATGAAATAAATATATACATGCCGCCTGCGTGCGAACTAGATGCATGATCCCCATTGTCAGAAACCACGAGGTTTTAAGGTAGAGCGAGGAGCCGTACTAGGGACGGTCCCGGTTTTAACTACCCTGCCGTTATGCTGCCGAAATTTTGAATAATATTCGTGTGTTTGAATTATTTTCATTTGCTTAAACTATATTTATTCACTGAATAGAAAACCTTCATGTGTTGAATTGATATTCATTCGTTGATTAGAAATTCATGTGTTGAATGGTATTCGCGTTTTAAATATAAAAATCACATTCCTATCTATATATAGAAACTATAGAAAACCTTCATGTGTTGAATCGATATTCATTCATTGAATTGAAATTCATGTGTTGAATGGTATTCATATTTTGGAATAAATTGTTTTGATAATAAAAATCACCTTTTATCGACTATAGGAACTGTGTAAAATAATCTCGTTCTGAAAGAAATTGTTTTATAAGAAAAATCCTATTTTTATCACCAATATGAAATATATAAAATAATAGTGTTTTGAAATGAGTTGTTTTACAATAAAAATCACATTTTTATTATATGCATGAATCGTTGAAATGTGAAGTGTTAAAAATAGCCACTTGTTCAAATAAATATATATGAGTTGAAATATTCATTAATTAGCTAATGATATGATTTGTACCTATGTATGTAACATTAGAATGAATGGTGTTTTTAAACCAAATAGAAATCAAATATGAAGTTGAACAGAAAATGATAAATGATAAGAACTATATATATGTACATGCATATTCATTGAACAGGTTATAGCAAAGGGGCTAGAGAAGAGGAATAAAATTTTGTGCCCGACAAATAGGTACACATTTACTGTTTTGTTTGGGTGATGATTTTATGAGCCTGTTGGCTAGCCGCTTGGCTTTTTCTCTTTCTTTTTGAGATTAGAAGGACCGGGGAAGCTATTTGAGATTTCCCGATGCTCCCGGTGCAGGGGAGGTTATGGAGAAATTTTCCAAAATTTTAAGGCGTTAGTGAAATATTTGAAGTGAAAACGATATTGAAATCATTGAATGAACTATATTTATATAAATATATAAATATAAATAAAATTAAAACGAAACGTAGTCGTGCAGTTCGCATTTTGAAACCATGATTTCAAACAACTAGTGCGGGAAATCCGACCATTGGATTTTCCCGAAACCTCAACCGTCGGGTTCGCCTTGGAAAAATCTTTCCAACAACACTAACTTTGTAAAAATCTAACGGTTGGATTATCTGGAATGTTTAATTCAAATCTGAAGAAAAACAGCGCCAGAATCGATTATATTTATATATAAATATAAATAGAATTATATTTAATCGAATAACGACGCTGTAGTTCGTATTTTGAAATCGAAACTTCAAACGATTGTACCGGGAGATCCGACCGTCGGATTTTCCCGAAACTGGAACCGTTGGATTCGTTTTGAAAAGACCTTTCTAATGATGTAAATTTTATGAAGATCCAACGGTTAGATTTTCAGATATGTGTAAATCAAATCTGAAGAAAAACAGCGCCACGGCCGCACTATGGCCCGAAGCATCGTTTTGAATAAATAGGCTATTTTAAAATAAGTAAAAATAGTGAAAAATCGTTATAAAATATTGTAAACGTTATGGGATGGAAATAAACTGAATTTTCTCGATTTATGTGATGTTTGATGGATAAATGTGTTTGGTGTGAAAATTTACATTAAAGAACAAGATTGGTGTTGTCGAATGATTTGACCATTAAAATAAATTGATTTAAAATTCTAAATATACGTGAATTATTTGAAAAGGCCGAGTTAATTCTCATTTCAAATAATTGACCGACGATTGAAAGTCGAAGATGAAGACGAAGGTCGAAGACCGGAGATCTTCACCTCGTTTGGATGGTAACCGAGGTCTTGATTGGTAGGCATCCCGAAATATGGATAATGAGTGGTGATCGTCCAGACGTACGTGGTGATCGATGGGTTTACGAGGTATTTAGTGCCTCCGGTTTCGTTCAGACCCAGAACGGACTTGTAAATGGACTGTGTGTCTGACATTGGATTTTATTCTGTGTTGATTGATCTCTATTAAATATACATCTGTTTGGCGGCGGAGAATTTATTCTTTTGCTTAACGCCCTTCTCTGAAACGCAAGAGCTCAGAGGTTGTGTATCGATGGACATCAGTCACATGGCATTAATTGCCTGTGTGGCATGCTAAGATGCAGCGATCAGGGCTTCTGTTGAAAAGCAAAGTCTTGTGGTGATGATCAAAGCACCGCCTGTGTGGCGTAGCTTTGTGTATAACGTGAAATCGCGAACCTCACACCCCAGTATGAACCAGAAACGGGAGGAAGGACCTCAGGGAGGGCATGCGTTTCTTCCTAGCTAGGGTGGTGTCAGTGACCTACCAGCCCTGACATTTATACACTTTTCACCTATGTGGTTGTTGCTGTTGCGAGGCGCCTCGGTTTGATTGGACGATCCGGGTCCGATGGAGTCATTCGTTGGCTCGTTTACGCCCCAAAGGGCGGGGAAACGCATTGTTCAGGAATTTTAATCCACATCGGTGGACCGGCCCTGTCGCTCCTAGGGTCACTCGAGCTCTGATCCTAAGACTCGGGCTAGGCAGTCTCGAATTCGGTAAGGACTATCTTTTGCCTTGGTTCATGACGGAAATCCAATTTCCAAGTACGACATCGCGCGATTTTGATTGTATACCTATATATGGCGACATAGTGGTATGGGGCATTAATGCCGTCTATGATTGATAGTTATGATTTGAAATTGTTCAAGCATATAAACACTAGCAATAATATCAAATGCCTTTGTTTTATTCATATCAAGCATATTTTGGCCGTTATAAGGTAAAAACTCTATCCTCCGGTTTGCGTTGCATTGTGTGATGGGAACTGAGTCTTATAACGGCTTCATTTTCATAAAAAGCATAGCGATGTTTAAAAGAAAATTTTGTTTTAAAGCACTGGCAATCCAATGGAGTAAACCCGTTCCACGAAAGTGGCGTGGTCCTGTGATTAGCCAAATTATATATGTGTTGAGTAGATTTCTCATACCAGTCCCATGACTGACTCGTAGTTTGTTTCACCTTCAAACTCGGGTGCCCCTTTTTCTACACGGGCAGCCTTGTATTCAGGTTTAGCTGGTTCTTTCTGGATAGCTGGAGTTGAAGATGGATTATATAATTTATCTCTTTTTATGCTGTTCAGCTCCTGTTGTACATATTTTGTTTATTTCCGCTGTAGACTTTTATGTATAGCTGAACTGTATTTGTTCTATGTAAGATCCTGTATACTGTGTAACTCTGATGATTACTTTTATCCAGTATATTCTATTATTCATTATCTGGTGTATTTATTTATTTTTGTTCTGCTATTATCTGTTTCTGTGTTATATTCCAAAGATAACCCTTGTCTCCGTCTGAACGGGATTTGGGGATGTCTCACTACCCCTCAATATTGAGGTACTCCCCATGGTACCCCACTCGCATGGTCTCTACCGTAATTTCTAGAAATAAACGCAGTCCCTCATCCTACGCCGGAGTGACGTACGGATCTCTATATAACATTGTTACGTTCCGCATACACATGTCATTGCTATGCTACATAAGCGTACAGACTGCCACCGTTGATCGAATCAGATTCCATAGCAGAGTAATGCCATCAAGTCTACGATACACCACCCAGAGCCGATATGCATGTATTTAGACTTTCCTACGTACGTATCTTCAAACGTATTTGATGCCTTAACTGCACATAATGTGCATCGGGTTCCGTGGCAGGGCTATACAAGAAACACGAAACTCGGTCGGGAGCTTTTCCATATCTGTACAGGCCCATCTTTAAGAGCCTCTAAATACAGATATTCCTAGGGTCTGTTTTTCATGGTGGCTATGGCCCTACCTTGGCCCCTCCCTCAACTAAGTAAAGACTACAAGCGCTAAATGACTTGCCCTTAATAAGCAATCTAAACATCCAGTTGGCGTCTTCCCTCAACCACTGTACCTAGATAGTGAAAAGTGAATGGTCTATTGGTTTTAGCTCTAGTCTTTTCGCATCCCATTGGCTGCCGATGACGGGTATCCGGAGATCTACTATCTATGTTGGTCCTGACCCTCTACCTCCCCATTGAGGCGACCGCCGAATCACCCTAGTGTCACCACATCACAACATTCTGACTGCAAAGCTACTTTCGTAGTCCCAACCTGTGCGAGCACAACCTAAACATATGCCACCGCACAGAGGACTACCAAGAGCACCGTACGTATCTCAGGAAGCCACGTGCTTCCCCTTCTAGTACTTCGGAATCGACAGAATAACCAGATGAATGTGCGCTCCCCTCGTGCCTCATGACACCACGATGATCTACCCCGTTGGGTTATTCACCCTCAAATGTACGGACTGGTCCAAGTGCCTCATTTTAATGTGTCATTAGACCCTATGTCTAAACATTCTTTTACGCGCTTGCTTTACCTCACCAAGTTTCATTTAACTTGGTTATCCCTGTTCACATTGACTTCTTATTCAAGTTACCAAGTTTCTCTTGCTTATTAATTTTAGTCATATAACTTAACCCATTTAAGTTTATTAATAAGCCCACAACATGTTATTCTCTAGATTGTGGTACAAGGTCTGTAATCCACAATCCCTTTATATTCTTGTTTGATTTCATAGTCACAATAACATGTTCTACTTAATATGTAATTAAGTGTATCTCAATTCACATGTTTTCTGTTTAACATGTCAGTCATTATTTATGATTAAATATACCTTATTTCATATAAGTTTGTCTCACTCTTTCCTATTTAATCATAATTCCGTCTTACATTGTCACTACAACTTATCGTTGTTTGCTTATTAACTTAGTTCTCTTAACTAAGGTCCACTAATAAGTTTCTCTTCCCATAAATATAACTTATGTTGTCCTCATCTGTAGATTTCAATTCTTATTCTTATAAATTGCTTTTTAAGTACATCTTATCTCCTTACATAAGTTATTCATCCCCTTTATCGTTTATTATAACCTAAGTTATAATTTCCACTTGTCCCTAGGATAAGGCTAAACATGTTATTCTTACCAGCAGATTTCAGACTTCCAAATTTACAGATTCCTTAATTTATAATTAAGTACAACTTCTTACATAAACTTTCCCCATTTTCTCTACTTATTACAAACAACTGGTTTTAATTTTCCCCATTTACTGATTACTTAATTTAATTAAGTGCCACTTACCTCATTTCACTAGTTATCTTATTCCTTACTAGTTTATTATAACCTAAGTTATAATCTTCACTTGTCCCTAGGACAAGTCTACCTATTATACAACATTCTCATTAATGTAATTTATTTAAAATAGGTTATTATCATTCCCCGTTTATTCCCTTTCCTTTACTATTGTAATTATCTTTCATTCAGTTCCATTTATTTCCACTAATTACAATTAATGATGTTTATCAGTCCTGCCATTTACATAAATATATATATATATATGTATATGTGTATGTGTATGTTTTGTGTACTAGACCTCTCACATTAAGCCTATACTTGTGGATGCTGGATTTGTCGGGCGGTTCCGGGCTGACTTCTTCCATAAGTTGACTTAACCTCGTGTCTTAGCACCGTTACATGTTTTATATATGCACTTAGACCCCTCACATTCGATTTACCACTTGTGGATGCTGGATATGCCTGGAGGTTCCAGACAGACTTCTACCACAAGTGTAATCTAACCTTGTGTCTAAGCGTGGTTACAGTTTCTTATTTACTGTAAATCTTCTATATAATTTAGGCATGTCTATTCTTTCAAATTTCCGCTGTAATTTATATTTTATATGCCATTATATTATGCATGTTTTATGTCATACGTTCTTTCTAACATATAATCAATTCTATTCCATCATGTAATCAATTAATCAGATAATTGTTCAAATTTAACGATAACATGTGATTCCCAAATCATGTAATTTTTCTCAATTTCTACCGTTAATGGTCTAGGTACATAAATGTCACAAGTTAACATGGAATTGAAACAACAGTAATCGCTACGCATACTTTGGCAGATTTTACAACATAAAAATATCTTAGCATACTAATATTCCAACATGTCATATTCGTCACTTTAATCCTTTTAACATATGTTTAAACATTTCAACATATCATATTTAAACATGTCATAATAACATTTCAATACTTTTAATTATTCTATCCAATTCACATTGTATAATAACAGGGAATGTTAAACGATAATATATCATTTTCTAAAATGATATAACTTAAATCCACTCACCTCATATGCTTTCCAAATCCTCGATCTGGTCTAGATATATCATTCCATGGTTTTCCTCTAATTGGACTCGTAACCTAACAACCATGGACTGGTAATTTTTACTAAAAGAAAAAGGAATAAAGAAAAGAGAATTGAAATAGACCAGATCAAGAAAATTACCTCACTTTGATAAGAGATCTGAACACCCATTTACAAACATACATTCCTTTCCCTCAGATCTGGATTCAAAATTTTTCCTATAATAATAATCTTAATTTTCTGAATAGATTTGAGGAGGGAGAGGAACGGAAGAGCTCCTGCGTTGTCTCATAAATATGTGACTTAGGGTAGGCTCTATAGGCTTATTTATAGGTGTTCAACAACGTATTTCGTAAAAGAAATAGTCTACGTTCGCGTAGAAATAATCTGCTCAGATCTGCCATAGGGTGGTCGACCCCCCCTTTATGGGGTCGACCCAGGGGTCGATACCCCCCTTATAGGGTTGTCCCAGGGGTCGACACCCCTGGGCAGGAATTTTCCCGCTCCCCTTTCTCTACGTGAATTTGAACTATTTTGAATTTCTGGACTTATTTTATTTATATATACTCTGCTTATGCGTATACAAACTTCAAACCTTAATAATTTCTTCATAAGATGTTTGTTTTACACAAATCAGGTGTCTATTTTGACCAAAATTCCGAGACAAACGCAATGTCGTAGTTCGTTTCACTTAATTCTGAATATTTAGTTACGTTATCCTTATTTTATTATCTTAAGTTAAAAATGCGGGGTGTTACCATTCCCGTTTGGTGTCTTGTTATGGAAATAATCTATGCATGTGAACTAACTATTGTCATAGGTTCCTTTGGTCAATGGTGTCTCACATCACTTGGACATATATTCGACTGTTGGAAATTGCAGACTTCTGTTGAATAAGGTAACTATCTTCGCATCATTAACTTACTAAGTCCAATTCTAATTTTTTAATTATTACTTCTAGATTAACTAGTATAAACTAAGGAAAATTATATCCTTCCTGCCCTAGGATATTTATTAAATTTACCCATTCATCCTCTTTCTAATTCCGTTTATTTTCATTAATTATGGTTATTGCCCTTTATGACCATAACAGTCATATTTTCCTAATGCGCTAATTAACCCTTTAAATGCTATTTACTACCGCTGGTTATAATTAATGTCATTTATGAACCTAATGGTCAAAATTTCCTAAGACATTAATTTACAACTAAATGCCCTTGATATATCACTCCCTTTTTATTTATAATCTAATTATTGTAACTCCTTAAACGTTTCTATTTTACTTTAATTTGATTTATTTTGTACATACATACTTATATATTATATTATAAGAAATATTTACTTACGAGTTACAATTCGTATTCCTAGTCATTGGTTTCAAATTGTAACCATTAGGCCTAACTACCTAATTTAATTTATTTTCCCCTAAATCCACAATGGTTATGATAGTTATTATTTCTTTATGGACTTATTTGTGCCAAATCAATCGCTTTTATTGCTACAACGTTCATAATATATATATTTCCATATAATATGGATAACACTTCCATATGTATGTAACACCCCACGCCCGCTACGGTCACTCACTATGGGAATGCCATAGCATCGGTGGAGTATTTTAGTGAATATAGAACAGAAAAATTACACCAAGACAGATATAAATAATATTTGAAATTTAAAACATCATCTCATAACAGCGGAAATAAACATGTCTGGTTACATCATAAAACCATGATAAAAGTCAAGTACAATATCTGTCAAAATAAAGAAGTACATAATCCCACTCTCTCATACAATAGCCATAACAAAAGAAAGGATAACTGGATAACTGGAGCTTTACATCTACCCAAGCTCCTAAAGACTGGAACAGCAATCCGATCAAGCTCTACTACCGCTAGGATCCACCGTAGGACCTGAGGGTTGGAAAAAAAAAGATAAAAACAACGGGGTCAGACATAAGTCTGAGTGAGTCCTATAACTTTAACAATACAATCATTAAAGTAACCAGAGAAGACATAAACTTGACCTACGGTAATATCTGGGGATGAATGGCTACACTAAGCAGCTTGGTAGACTTAGGATAAACTAAGATAACCGTCAGGACGCATCTACCCACCCAAGGATAATTACTAACTGCACCACACCAGTCATTCCTACTTAAAGGTTGATCCCTTCAAGGACTTAGAAAATTTCCCCAGTAGTTTCGTGTACTCCTAGCCCACTACATAGGTGCCGTCTGCCCCTATCTCCACTAGGTGTACTCAGTAATTCTTACCCAGTAGTTTCGTGTACTCCTACATAGGTGCCGTCTGCCCCTATCTTTATTAGGTGTACCCACTACTCCCCATCGATCGGCTCCCTACTATAGATACCCGTGCTGGTCCCACAGTGGGGTGTATCACTCCCCTAAAGTGGCTACCCAATACTATCAACAGTGCACGGCTTTATATCTACACGATGCAACAATGGCTTATCTACCAGCCCGGGCCCACACACGCATATGAAACCCGTTGGACTTGCGTTGTCACCGCTAACCCGTTTTGGCCTCTTATAATCAAGCCCAATATGCGTGTCCCGTCACTCGACATGGGTCGAGCCCACAAAGATACGTTTGGGATATTGGTTGAAATGGGCCCCCACAAGCTACCCACCTAAGCTTGTCACATATCTAGTGTATCCCACTTAACCCTTTAATCATGTTTAATTACACGTTTTCACTTGGTTAAGTATTCTAATCGTATTCTCTATTTCCACCCAAGGCAACCCACTAGATTCCACATGCCACCCAAGGCAACCTCAAAATTTCCTCATGCCACCCAAGGCACCCACTTAACCCCTCATGTCCCACTGCATGCTAATATGGTTAAGTGTTTCTTAATTAATTAAGACCGTGATCTCCCATAAAGACCTCCCACATTAGACTGACTGTTATGACCGCCTGGTTAAGCCGGTAGAGTCCGGGCAGTCTTACGTCATAACAGAGTCTAACCTCGTGTATTTACCTTAATCACGTATTTAATTCATGGCTAAGACCTCTCACATTGGGCTGACATTTGTAGCAACTGGTTAAGCCGGTCGGGTCCGGGCAGTTTTACACTACAAATGAGTCCAACCTCGTGTCTTAGTCGATTAATTACACCTAATTAATCACCCCCATATTAATTATCCCTAATTAATATCAAGTTTTCCATAACATGGGTAGACCTAACTCAATAGGTAAATTCCCATGGGGTAGACCTAACTCAATAGGTAAATTCCCTCTTATGGTAATTTATTTTTATGGTATGCTTAATCATACCCAATCATTCATTTATTAACATATTTACCAACCCCATCGTTCCCCACGTAAATCGTTCTCATTTCATGACATAATAAAAGGGGAAGATCCATCACAAATATCATGGGTTTAGCATATAACTTTGTCATGGGTTAAGAGGATGTCAACTTGCATATATGAACACATTTTAACCCAACCACATTTAACCCAAACTTGCATATTATCATACACATGATTTGCATAACATGTTGCATATGAGCTTGCATATTATCATACACATATTTTGCATAACATGTTGAACTTGCATATAAGCATTCTCATGACTTGCATAACATGTTAAACATGCATTTAGGCATACACATAACTTGCATAAGCATTCACATACTTGCATAAACATTCACATACTTGCATAAGCATACATAACTTGCATAAACATACATAACTTGCATATCATGTCATTTAAGCATATACATATCTTGCATAAGCATTCATATACTCGCATAAGCATGCATAACTTGCATATCACATAAATCTTGCGTTTAAACATATACATGACTTGCATAAGCATCCATACACTTGCATAAGCATGCATAACTTGCATATCACTTTAAACTTGCATTTAAACATATACTTATCTTGCATAACTTACTTTATTAAACATGCATAATTCCACTCATTAAATATGCATAAATCCACTTGTTAAGCATGCATATACCAACTTGTTAAACATGCATAAATCAACTTATTAAGCATGCATAAACCAACTTATCAAATATGCATAAACATAGAACAACATAGAGTAACATATCATTATACATGATTCAAACTCACTAATCCGCATTTAAGACCATAAGTCTCATTACACCCAATCTACTTACTTTAACAATTGGTGTTAAAGTGATAGAAACTCACCAAACTCAAGATTAGCAACCTTATGAAGTAGAATTAGTTGCTAACTATGAAGATAATGATGATTAGAGAATGATTTGAGAGGGATTAGCTTGAAACTTCCTTCTTAGATTAGTGGAGGCTCCTCTTAGGATTTAATTTGGCGGCATGAGGCCATCATTTCTATTTTTGGTAAGGATTAAGGGGGGTTTAGGGTGTATTTATAGATTAGGTGAGTGTTTTAGGCCCTTAGATTAACCCTAGATTAATTTAGGTCCGTTAGATTTAGGAAACCTCTAGAACCAAGCCCAGCCCTAGCCAGAAAACCAGATCTGGTGCACCCAAGCACCCTGGTTCGACACGCCATGTCGACAGGCAAGTCGACACCCCCCCTGTCGACAGGCCTGTCGACAGCCCTGTCGACATGCTTAGGGCGGGAATCTTCCCGCCTGGCCCCGCTGGTTCTAATTTAAAATCTAAATTTAAATTCCTAAATCTGTTTTTAGCTCTAATTTTTCTGCAAACTTCTTTGGGCCATAACCGGGCCATACGGACTCCGATTCTCGAAAACTCGGACTCTATTTCGCGTATTTTTCCGAGACGAACGCAATAACGCAGCCCGTTACCCCCAATTCCCACGTCTGAGATTATTTAACCTGTAATTAGTGAATTTTAGTATTAACCAAAAATTCGGGGTGTTACATTCTCCCCTCCTTAAAGGATTTCGTCCCCGAAATCTCTAAGCTAAGGAGAATGAATATCCTACCATCCAAACATCCATCTACTCAATCCATCAAACACGGGCATCCATTGTCCTTAGAACAATTTCTAATGATGTATGAGCATATGCAAAGAGTGTGTGTATATGTTCCCTATCTAATGTATGAACATATGCAAACCATGATAGTGCCATGCATCCATTATGTATGCGAAAGAACCCTATCGACACATACAATATCTACATGAGTGCACAATCATTCACCAAAATGCATCATCCATGTGATAACACAACCATTATACATCCATAAATATATCTTCCTACACACAATTTTATGCAATATGCACTATGAAGTGACTGAGCCGATCTAGTGCCTAGAGTGTGTGTACATGCATCCACGAGCAACCACTAGCAACCACTTGCATCCACTTGCATCCATCAACAATAACATGTCTCAAACACATGTTTCAACCATAGGTTTACCCTATCTAAAGGTCAAAGGTACTAACGAGAGGACATACCAAAGATAAGATAAGTACTAGACAAGCGATAAAGGAGAAAGTAAAGACATACCCTCAAAAAGAAATGGGTACAATGAACGCATCTTCGCTTCCGTCTCCCAAGTTGCGTTGCTCTCATCTTCTCCCCATTGCACCTTGACTAGTTGAACCTCTCTGTTTCTCAACTTCCTAGTCTCTGGCCCAAGGATGCGAGTAGGAGCTCGTCGGATAGTCGCATTACGCTCTACCTCTACATCTCTAAGGAAGCTCGGCTCTACCACCTCTGCCGTCTCATGTAAGCACTTCCTCAGATGTGATACATGGAATACATCATGAACACCACTAAGTCTGTCGGGCAACTCCAACCTATATGCCATCCGTCCAATCCTTTCCTTGATAGGAAACGGCCCAACAAACCTCGGTGCTAACTTCCCAACGGATCCGAAGCGAACAACATTTCTCAACGGAGATACCTTAACAAAAACCATATCCCCAACCTCAAACTCAAGATCCGTCCTTCTCTTGTCCGCATAAGATTTTTGCCTATCCTGCGCTGCTTTCATCCTTCTTCGAATCAAGTCAATCTTCTCAGAAGTCTCCCTAACCATATCGGGCCCAAGCAAGATCTTATCCGTAGATTCCCACCAACATGTAGGTGATCGACAAGGCCTTCCATAGAGAGCTTCGAAAGGAGCCATACCAATATTGGACTGAAAGCTGTTATTATATGCGAACTCCACCAATGGAAGATGCTCTTCCCATGTACCTCCAAAATCTAAGATACAAAGCCTCAAAAGGTCTTCTAGAACACGATTCACCCTCTCAGTCTGGCCGTCTGTCTGAGGATGATATGCGGTGCTCAGACACAATTGAGTCCCTACTGCTTCTTGCAAACTTCTCCAGAACTCGCTAGTGAAGATAGGATCTCGATCACTAACTATGCTAGAGGGTACCCCATGTAATCGAACTATCTCTCGAAGATATACTGAAGCTAGCCATGGAGCAGTCCTCTTACTCTTCACAGGTATGAAATGGGCGCTCTTAGTAAGTCTGTCTACCACCACCCAAATTCCTGTATTACCCTTCCTCGATCTGGGTAACCCGTCAATAAAATCCATCGAGACGCTATCCCACTTCCATTGCGGAACCTCCAATGGGTGAAGCAACCCACCTGGTTTCCTTTGCTCCGCCTTCACTTGCTGACACACCAAACATTGAGCGACATACTCGGCCACATCTTTCTTCATACCGGCCCAGAAGAAAACCCTCTTCATGTCTTGGTACATCTTATCCCCACCGGGATGAATGGTCATCCTAGAACGGTGTGCGTCATCAAGAATAGCCTTCCTCAAACCCTCGTCTTGCGGTACGCAAAGTCTACCGTCTCTACGCAAGCACCCCCTATCGTCTAGGGTGTACATACTCAAATGGCTGGACGACTCCCCCCTTATGAGCTTCTCCACCAACTCAACCAACTGTGGGTCGTCCCTCTGGGCTTCCCCAATCCGCCCCAAAAGAGTAGGCCTAACTTCCAAGGAAGCTAGCAAACCGGGTACATAATCAATGGAAGGTCTGAAATCAAACATCGAGATAAATTCCAAGCTTCGTCGTTCCACGAACAATGGACTCAAGGACAACCTCTTCCTGCTCAAGGCGTCCGCCACTACGTTACCCTTGCCAGGGGTATACGCTATCTCGAAATCATAAGATGCTAGGAACTCCATCCACCTTTGCTGTCTTAAATTTAGATCCTTCTGAGAGAACAAGTACTTCAAAGATTTATGGTCAGTGAACAACTCGAATCTCTCACCAAGAAGATAATGGCGCCAAATCTTAAGCGCAAAAACAATAGCGGCCAGCTCTAGATCATGGGTAGGGTAATTTTTCTCATGTGCCCTCAACTGCCTTCCACCATAGGCTATTACCCTTCCCTCTTGCATTAAGACTGCGCCAAGTCCTGTCCCACAGGCATCGGTATAGACAACAAATGGCTTGCTCCCATCTGGCAACACTAAAACTGGAGTCGTGGTTAAAGCTCTCTTTAACCGTCGGAACGCATCATCACAATCTACGTCCCATGCAAAAACAAGATTCTTCTTTGTTAAGCGGGTTAATGGGGCTGATATCTTCGCGAAGTCTTTGATAAACTTCATATAATAACCCGCCAACCCCAAGAAACTTCTTACTTCGGTAGCATTCTTCGGAACCTTCCAATCCTGAATCGATACTACCTTCGCGGGATCCACAGCTATCCCTTCCTTGGAGACCACGTGCCCCAAGAACCGTACTTCCTTCCTCCAGAAGTGACATTTTGAGAATTTAGCCTTAAGGCTATGTGCTCGAAGAGTCTTCAACACTTCCCCAAGATGTAGGGCATGCTCTTCTTCACTCTTAGAAAATACTAAGATATCATCCACAAAGACCACCACGAATTTATTAAGGAACTCCCTGAACACCCTACTCATCAAATCAACAAAGTATGCAGGGGCGTTCGTCAACCCAAATGGCATCACCAGCCACTCATAGAAACCATCCGGAGTTCTAAAGGCAGTCTTGTCTATGCTATCCTCAGCCACCCTCAACTGATGAAACCCCGTGGCCAAGTCCAACTGAGAAAATACTGAAGCGCCAACCAACTGATCGAAAAGATCATCTATTCTCGGCAATGGGTGTCTATTCTTCTTTGTGAGCTTGTTGAGTTCTCTATAGTCTACACAAAGTCTGAGGGACCCATCCGCCTTTGTAGCAAATACTACTGGAGCACCCCACTTCGATATGCTCCGTCTTATGAACCCCTTCTCAAGTAACTCCCCTACTTGCTTATGGAGTTCCCTCCTCTCACGAGGAGCCATGTGGCGCACTGGTAAAGATACCGGTTTAGCATTATCCACCAGATATATTCGGAAGTCAATCTCCCGCTTCGGAGGTAAGCCCTTCACCTCCTCAAACACATCCGGATATTCCCGGACCACTCTAACAGATTGCAAACTCTCGACCGAAGCGTCAAGCGATTCAAGATAACTTAGCATAACAGAGTCCCTGGGATTACAAGAAATCTCGAGAGTGTTACCCAGGCGGGTCATGAGCCTAACAACTCTCCTTTCGCAATCAAGAACGGCACCATTACTGGATAACTAGTCCATGCCCAAAATCAACCCATAGCCCGTGAAGCCCAATACAAAAGCATCACATCTAAACTCAATGCTAAGTATAGAAATCTTCAAACCCAAACATATCATGGACAAATAAGTGGAGCCCCCAATTGGGTTTGAAACAACCAAGGGATCATCTACCAGACTGGTGTCTAAGTGCAGTAACTCAACTAATGATGATGAAATAAACGAATGCGATGCGCCTGAATCAAACAATGTACGGACAGGATGGTCAAATAGAAAAACCAGACTTTCAACGGAAATAGTTCTACCTCTCTCCTGAATCGGTGGAACCGCAAGAGCCTGTACTTGCTCCCTAGCCTGACTCGGTGCCATAAGAGCTTGCACCTGTCCTCCTGAGGTAGATCCCGTCCTTTGCCCCTTCTTAGGGCAATCCTTCACTAAATGCCCTGCTTCGCCACAGTGGAAGCAGCCGGTCTTCTTCTTCTTGCGACAATCCTTGCTTAGGTGGCCAGGTGTTCCACAATTGAAACACTTCTTCTTCTTGCTCTTGCCACCGTTGCCTTTCCCACCTTTGCTTTGTTGTTGTTGCTGAGGTCTCTTTTGATCTCCCTTCTTCTCGGGTGCCTTATTAACATTAGGACCCTTCTCTTCCTCATACATGAGTGCCATGTCAACTAGCTTCTCAAAGGTGGCCCCCATAGGGATATGAGTCATAGCCAACCCATGCATAGGTTCATTCAAGCCTTTCACGAACCGCAAAGCCTTCTTCTCCGGTGTATTCACCATATCTAGGCCAAACCTTGCCAATTGATTAAACTTGTTAACATACTCCTTCACCGAGAGATTTCCTTGCTTTAGAGTCAAGAATCTTTCCATATACAAGTTTTCCTCCGCCCTTGAGAGAAACTTTGCCACAAATCTTTGCCTAAAATCCGCCCAAGAGTCAATGGGGCGTTCTCCGTTAGTGACCTCCCACCAGAATGAGGCCTCTCCCTTCATTAACCAAGCAGCCAACTTGACTTTCTTCCCTTCTTCCATCTCAAAGATATCTATCAACTCTTCCACCTCCTTAAGCCAATCTCTAGCCTCCACAAAGGTTTCAGATCCTTGAAAAGGTTTCCCTCCCATAGCTTTGAATTCCTTGCAAGTCTTAGCAAAAGTATCCGTGCGAGGAGGAGGGGGAGGAGGAAGATCGGGTGCTACAGTTGGTGGAGGAACATTTGCTGGACCCGCAGTGGTGGCCCTAGCCTCCATCAATCTCCTATACCATACTGGTACCGTCACACCCTCCGGAAAGTTAAGATTCTCGGCCATGCTGAAACGAAAAAGGAAAGATTCAAAACGGAGGATTCGAAGGATATAGATATGGCTATTGGGGATTATGATTTTCTTTCAAAAACTTTTCTCTTAAAAGACATGTTTTTGAAAATATCTTTTCCAAAAATGTTTTAGAAAAATAGTTTTCTAAAATTTCATCTGTTCCGGTAACCTTTGCTCTGATACCACGTGTAACACCCCACGCCCGCTACGGTCACTCACTATGGGAATGCCATAGCATCGGTGGAGTATTTTAGTGAATATAGAACAGAAAAATTACACCAAGACAGATATAAATAGTATTTGAAATTTAAAACATCATCTCATAACAGCGGAAATAAACATGTCTGGTTACATCATAAAACCATGATAAAAGTCAAGTACAATATCTGTCAAAATAAAGAAGTACATAATCCCACTCTCTCATACAATAGCCATAACAAAAGAAAGGATAACTGGATAACTGGAGCTTTACATCTACCCAAGCTCCTAAAGACTGGAACAGCAATCCGATCAAGCTCTACTACCGCTAGGATCCACCGTAGGACCTGAGGGTTGGGAAAAAAAGATAAAAACAACGGGGTCAGACATAAGTCTGAGTGAGTCCTATAACTTTAACAATACAATCATTAAAGTAACCAGAGAAGACATAAACTTGACCTACGGTAATATCTGGGGATGAATGGCTACACTAAGCAGCTTGGTAGACTTAGGATAAACTAAGATAACCGTCAGGACGCATCTACCCACCCAAGGATAATTACTAACTGCACCACACCAGTCATTCCTACTTAAAGGTTGATCCCTCCAAGGACATAGAAAATTTCCCCAGTAGTTTCGTGTACTCCTAGCCCACTACATAGGTGCCGTCTGCCCCTATCTCCACTAGGTGTACTCAGTAATTCTTACCCAGTAGTTTCGTGTACTCCTACATAGGTGCCGTCTGCCCCTATCTTTATTAGGTGTACCCACTACTCCCCATCGATCGGCTCCCTACTGTAGATACCCGTGCTGGTCCCACAGTGGGGTGTATCACTCCCCTAAAGTGGCTACCCAATACTATCAACAGTGCACGGCTTTATATCTACACGATGCAACAACGGCTTATCTACCAGCCCGGGCCCACACACGCATATGAAACCCGTTGGACTTGCGTTGCCACCGCTAACCCGTTTTGGCCTCTTATAATCAAGCCCAATATGCGTGTCCCGTCACTCGACATGGGTCGAGCCCACAAAGATACGTTTGGGATATTGGTTGAAATGGGCCCCCACAAGCTACCCACCTAAGCTTGTCACATATCTAGTGTATCCCACTTAACCCTTTAATCATGTTTAATTACACGTTTTCACTTGGTTAAGTATTCTAATCGTATTCTCTATTTCCACCCAAGGCAACCCACTAGATTCCACATGCCACCCAAGGCAACCTCAAAATTTCCTCATGCCACCCAAGGCACCCACTTAACCCCTCATGTCCCACTGCATGCTAATATGGTTAAGTGTTTCTTAATTAATTAAGACCGTGATCTCCCATAAAGACCTCCCACATTAGACTGACTGTTATGACCGCCTGGTTAAGCCGGTAGAGTCCGGGCAGTCTTACGTCATAACAGAGTCTAACCTCGTGTCTTTACCTTAATCACGTATTTAATTCATGGCTAAGACCTCTCACATTGGGCTGACATTTGTAGCAACTGGTTAAGCCGGTCGGGTCCGGGCAGTTTTACACTACAAATGAGTCCAACCTCGTGTCTTAGTCGATTAATTACACCTAATTAATCACCCCCATATTAATTATCCCTAATTAATATCAAGTTTTCCATAACATGGGTAGACCTAACTCAATAGGTAAATTCCCATGGGGTAGACCTAACTCAATAGGTAAATTCCCATGGGGTAGACCTAACTCAATAGGTAAATTCCCTCTTATGGTAATTTATTTTTATGGTATGCTTAATCATACCCAATCATTCATTTATTAACATATTTACCAACCCCATCGTTCCCCACGTAAATCGTTCTCATTTCATGACATAATAAAAGGGGAAGATCCATCACAAATATCATGGGTTTAGCATATAACTTTGTCATGGGTTAAGAGGATGTCAACTTGCATATATGAACACATTTTAACCCAACCACATTTAACCCAAACTTGCATATTATCATACACATGATTTGCATAACATGTTGCATATGAGCTTGCATATTATCATACACATATTTTGCATAACATGTTGAACTTGCATATAAGCATTCTCATGACTTGCATAACATGTTAAACATGCATTTAGGCATACACATAACTTGCATAAGCATTCACATACTTGCATAAACATTCACATACTTGCATAAGCATACATAACTTGCATAAACATACATAACTTGCATATCATGTCATTTAAGCATATACATATCTTGCATAAGCATTCATATACTCGCATAAGCATGCATAACTTGCATATCACATAAATCTTGCGTTTAAACATATACATGACTTGCATAAGCATCCATACACTTGCATAAGCATGCATAACTTGCATATCACTTTAAACTTGCATTTAAACATATACTTATCTTGCATAACTTACTTTATTAAACATGCATAATTCCACTCATTAAATATGCATAAATCCACTTGTTAAGCATGCATATACCAACTTGTTAAACATGCATAAATCAACTTATTAAGCATGCATAAACCAACTTATCAAATATGCATAAACATAGAACAACATAGAGTAACATATCATTATACATGATTCAAACTCACTAATCCGCATTTAAGACCATAAGTCTCATTACACCCAATCTACTTACTTTAACAATTGGTGTTAAAGTGATAGAAACTCACCAAACTCAAGATTAGCAACCTTATGAAGTAGAATTAGTTGCTAACTATGAAGATAATGATGATTAGAGAATGATTTGAGAGGGATTAGCTTGAAACTTCCTTCTTAGATTAGTGGAGGCTCCTCTTAGGATTTAATTTGGCGGCATGAGGCCATCATTTCTATTTTTGGTAAGGATTAAGGGGGGTTTAGGGTGTATTTATAGATTAGGTGAGTGTTTTAGGCCCTTAGATTAACCCTAGATTAATTTAGGTCCGTTAGATTTAGGAAACCTCTAGAACCAAGCCCAGCCCTAGCCAGAAAACCAGATCTGGTGCACCCAAGCACCCTGGTTCGACACGCCATGTCGACAGGCAAGTCGACACCCCCCTGTCGACAGGCCTGTCGACAGCCCTGTCGACATGCTTAGGGCGGGAATCTTCCCGCCTGGCCCCGCTGGTTCTAATTTAAAATCTAAATTTAAATTCCTAAATCTGTTTTTAGCTCTAATTTTTCTGCAAACTTCTTTGGGCCATAACCGGGCCATACGGACTCCGATTCTCGGAAACTCGGACTCTATTTCGCGTATTTTTCCGAGACGAACGCAATAACGAAGCCCGTTACCCCCAATTCCCACGTCTGAGATTATTTAACCTGTAATTAGTGAATTTTAGTATTAACCAAAAATTCGGGGTGTTACAATGTAGTTCCATAAAATCGAAACCATTCAAAAACACAAACATTAATCATAATATATATTTCGTCATTTACATAGATTTGAATGGATAATGTATGTATGTGTATTTGTGTGTGTGTACATATATTCGCGCAGTTAACGTAGTTGTTATTCTTTTACTTTTATAATTATTAAATTAAATGTTTTGGTTTATGCTAATAATCAAACATTCTTATTTGCGTTTAATTTTGTAATAAGATTCCGAATCTTACAAAAGGCTATTAACTTAATTATTGCAAATTATGCTTAAATATTTAGAAGGGGAATATACATATTTCAAATCATAAGAAATATATAATATGAATGTTTTTGGAATGATTGACGAAAACTATGCACAAATACACACACACACACACACATATATATATATAAGAACCTATATTTGTACATGAATTTACACAACCTTTTTCTTTATGTTTTTGTGAATATTTCTTATTGATTTCAAAATAATTTTTTTTATTGAAAAGGAACAAAAAGGTAAATTTATAATAACTAAGTTAAAACCCAAACCAAAATGAACACAACCAAGCTTATATCTTTTTAACCAAATTTACATAAATTACAAGTTAACATCAAAATTGCATATCTGGAATAAAGCTACAATTTAATAATGATTTATGGGACTGATTTCCAGATTATGGCCTTTAAAATAACCACAATATTTTAAACACAATTGTGGGCAATGATTTTCAAGTACAAAGTAATAATAATATTCAAAAGTGCAATTATTCTTCAGATCTGACGAAAACTACAATATATCTATAGAACACATAGGCATATATTTCAGATTTAATACAAATGAAGTAATCATATTATTGTACACTTTGTATATAAATTTCCCACTTACCTGAAAGCATCCAAATCTAAATTTGTATAGTCTTTTAGGCTTTCACTTAAATTCTTACATATCTACAGTTATTCTAAAAAGGGGATACTTTCATATTTGTAGACTTGCACGTAAATAAGAAAAGAGTGGGAAATCTTATGAAGAAGAACCTAAACGTCAATCCATTTGAATATGATTAACCCTTTCAAATCCATATTGTTTATGTTTGATTTCGATTATACTTTTGTTTTAGAACTTTTTTGAGGAGAAAGGAAAATGCGGAACTTTGCTGCTGCTCCCCAGAAACATGTGGAAAAGAATGGTGGGCTAACCATTTATTTACATGATTGAAATGGGCGTGAAACGTTAGATTTAATTTAATAAACATCCATCTATCCGTTTTATATATTATATAACAAAAACCTATATAACCCTAGCGGTCATTGGGCTGTAGTCGTCAGGGGCGATCGACCGCCCCATCCAAGGGTGTCGATCGCCTTAGACAAAAACGCCCAATGAAGGCAAGTTATAAATGGTGTTAGATATTACATATATTCTGTTTTATTATTTCCATCCATTTTCGTATTTCATCCGTAACTTTTTCACACGGACTCTGTTTGCGAAACTCCAAACACGAAAGTTGACCAGAGTTCCGTGACGAACGCAACGGTAAAACTTATTTTATTAGCTCTGTGCAACAAATATAACAAATTATATTTCTTCTTTCCTCAGTAATTCCAATGGTTTTATTAGCTCCATCGTCCCTTTTCTTATTTTCATAAGGATAAAACTTATTTTTTTCCCTTCTTGTTATTGTTGTTCTTGAAATTCCTATATTTCTCCCTGATTTAATCATGTGCTCAATACTCAGGGTTAAGTCCAGCACTTGGTCAAATAATTTACCTACATAAGTAACATTGCCCTACTCAAGCCGACATTTAACTACTGAATATATCTGTCATTCTTAGATGTTGCATCAGCTACTAGCATTGTGCCATACTTGGACAATGCCTCGAACTTCGGGGTATACTCAGTGACACTCATTGCTCCTTGCCTTAATTTGATAAACTCTTCTAGCAGTGAGGCTTTTACTGAGGCTGACACAAATCTTGCCACTAATAGCTCTTTGAATTTATTCCATGTTATCTGATTTTATAGCCTTCCAACAATGATGACTTCCCACCAATCCAAAGCAACACCCCTTAGTTGTCTTGAAGCAATCTCTCTTCCTATGATCCTTAACTTGAATATCAATGAAGATCCTTTCCAGGGTCCTTAGCCAAGTTTGAACCCCCATAACACTCTCAATCCCATCAAAGCTTTTGCCTCCAAGATGTGTAAATGGCTTCATCAATTTGGATAGCTCTTCATGAGGGTTGGCTTGCCAATTGACTACCCATCTCTCAATTCCCTTATAAAATCGTGCATGTCCACCCTTTATGTCTCATTTGATGGTCCTAACGCCTGATGATGCCTTGGTCCTACCACGGTTTCCTAAGGATAAATTTTCTTAAGTTAGTGTAGTTTTCTAGCATTTCTTTAATTTCACACAATTAACATGGGTATCCAGTCATACAATTCATATTCACACTGATTCAAACAATAATAATACCATCCAGAGTTTTGATTTAATCATTTCTAAGAGTGTAACATGTTAATACTGATACCAACTGAGATGACCCCTTAGTTTTACCTCAAATTGTACTTAGCTTTTCCTCTCTAGGTATTCCTTTCTTTCAAAAGGTTCGTTGCCGTTAAACCACTTCCAAGATCCTTGATTATACCAATATAGCAATATTAGTTATTTTAATCTGCTTTATAACTTGTATATGTAAAGATATACAAGCCCATTTTGCTTCTAATAAGAGTTAAATCGAAATGCAAAAGAAAATTGGTTATTTAAATTTCAACTAATCACAACACATCAAAACTGTGCATAAATGTACAATTTTACAAATGTATTTTCTCATTTAATTTTTCCATGTGTTTATCTTATTTTTAAGCTACGTTATATGTCTGGTATGATAATGATATACAAATTCAGCACTTTAGTTATATTATAAATCTGTTGCAAAAGTGTTATAATACTTTCTTTTACATATAAATAAGTCTTTGCCTTACCTACTTTTCCTTCTTATTTTGGCTTCCATATCATACTTATGTTACTTGAATTTTAGGTATAAATCATGGTAAAACCCTCCCATTTTAACATAAATATAATAACCTGAAACCCTTTTTAAAAAAATATTCTTATATATGAACTTATTTTGAGGTATAAGCTACCCCTTTATAAAATTCATTTTCCTTATGAAGTATGTTTGTTCATATGTCATAAAACACTGGTAAATTATGCACCTATAAACAACATTTTGCACTGCCACTTTCATTGAAAATATAGATTACAAATTTTTGAATCATTTCTCCTTTTCAAAGCATAAACTACAGCCATGACTGTTCATAGAAATCAGGGTGCTTCCTTGGTTCATGTGCCTCAAATGTCAACATATAATATAGAAAAGTATAGTTGGAATTCGAGTGCAATTTCATACTGCTTCCAATCATGCTTAAATAGCGTACACATAAGTTCAAATATAAGTATATTCCAAACTTGGTTTATTATTAGACTTTAAGCTTTGCTATACAATTATAGTTATTCTCTTATCCGATCAACCGTACTTACTTATTTAAATAGGTTCTAAGGAATATGTGTACATACTAGCCACTTTTAAAAGCATTCTTTGGTTTCTAATTCATTTTAGATGTAAGTTGAAAATATTTCTTTACTTACATATTCATCAGAGCAAATCATAACGACAAATAACCGGTCTTAACACAGTACATATCAAACAATATATTAGCCCTACTTCATTAACAAATTATTTCGGATTAATGAACTACCTGAGATAACTAAGGAAGCATAATTCCTTCCTTCCAAGCTATATTCCTTAACACATCTCACTTAGCCTCTTCACTACCTACATATGCACTAAAGACTACCTCAAAATAAATTGAGACACCCCAAGCGTGCAAAAACACAAATAGGATTGGACATTTTTTTGATATGAATAATTTACTTAAAACATTGCATCAACCTATATAGTTAAATAACATGTATTTACTTAAATATAAAGGTACTACTAGTATACTCGTGCATGAATATATATCATTTTACTGGAATTCTGTTTGCATATATCAAAGCATTCTAACATTCATACACACAATACCTATGGTACATTGCATATGAATGCTTCAACAAATCATAATGAATAGACAATCATCGTGAATTAGTATATATTAACCCCATTCATAAGGCCACCATTCCAGCCTACATCATTGCCTTTCTTCCAGCAAGATACCCTCTAAAGTGTTGGCCTAAGCCTCCTATGGATATGTTATTATTTTTATTAGGTCGTTAGTGACAACTTGGCTATTATGTGCACATTAATTGGGTCGTGTAATTCCCCCAATCACTCTGATGAATGGTCTTAAACAAGCCATGTGCAAACCTACAAAATATCTGTAAGGCCCAGCTGCTTAAGGTAGCCTCTTTCCAACCTGTATACTTAGTGATTTACTAAATGGTTACTTAACTTTCTTCTTAATTAGTTTACTCTATTTCTGGGATACTCATTTGTTCTCAAAACAGCCTGGATCCAACACCAAACATAACCCTATATCTACACAAAAATGACAGTCATTACACATCATTCATAAGAAATAAACCAATGATACATATACATCAAACATTAACCATCTATATAATCAATTATTGCTAATTTTAATATGGTCATGGGTGTTTTGAGGGAGAGATACACCATGAATCCTTTATCTTCATTTATCTATGCTTTACTTAGACCTTATATGATTATCCAAGGCTCAACTAAATCACAACATTAATTTAAAGGAGGTTTAATGAAGAAAACCTGAGCTTAGCACAAGAATTTATCATTGCACCCCTGGCATCTTCTTATATAAATACAGAACATAAGCAGTGTGCTCTACACTACTGCCCTATACTTATACTTTTTACTGACCATATCTCAAATAGCAATAATATATAGCACTTTTGATATTCAATCCAAACAGAGGTGTTTATACAAGGTTTTAAATTAGGTTTTCCATATGTAACTTCTAGATATTTACCAGCATATTCTAGGGATCTTAACACAGCAATATCACATCTATATTTGCATACATCGTCACAGATATTTTATCCTAAACCTCACAGTTACATAAAATCATTTCTTATAGAAATTTTAGACTGCCTTTGTAATAGGACTTAATGCCATATGATTAGTGAAATTACTCACCAAATGCTTTTCTTTCTAGTATATTTAATTCGACTTTGTTCTTCGTGAAGTTGCTACTATTTCCTTGTTTATTTTATGAGAAGACTAGCTTGGCTAAAACCTATAGGCTACTTATGTATAAAATCATTAGCTAGGGTTTGGTTGGTTTAAACAATGTACATTATACCCTATGTTATAATTATTTTGAAGCACTAATTTTTCATATCCTATCCCTTTTTGAATTCGGGAGAAAGTTGGTTTAACAAAGACACACTAGGTATTTCTTTCATTCAACAAAAGGTTGCTTTTTAAATTCCTCCTTTATCACATGGGTCATGCAATTTGCATTTTTCCTAGGCTATTCTATTTTAGAAATAAGGTGTATCTGTTATGTAACCTATTATATCAACATAATCCTCTTGGAACACCAGTTGTGACTTATATATATATAATCCTATTAATTTTTCTTTGCTGGTTATTTTATTTCCATAGCGTACTAATTACTCTAACAAACTTCCTTCTTCGTTATTTATACAAACAAGATTTTATCGCTTATTATTTTCTTGCATTAAACTAAAGTTTTAATTTAATAAAATTCTCACATGTCTATTTCCAAGATTTTCAATTATCATTTGGATATGTACAGTAAACGGTGTGCACACGCACGTTTTATAACATAATTTTTATCACAATCAATCATGCTTATTTACTTTAATAATCATGTCCAAGGTGTAAGTGAATTTAGGGTTATTACAATGATCAGGTTGTAATACATGCAGTTTTGAAAGGCATCAAGCGTTATTGTTTCATGCTTCGGAGATTTGATTAGAAATAATTCAATAGATGCAACTTTAAATGGCACAAAGATAAATAGTGCATTCTAACGTTCATCGATGGTTCTTTCGATGGCTAGCAACGGTTCCTTATTTCGTGCTATATTTATAAATAAAGTACATACACTTCAGAAATCGTATCTGTTATTCCCGATGTATGTCGTGGAACAAAATGAGTTACAGCAGCCCGAGAGCTTTCTTCTTCCTCATTTTCTTTCCTTCCAAAACTAAATTTCATAAGAAAATTACAACCTCCGCCTTCTTCCCTCCTACCTCTAATTCACCATTCAACATTCCCTACACCTCCATAAGGTCTCCAATTTCTCCATATTAGTCTATCAGCATATCCAACCTTCTAGGCACCTCTAACTTAGTACTTTATCCAAATCCTAGGCAGATTTAGTTTTGTTAATTTGATGTAATTTGCTACATTACTTGTTCGCATCATATATATGATTGTTTAATATAGTTTATTAAGTATTTGTTGTTATTGTTAACTATTAAATGGTGAAAATACAAATTTCTTTAATAGGAACTAGGGGCTAACGGCGAAGTAGAAAACAACAATGTCGAAAATTAATATTTCATTCATAATATAAAGCTCAAAACTTATAATTGAAAATTAATTAAAGTAAATGTATGAATAAAAGAATACTAAATTGTATAAATGAACTAGAACTAAATATAAAAGGAATTATATTATACAAGTAATAATTAAACATTAAACTGTATGTTTGAATTGGAAAATAAAATGTCAATGTTTTTTTAAATTAGAAGAAGTGATTAATTACTTTACTGATCGGAGCTGGATGTATCAATAATGAAGGAAAATAAGAGGCTCAATGGGCAAACAATTTATAATGCATACACATATTTATTAAACTCATTTTGAGTAATAATGGAAACATCAAAGAAATTCATTATTCTTGTGGTAGGTACAAGTTGTCGAAGAATTTGACCCCATATATGGTTAGAATTCATTTGCATCGGTGTTAACATTATTTTTTTGCCAACATGGAAATATAGGTTATGGTTTTGGAACTAAGGTAATCTAGTCCTTTTGAGCTTTGACTGAATTCACCATTCCTTGTATATAAAGATCCTAAGTTCGAAAATTAGTTACTCTTCCTTCAAAAGGCAAGTGTCACGCTTACGAGACTTAAGTACCAACAGTTTTCTCAGAATAAGGCTTCAACAGTCATTACTAATTGGAGCTTGAATACGCACCAAGGTAGGTTAGGTAACTTCTAGGTATATTTGATTCGGGAGTGTTAACATACAGTAGCATAATGGATGCAGGATAATATGCATAATATCAAGAACACAACAATTCATAGTGGTTCGGGTAAAACCTATGTCCACTTTGAAGACTTTATGGATTTCATTCACGGGTGGAGGTGACAAGGAAAATCCTCAATTTGATTTACAAATTAAGGTTTATCTCTTAGAATATAATATAAGACTTGAGAATGAGAAAAGTCTCCCAAAATGTGACCCCTGGAGTGTTATTTATAGATAATTTGAGCCCCTTTCGAAATGATCACGTGGAAGCCCGCATCTGCCTCCATCCTTCAGTACTGGCTTCCCTTATATCTTTCGGTGTCGGGTTCTTTTGTATCAGCCTTCTTTGAAAGTTCCTAGTATCAGTGCGGGTTTTCATTTTACTGTCTTCGGGTTTTAGAACCCTAGCTTTGGAAATGACTTTTTTTAGTGTCGGCTTGCCCTTAGGAGTTTCTTTTACTCATTTCTTTATGTTTTGGTTAATTGTATCGGTACCAAGCCTGTTGGTGTTGATAGCACTTTGTTTACCTGTCTATACTGTGTATGGCTCTACGCTTCCATTTGAGCTTTGATGTCATGCTCAACTTTCCTTGTATGTGATATTGCTCGTACTAGTACTGGTGTTTGGCTCAAATGTTTGGCTTCATTTCCTCATTTAATGTGTTAACTTTTGGTATCACCTCTATGCTATAAACCTGCTTCCTTCCCACTTACAATTGGTCTTTGTGCTTCTTCTTTTATTCTTCTTGTTTTGGTTCTGCCTTCAACGACTTCGGCTTTCTGGTATCGAGTTTTGCTTCTGTTGCTTATGCTAATGAAGACGCCCTTGCATAATGGTATCGATACCGAAATTGTTGGTATTGGTAGTTTCCTGTTACTTTATCATATGGGTTTTTCTCTCTTCATTTTCTTTCGTGAGTTTGGTTTCGGTCCCATGCCCTCTTTTTGAGTTTTTGGGTATCGAACTCACGATATTGGTTCCTTAACATTCAGCTTCATTCTAGTTGCCTTCACTTGGGACATCAAACCTATGTCTTCACCCTTAAGTCTTTGGTCTCGGGTTTATTTCTTTATGACTTCGATATCGGCTTCGTCACGTGGTGCTATCGCTACTTTTGTTATTGTTAAATCTATTCCTCATAAATCCCCTGCCATCGGTGTCGCCATGACACCTTTGTAATTTTGTACTAATTATGCTTTATTCAGGTTTCTGCTAAGTCACCGGCCCTTGGTTTTCTCACTACCTCTTTGTATCTGTTTCGGCTTTATTTGCTTCATCTTGAACCTGTTACTATTGATGTTGGCTTTGACTCTTCCCAGGCTTCTATTTTTGTGCCAGTCTCACTAGCCTTTTCTTTTCATTAACTCTATACAAATTTGGTGTCAATAGTTAGCCCCCTAGTATAAAAGAGGCTTTTGTTCTTTAAGACAAAAATCCATTGACCCCTGCATTGCCTTTTTATAACTTAAGAAACATCAAGGAAACTTTCTTATTAGTTTTAGCTTAACCTGTAGTAATGATACAAGAAAAGATGTAAGGTTTTCTCAGATGGTAGCATTGGATTTTAAACTTAAAATTGTGAACCATACGAATTTAACTATATAATATGCTAACCCAGTAATCTATTCCATGTGGGACCCAATAATGTGATTCAGAGATTTAGGGCCCTTTTTTTAATAGAAATAAGAAATTCGGAATTTTAATTTTGTTAACTTACCTCCAAAGGTTTATTCTTGGAAATGTGAGATAATATCCTAAGACCCAGACTTAGGCGTTTATGATAGAAGTCCAAGACCCCATTCTTAGTCATATTCAGAGTGACAGAAACCCATATTTGAGTGCCTTGAAAATAAGACTAAAGAGCCACTCTTGGAGATAACAGGAATCTTGAAGCCTAGATTCAGGAGTTTATAATAGAAGACCAAGATTCCACTTCTGGGAATAATAGAAATCCTGATGCCCAGATTTAGACATTTGTAATAGAAAACCAGAACTCCACTTCTGAAAATAATAGAAATCCTTTGTTTGTGCTTTGAGTATCTTCATCCAGGATTTCCTCTACATCATTTTGCATATAGCTAACCACATAACGCCCATGTGTTACTCCTTTGATCAGGGTAAGATACATATAATAAGTGGCTTATCTTGTGTGAGACTCTATCTGGATGTAACCAAATAACATAATGATTGTGATAGAATAATAATCATTTGTATACTATTTTCTGCTAGAATTACGAGCGATAATATCGTGCATATTGTTTTAAAAAATCCTTTCTATGTGAGGTGCTGAGAAACCATAACTTTTATTCATAAACCTTCAAAAGACCCGAGGTACTATCCAGATTTTGATTTAACAGACTACTTTTAAGAATAGATTCTGTAGGCCCGAATTTCATATTGGGCATGCTAATAAAAGCTCGAAAATTCTTTTCTAGAAATAAAAATAATGAACCCATAACCCATATTTAGATGTTGGAATAACGCAAATATAAGTATTCATTTCAAAAAGTGTTATAAGTCCAGGATATTTATCTGGAAGTATGTGGGATAGTTCTAAATCCTAATTTGAGTTCGTACGGAAAAATTCCAAGAAATCATTTTCTAGGAATGAGAACCATAGTCATGAGACCCGAATTCGGGTATTAACAATAGAGGATCAGAAATCCATTTCTGATAATCAATAGAAGTTCCAAATCAAACCCAGATTCAGGTGCTTAATAAAGAACCAGAAATCCACTTCTGGTATGTAATAGAAGTCCCGAACCAAACCCAGATCCAGGTACTGTAGAAGACCAAAAATCCACATCTGGCAATAGAAGTCCCAAATCAAACCCTGATTCGGGTATTTAATAGAAGACCAAAAATCCACTTTTGGTACTTAATAGAAGTCCCACCAGATTCGGGTATTAATGATAGAAGGCCAGAAATCCACTTCTTATATTAAATAAAAGTCCTGAACCGAACCCAGATTCGGGTACTAATGTTAGAAAATCAGAAATCCACTTCTGGTATTTAATACAAGTCCCGAAATATACCCAGAATAGGGTATTAATGATAGAATACTAGAAATCCACATCTGGTAGTAGAAGTTCTGAACCGAACCTGTAACGACCCGTATTTTTCGGTATAATAATTAATCTATTTAATTATATAAATAGTGTTTAGGGAATTAAATGGTCGTTAAATTAAATTATATGGATTATTTAATTAATTTAAATAATAAAATAATATATTTAATTCAGAAATAATCAAAAATATTGGAATATACAATATTCTGTGAATTGGATTATTTCTAAGATTTAATTTAGCTTAGAATTGAATTAGAATAACGAGTATATTTAAATAACGACAGTTTGAACGTAGAATTATAATATAATTATAATCGAGCTCGAAATGGCACGGCAGTTCATAATTTGGCGATTCGAACTTTAAACGAATATACAAAAGCCGTTTTAACTCGGATTTCTGTGAAATAAGAAACGTTAGGAGTTGGTGAAGTATATTTTTCTAATGCAAGAGAAAATTTGAGATTTCATCTGTAGATTTTGATTTATGTCCAAATCAAATTGTCGCTGTGGAATTCCTTTATAATTTATAACGATATATAAAAGGAATTTCATTTTTAAATCGAATATCGATTTAATCGGGATCTGAAATATCAAGTTAGAAATTCATGTAAGAATATTCTAGAGCTATATGATTTTCTGTTGTGGATATATACGATAATATTTATTTATAAATATTAAATTTAATTACTTTTAAATATATTTATATATTTAAAAGGGTTGTTTAGAGCTTTAAAAATAGCCAGTTTTGCAAACGACCTCGGAAATCGACAAAACCAATTTTGTTGGATCCGCAATATTAAATTATTGCTAGATTTCAATTTCCATGATTTTTGAAGTTAGTATGTAGCCGTAGCGATTTTTAATGTGAAATACAATCGATAATTTAACCTTTAAAAATACGTTGTGTGAGCAAACAGAGTCGAAATTCGACGAAACCAGTTTCGTTGGGACCGTAATGTCGAACTGTAGCTGCATGTCCATTTTTCGTGATTTTTGGGGTATCGTATGGGATCGTACCAATTTTTAGAAGGCAAATACATTTTAAATTAATGGAAAAATCAACAAAATAATTATATAACCATCCTATAAATAGGTCTAAATTTTCCCTAACCTAATTATTTTCATTCCTCAGTCAACATCTCTTTCTGCCGTTGCATTTTCATTCTCCAGAAAAAGAAAACCAAATCGTATTCTTCATAAAATCAAAACAATCCGAATAAATTCCCTAAAATCATGAAACCATTTTACTTGATTTCCTCATGTGATTCTCTTTAATTTGATACACCTTTTTCTGAGTTCGAATCTAATCTGTGCGTTGTGATTTTTCAGTAGTAAGACTAGGGTTTAATCTTTTGTGGAGTTTTGGAGCTTCTATTCGTGAATCGAAGGATGATTTCGTGTTTGGGGGGTCACGGTGGCATTAGTGGTAGCGAGGAGATGTTGTAGTTGAGTTATGAGGGTTTTCGAGATCGAAGTATGTCGCTGTTCTTCCATACAGGAAGCGTCGGCCTGAGGTCGGGTATCTCTGGGGGGTGTCGCGATGTGAAATGAGGCTGGTGATGTTGTTTGCGGAGTTGTCAAAGCTGATGATCGGTGCTGGGGAACTTCATGACTAGCAGAGGAATGGGTTCAAAAGTGTTGTAAAGGGAGAAGAAAGGGTCTTGAGGCATTGGCAGAAAGATGCGGTCCACCGTGAATATGATGAAGTGAAAGGGAAGAGCAGTGTGTTTGGAATAAACAGGAAGATGGAGTGCAGACTTTATGTAAAAGGGGGAAGGCTAATGTTATAGGAGCAGCGAAGTCAAATGTTGTAGGAGGAGGACACTGTTGAGCTTGATGTGAAAGGAAAGGTTGTTAAGTTTAGTTGAAAGGGAGAAGAGCTGTGAAGTTGTTTTATAAATTGGTGATGAAAAGAAGGAGGAGTTATGAGCCATAAAAGATCGGCTAATAGTGTTACAGGAAATGGAATATGAAGATTTCCAGAGAGGGAGGAAGATGAATTTGGTACGTGCGAGCCTGATATGTTAACAACGTTGATGGGTCTTGGTTAAATAGCAAGCCCAGAAATCATTTAAAACATAAGTTTTTATTTAATTAAATTAAAGTATCAAATTAGAAAAAATAATATCTTACGTGTACATGATCAGAATTTAGGAAAACAAAATCCGTTGGGATCGTATGGACGGGGGCTCAACAACGGAACTGACTGAGAGTGAAATGAAACTCGTTACAATTTATAGTGAAATAAACTGTCCGTCCAAATCAAGTGATGGTTATCATTATTCACGATGATCGTCCAATGTGAGTAAAACTCTCCAACTCTGAACAGTTATATTTTTATAACGTATTTTTAGAACTATTAATCATCTGTTGATTGCTATGTGTTAACTGTTTTGTTGAATTGCTTGTGTATTGGTTGAAATTATAGAAAACGATATATATATAAATCATTAATCAAATATTGATTCTGTTTAGCAGAATATTTCATAGTGAAATGAAATCGATGTTAATTATATTGTTTAACATCTGTGGATGCAGGGAAACCGGTTGGGAAAATCCAACTGGATTCCTCAACATTTATTTTACTGTTTTCCATATATTGTGATATACGATGTGATATATAATCTATTGTTGATTATGTGTGTTTGAATGATATTGATCACTATTGTTTGGTACTTTAAATACGGTAAGAAAACCCTGGGATGAAAAAGGAAAATTTCAATAACTATATTGAAATAAAATATTATATAAAATCGAAAGGTTTTATATAGAAGGAAGATTTCAAACTGTATATTGAAATAGAATATTTATAAAAAAAGGATTTTATATAAAGGAATATTTATAAAATCAAGGGATTTTATAAAGGAAATTATTTGTAAAACAAATAGATTTGAAAAATAGAGATATTGTAAACCATTTACAAATAGAAATGAAAAGGATATATTTGTAAACCATTTACAAATAGATTGGGAAAGGGAATATTTGTAAGAAAACATTTACAAATAGAGTTGAAAAGAAAATATTTATTTGTTAAATAAATAGGATTGGAAAAGAATATTTATTTGTTAAATAAATAGAGTTATAAAAGGAGATATTTATTTAGAAAATAAATAGAGTTATTAAAGGGATTTATTGGGAAATGCAAAGAATGTCATATAAAGAAATATTTGGCAAATGAATAGAATTTTACATCAGGAAAGTATAGACCCATGCTTCGCACACAGGTATAACAGGATATAGATTTAAAGAAAAGATTTTAAATAGAATATGTTCTAACCGATAGATTGAGAAGATTAATTTATAAATAATATAAAATATTTATCATTGGATAAATAGAATATATAAGTCAGGACTTATATAGAGAAGTAAGAATCGATTTCAACATCGATATTTGAAATTGAATATGGACGCAGAGTTAAACAAAGGAGTTAATCAAAATGTGTTAATCAAAATGAGTTAGAGGAGTTAATCGATTAGAGTTAGAGTTAATCGATTAGAGTTGGAGTTAATCGATTAGAATTAGAATTAATCGATTAGAGTTAGAGTTAACTAGTTAAGTTAATCAGTTTGAGTTAAATCGAACTAGAGTTATTCGAATAGAGTTAATCGAACAAGAGTTAGTCGAATATTTGTATATTGAATAGAGTTAATTGAATCAGAGTTAGTTGGATTAGAGTTAATCGAATATTAGTTATTCGAAAGGAGTTAATTGATAAGAGTAAATTAGTTAGAGTTAATTGAATAAAGATAATCCAGTAGGGTAAATCAAATAGAGTTAATGGAATTGAGTTAATCAAAAAGGAGTTAACTGATAAGAGTAAATCGATTAGAGTTAATCGAATAATGTTAATTGAATAGAGTTATTCGAATATAGGTTATTCGAAGAAGAGAGATTATCGAATATAGTTTATTCGAAGGAAAGAGTTATCGAATAGAGATTTATTCGAAAGAGAGTTACGTAAAGAAGTTTGTTAAAGATTTAAAAGATAAACTTTGACTATTTTGAAGTTAAAACGTTGTTCAGTTAAGGTTTAAGAGGTAATTATACCCCAACTTGATTGACTTCCTTCTTAACAAAGGAATGGTAAGGCTTGAAAGTGAAGGTTGGTTAAGTGAATAAGTTAATGAAGGTAATGGTGAATTGGTATGACGATGTTTTATTTAAACATCTGTTTAAATCCAAGGAATGAGTTTTGGAAACGTTTTCCAAATATAATCAGAGATATTTTCTAATCATAGAAAATGAAATGTTGGATGGTAAAGACTAATGGAATGACAGTGATACGTGGAAAGGAGATGGAAATGTTTTCCAATGATTAATAACGTATATTTTCTAAATTTAGAAAATAAGAATTTCTGTATATATATGCAAAAATAGGAAATGGAGAATGAATAAATTAATGATAAATTAATTTAAGAGAAAATGTTGAATGTTGATTGATCGATAAAATTTCCATCAGGAAATATTATCGTTGTTTGCACACATGTTTTTCTTTGATAGTTAAATCACAGACTATCAAAATTTTAACCATTTTTCCATCGTCAATACGGAGAGACCGGTTGGATTCTTATCCAAAGAACCACTCCGTATTGGCATAAGCGTTGCGAATCATATATGCCAAAGATAATTAAAGACGGAGTAAAGTGCAAGGGCTGTTATATAAATCTTATGTAAAGATTGCCTAAGATGGATGTACTGAATAGTGCCTTCGGTTTGTCCAGTCCCAGGACGACCTGTATGGAAGAATGTCTGACAGAGTATATTTAATAGATCGCGTAAGTTGATCTCTTCAAACGTATTTACGTTTGGTGGCGGAGGAATTCGTTTCTCTTAGTTGTATACCCGTGGTATTTTTAGGGAAATAAATTTGTGATTTGGCAGGTATGACGATGTGACATTCAAAACGAATAAATGTGTGATCTGTCAGAGATAAGTGTGGCCTCTAGCCTCACAACCGGGAAATGACAAAAGTCGGGCAGGCAACATGGCTAAGTAGGTCGCACCTATTAGGGTGTATAATCACCTGATGTGGAGTTTCATTTACTTCTAAAAATCTATTGTCGATGCTGTCCCATTCGGGAAACGGTTGCTGATCCCCACCGTTAGTGATATACATTCGATACACTCAAGCGAAATGAGTGGTCGGTCATGTGTGGCCAGGTTGCAAGATGTTCTTGTTGAACCCAGTGTATTCCTCTCTAGAGGTACACTAGCGAAAGGTGATTCCATACCTTGTCATAGTTGGAAATCCATTACCCAATACGTGCTTACGGTTTTGATTGTATACTATATTTGTAGAACGTGAGATGAAAGCGTTTCTGCTAGATGATTATTATATGTGGTTGATAGACATTATTATAATATCAAAAGAATTTTGGTATAAAGATTAGTTTTGATTCTCATAAGGGAAAAACCCGTTCCGTTATACGACGTGGTCTTATGAGATATCATTTTATTGCTCAGACTGTTTTAAACTGTTTTACTCACACCAGTCCCATGACTAACCCGGAGATTATTTTGTTTTGTTTTCCCTAAACTCTTGGGTGCCCAATTTTATACGGGTAGTCAAGTAGTCAGGATTTACAGATTTACTTGAAGAGCTGGAGCTGGAGGCTTCAGAATTATATAGCTATGGTTATTTCCGCTGTGTTGTAAGTGCTGTACTTTGGAAATGATATATATATATTCAAGTACAGATTAATATTTCAATGTTATGTTATATATTATATGTTATTCGTTCCGCTGTGAGGTTCGTGTTACTCTAATGGTGTGTTCTTCTTCTTCTTCTTCTTCTATTCTAAGTTTCTATCTTATCTATTCTCACCCTCTGTTTTTCTTTCTATTAGTTTTCTGATTTCCAGTGTAATGTGGGTTGGACTTGTGTTATTTAGTCAGCTCAAATTGGACCGGAATTTCAGGACACTATAGTTGGTATCAGAGCTTAAGGTTAAGTAATTACCTTGGCTCTGTTGCGTGACTCAGTAGAGATAGGGTTAGTAATACCCTAGATTGAGTTTGAGTGTATATATACGAGTGAACGTATTTGTTATTTGATATAAAAATTGTTTTATATTGTGGAGATTTATTGGTTGAGTTGTTTATGGGTTCTGTTCGATCAGTTCGATCCACTGTATCGGTAGGAGTTTCTAAACACTCTAATACGATGGGTCGACACGATTTGTTTTGAAAAGAGGGTAAATGAAAATAATTTTACCCAAATTATATTTAGGTATAGAGAAGATATATATATATTGGAATGAATATATATATATTGGATATATTGGTTGTTTTTATAATCTAATTAGATTATAAAAATGTTAAATGGTCATGTAAATGACCGATCAAAATTCAGAAAAGCATAATGAATTGAATTAAATCTGAAGTTAAAATCAGAGTTGAAATTTAAACCCTGGAATTTGAAAGGTGTTTGTAAATGGAGTTAAATTAAGTATATGAGAATTTTAAAATCCTGGGAGATTTTAAATTGTTTTACAAACATTGGAAGGATATTTCGAAAATGATTTCAAAATGGAAATGTTTAGATCTGGTTTTGAAAGTAATATAGTATTGAACTCACTTCGGTCGCTGGGAAATAAATTTCGATGTTGCTCCGGACATCATCAGTGTTCATTTTCGAGTTTCTAAGTGACGGATTACTACCAAAGATTTTGTTTTTGAATTGTTTTGAGAAAAGCAAAGTTGTTTAAAATTCCCCAGGAATAGACTGTGAATTAAAAACAAATTTAAATAGAAAATTGTGAAAGCAAACTAGAATTGAATTGAAGCCAGTTAAGTGGTAATTGACATTGAATTAGAATGATTTCGAGATAAATTGGATTTGTGAGATAAGGAGTTGAAATAGAATTGGTTTGGTAAATTAAGAATTGGAATCGAGAATGGAACCTTGATTTGGATTTGAATTCGACTTAGGTATAAGCGAATGGTTGGATTTGTGGATAAAAACATATTGGAGATGGCCCAGAGAGGCAAGTTGTAGTTGTACCGATTGACCAGTACAAAGGAGGTGCTAGCGGAATTTTTCGAAAAGTTAAAGTGTTAGAGAATTTTCAGAAATTTTGGAAATTTGGGTTAATAAGAATGAATTAACAATTTAATTGAAATTAAATTGGTTCAGTTGAAACTAAAGTTAAGAGGCGAACAAATTAGTTCTAATCAGTTAGTAGGGTTTGTTTTCAAACTTAGCAATTTCGAGGACAAAATTATTTTAAGTGGGTAAGAATGTAACGACCCGTATTTTTCGGTATAATAATTAATCTATTTAATTATATAAATAGTGTTTAGAGAATTAAATGGTCGTTAAATTAAATTATACGGATTATTTAATTAATTTAAATAATATAATAATATATTTAATTCAGAAATAATCAGAAATATTGGAATTTACAATATTCTGTGAATTGGATTATTTCTAATATTTAATTCAGCTTAGAATTGAATTAGAATAACGAATATATTTAAATAACGACAGTTTAAACGTAGAATTATAATATAATTATAATCGAGCTCGAAATGATGCGGCAATTCGTAATTTGGCGATTCGAACTTTAAACGATTTAGCTCGGATTTCTGTGAAACAAGATACGTTAGGAGCTGGTGAAGTATATTTTTCTAATGGAAGAGAAAAATCGAGATTTCGTCGCGTAGATTTTGATTTATGTCCAAATCAAATTTTAGAAAAGTCGCTGTGGAATTCCTTTATAATTTACAACGATATATAAAAGGAATTTCATTTTTAAATCGAATATCGATTTAATCGGGATCTGAAATATCAAGTTAGAAATTCATGTAAGAATATTCTAGAGCTGTATGATATTCGGTTGTGGATATATACGATAATATTTATTTATAAATATTAAATTTAATTATTTTTAAATATATTTGTATATTTAAAAGGGTTGTTTAGAGCTTTAAAAATAGCCAGTTTTGCAAACGACCTCGGAATTCGACGAAACCAATTTTGTTGGATCTACAATATTAAATTATTGCTAGATTTCAATTTCCGTGATTTTTGAAGTCAGTATGTGGCCGTACTGACTTTTAATGTGAAATATAGTCGATAATTTGACCTTTAAAATATGCTATATGAGCAAATGGAGTCGGAATTCGACGAAACCAGTTTTGTTGGGACCGTAATGTCGAACTGTAGCTGCATGTCCATTTTTCGTGATTTTTGGGGTATCGAACAGGGTCATAACAATTTTTAGATGGCAAATACATTTTAAATTAATGGAAAAATCAATAAAAAAAATTATATAACCATCCTATAAATAGGTCTAAATTTTCCCTAACCTAATAATTTTCATTCCTCAGTCAACATCTCTTTCCGCCGTCATATTTTCATTCTCTAGAAAAAGAAAACCAAATCGTATTCTTCATAAAATCAAAACAATCCGAATAAATTCGCTAAAATCATGAAACCATTTTACTTGATTTCCTTATGTGATTCTCTTTAATTTGATACACCTTTTTCTGAGTTCGAATCCAATCTGTGCGCTATGATTTTTCAGCAGTAAGACTAGGGTTTAATCTTTTGTGGAGTTTTGGAGCTTCTATTCGTGAATCGAAGGATGATTTCGTATTTGGGGGTCACGGCGGCATTAATGGCTGCGAGGAGATGTTGTAGTTGAGTTATGAGGGTTTTCGAGATCGAAGTCTGTCGCTGTTCTTCCATACAGGAAGCGTCGGCCTGAGGTCGAGTATCTTTGGGGGGTGTCGCGATGTGAGATGAGGCTGGTGATGTTGTTTGCGGAGTTGTCGAAGCTGATGATCGGTGTTGGTGAACTTAGTGACTAGCAGAGGAATGGGTTCAGAAGTGTTGTAAAGGGAGAAGAAAGGGGCGTGAGGCATTGGCAGAAAGATGCGGTCCACCGTGAATATGATGAAGTGAAAGGGAAGAGCTGTAAGTAGCCCGTAACTTCCCCGTGAAGGAAAGAGCGGATACTTTGGGAACAACACACAAATGAACGCAGACAGAAGAACATTTCATTGTTAATTACAACAATTCCATCAGATACAAGAATATAAAGAGTATAAATGAATATTATACAACAGAAAAATATCAGAGATTACGATAAATTACATAGCAGCGTAAAATAATACAAAGCACAACTGAAGGTGATATATGGATACAGTGCTTTCCAGATAACATTCCAGCTGTAAACCAGCATCATGTGAATATAAATCTGCAAAACCAAAACTACTAGCTGCCCGTGTAGAAAATAGGGGCACCCAGAGTTTAGGTTAAAACAATAAACTCCAGGTCAGTCATGTGACTGGTGTGAGAACTAAAACAGTTATTTAAAGCTTTACTTTAAAAGAGAGTAATTCAAGGGACCACGCTGTATAACACGGAACGGGTTTCCTCCCAAGAATACCAGTGCATAGAAAAGACAACGCAATGCTTTTTCAAAAAATGAAGCTATTATAAGACCCAGGTCCCATCACACAATGCAACGCAAGCCGGAGGATAGGGTTTTCCCTTATAATAGCCAAACATGCTTGGTACGTTTAAAACAAATCATTTGATACTATAATAAGTGTATAGTGTCAAAACAATTTCAATCATAAATATAAATCATAGACGGCATAGCATCCCATGCTACTCTGTCGCCATACTAGGCTCTATAAATAAAGCCGAAATATCTCGTATTGGAAATTGGATTTCCATCATGGGTCGAGGCAAGGGGCAAGCTCCTCTCCGCTTTCGAGACACTCTAGCAAATGTCTCAGGACTACACACTTTGGGCAATCCTTGGATCTTCAGGGCCGGTCCTCTCTTACGTTTGAGGATTAATTATTCCTGAACACACGTTTCCCGGTCCTTACAGACCTAAAATCGAGGCGCCTCATCCAACAACCACATAGGTGAAAAGTATATAAATGTCAGGGCTGGTAAGTCACTGACACCACCAAAGCTAGAAAGAAACGTCGTGCTCTCCTTGCAGTCCTTATCCCGTTTTTGACTCATACCGAGGTGTGAGGCTCGCGAATTCACGTTATACACAAAGCTACGCCACAAAGTCCGTGCTTTGATCATCAACCACAAGAGTTTGCTTTTCAACAGAAGCCTTGATCCATGCAACTCAGCGTGCCACACAGGCAATTCATGCCATGCGATTGATATATATCGATATATAACCTCTAAGCTCGTACGTCTCAGAGAAGGGCGTTAAGCAAGAGAATAAATTCTCCGCCGCCAAACAGATATATATTTAACAGAAATCAATCAACACAGAATAAAATCCAATGTCAGGCACACAATCCATTTACAAGTTCGTTCTGGGTCTGAACGAAACCGGAGGCACTTTCCTCGCACATCCATCCATCTCCAAGTACGTCTGGACGATCACCAACTGATTCCCTCATCTTGGGTGTACAGCCCAATCAAGATCATCAGTAATCACCCAAACGATGTGAATACTTCCGGTCTTCAACCACCGTCTTCATCTTTGACATCTCGTCGAATTGGTTATTCAGAATGGGTATAAACCCGGCCTTCCCGAATAACCCGCGTATATAATAAACACGTGTTACACAAACACAACATATGCCTCATTCCAATTCAGAATATTCTTTTTATTCAAATTTTCACATTCTTAGGGAAAGGTCCCCATTAATTTTATCCAAGATAAATTCTTCTAAATTTATTCTTTAATCTTCCTTTGGATATCATTTCAAACCCTATTATGGTTTTTCAAACTAGTCGGGATTAGCGAACCACACCGAAGTAATTATTTATTTTATCTCCCAATCCCAACCTATTCATCCCATGAAGAAAAACTAGTAATACTCCATATCTAACACCACGGTGTTATCGGTAAAATTAATTACCATTTCACGTTCAAATCTAATTAAAAATTTAACTATCGCTTTGGAGCAAAACTGGTAATACTCCATTCTCGCTCACTTTCCAAATTTGATAATTTAAATTATTAATTCACATTTCAATCTAATTGCAGATTCATTAAAACTCCCTTTACTGGGTTAAAGAACTAATGTCATTTTAAACATAGTTCACGATAAAGCCAAATCACATTCTATTTATTATCGGGTTAAAGAGCAAGTGTTATTTAAAACACCCTTCACGATAAACCCACAAATCAGTTCTATTTACAACCCATTTCAAATCCAATTTATTTATTTAAAAATAAATGGGTTTTAATTTTAGTTCAAAACTAGTTCATTTCGATAAAAATCTATTTTTATCTTTTCAAATATGGAGTTTTTCATCCCAATTTTTCCCAAATCATTTCTTATGATTTTACACAAATTATTACTATTTTTAATAATTTTATCAAGGCCGTACAGTCGATTTCTATCAACGGCCATCGAACTGCACTTACAACGACCTTTTCCGAATTTGATTTGGATGTATCTCCAAATACAACCATTAGATTTCAAATTTCTAATATTTATTAGAAAGCTCTTTTCGATACGAACCCAACGGTTCCGGTTTTAGGAGAATCCGACGGTCGGATCTCCCGTAATGTCTGTTCGAAGTCAATGGTCGAAATTTACGAACTTCCGCGGCGCGGCGCGTACTACTCAGGCCATTATATTATATATATAATATATATAATATATATTTCGTCGATTTCTATTCAAAACGAATTTTATAAATAGTTTTAAATTCGTTTCAAAAACATTTCAACTTCCATTTCCAATTCAAATCAAAATTGATTTTTTCCTTATAAATTCGTTTTCAAATTCATCTCAATTCAATTCAAATTTCAATTCAATTTGAATTCATTTCAAATTCCATTTATTTGAATTTCTTCTTATATTCAATTCAATTCTAATTCGTTATATATTCAATTCAATTCGAATTTCTTTTATATTCAATTCAATTCGAAAAACGAATATAATCGATATAAATATCGTTCATGTCAAAATAAAGCATATCTAATCAACACAGCTTTATATATTTCAATAATTCCGTTATTCTATTCAACAAATGAATATTTATCCTATTCAATACATGAATCTATATTTTTGTCAACACATGACTAATCTCAACGAATGAGTACTGTCCACGTGTGACTATTTTTGTTATTTAATATATTTTATAAAAATTATGGTATTTATCGTTTGATTTCAAATCAAACTCCAACCGTAAATTAGTAAGAGAACGATTCCCTGAATATTAACCCCGAAGGCCGAAACCAACATCAGATCAAATATCCAGGAGACCACTCATCTTATCTATTTTCCAGTTAGTTTCTAATTTTATATATGATAAAGATGTAAATTTTATCGTTAAAATATTTCGTTCAACACATGACTAATCTCAACGGATGAGTACTGTCAACACATGAACCTTTATTTTATAATATAAAGATGTAAATTTTATTGTTAAAATATTTCGTTCAACACATGACTAATCTCAACGGATGAGTACGGTCAACACATGAACCTTTATTTTATAATATTCTTTATTTTCTAAATTGGAATGAGACCCAATCAATCACCATATAGCGTTAACTATACGGATTCCATACAACACATGTATATAATAGCAACGATACCTAATCAACCATCATCCAAAGTGCACTACACTGCATAAGCATCAAATATATATATCTAGCGCTTATAACAGCCGGTCAGTCAATCGATCGACATACAACTAATTATTGGGATTAGTGTATGTCATATATTATCCCAATACCCGTGTGGGGTTTCAAACAATCAAACACAAATTTTATTTGTGCAATTCAGCGATGTGTAAAATTTATCGTCCCAATCTATGTCCTTCAAATAGGTGTACATAAACAAACCGTCCGGTTTGTAAATGAATATTTATTTATTCACATTCACGTTAAAAATTATATTTTTAATGACCAAATTATTCTATTCAACCTACGAATATTCTATTCGGTTCATTTATTAAATAAAATGATATCTTTATTTTTCTAACTTATTTTAGAAAATTTCGGCGGCATAACAACACGATGCTAGAAACGGGACACGGCCTAGCCTTATCCCCGGTCTAATAATGGCCCACGCCATACACATATCAATCAAATCCATTTCATTTCACCAAACAATCAAATTCAAATCAAATAATCTAACTAACTACACAACCAAACAAACAAGTCCATGGTCTGTGGACGATGGTGTCGGGTGCTACTAAACACCGTCTGCATCCTAGTATATATTTATATAACTAGAAAAGAAAAGTTAAAGTGAGAAGTTCTCACCTTTGGGATCCACTCCGCCGTGCTTTATTTCTGAATGGTTCGGATTTGCCCCAAAATTCCAATGCGATATTTTCCCGCTGTTCATATTAAAAACCACATTTTTATTTCAACGCTTCTATAAAAATAATATTTTTATTTATCTCTACTTATAGATAAAAATTCTATTTTTATACGGCTACTATATAGATAAGAATTCTATTTTTATCACGTTGTATACAATAAAAAGATTATATTTTTACAACGCTATATATATTAAAAAGATTATATTTTTACACAAAGCAGTTCTAATTTTATTTTCAAAGTAGTGTGGATTCTATATTTTAAAACAAGGTTAAATTTCTATTTGAAAACAATGTAATTTTCTCTTTTAAAACAAAGAAATTTCCTCTTTCAAAACAAAGTAATCTTCTCTTTTAAAACAATGTAATTTTCTCTTAAAAAAACAAAGTAATTTTCTCTTTAAAAAACAAAGTAATTACATCAAGAAAATAGGGTTTGTTACCATCTCTTTCATGTTGAAATCGGCCCCAGGGAAATCGAAAGTCGATCATCGCCTAGGGTTTGGGATTCCAACCACCACGAGGCGTCTAAGGAGGATCGGTCTTCACCACAAGAAGCAGCTACAAGAGAACCCTCGGCGCCCCCTAACACTGGCGAGCTCGATCGCCAGCAGCGACGGCGAAACGGACCCGAACGCCTATCCTTTGGGAGCAAAATCTGAGTGGTTCCCCAAATGAAAATCGATCAGGGTTGTTGGATCTTGAAGCGTGGAAGAAGCTCTTCCATTTTCGGTTTTGAAGTCGGGTTTAATTCGAATCAGATTATGAGGATTTGGGGGATTTCTTTTTGACCTAAATTGGTCGTTAGTTTTGAAAGAGGAGGCGCGATGGAGCGTTGACCATAGGCTGAGAGTAATGAGGGTTTGACTTAGCTTTGTCCCTCTTATATATTTAATTAAAATTTTATTTTCCATCAAAAAGTTACCTTTTATTTCGGCCTCTAAATGAGACCCACCGCCTGTCGTCCATAGCTAATTACCCCCATTCCGAACACAATGGAATATGTATCATAGACTGATTTGATCGTTTTGATCTGTTTCCGTCAAAATCAACATATAACTCTATATATTGAATTTGAACGTGCATTTCAATTTACCGGGGTCACATACTAACTCGAAAAATTCAAAAAAAATATTTTCTAGCTTCGTAATGACGATACGGTCCTAACAAAACTAATTTCGTCGAATTCTGAGACCGTTAGAAAAATGGCCATTTTCCAGTCGATTAAAATCAACTGAAACTGGTCAAACACGTTTTCCTTTGCCACGCTCACATATTGATTCGAAAAATTATGAAATTTGGAATCTAGCAATAACTTGACATCACAGATCCAACAAAAGTGATTTCGTCGAATTCCGAGGTCGTTTGCAAAATTCCCATTTTTAAGGGCCTGAATTCCATAGCGACTATTCTGAAATTTCAACTGGACATATCTTTTGATCCTCGCTATGAAATTTCAAATTTTCAGATTCGTTGGGAAGATATTCACAAATAGATCCTATTATTTTCGGTTTCGCTAAAATCTGGATTGTTTTGCACCCGGTATGTTCAATTGAAGTTTGAAATCGAATTATCGAACAACCGCGCCATTTTCAATTCCTTTTATAATTATTTATATTCTAACGATGATGTATATAATATATACGTTCGATTCTATTCAAAATAAATTTCTCGTCGATATTATTTAAAATAATTCATTTTAAATATTCAAAATTCGCTAAAATTGCCAAAATAAAATTTTAAAATGGCCCAGATTTTTGGGTTATTACAAGAGAAGTGTGTTTGGAATAAACAGAAAGATGGAGTGCAGACTTTATGTAAAAGGGGGAAGACTAATGTTGTAGGAGCAGCGAAGTCAAATGTTATAGGAGGAGGACATTGTCGAGCTTGATGTGAAAGGAAAGGTTGTTAAGTTTAGTTGAAAAGGGAGCTGTGAAGTTGTTTTACAAATTGGTGATGAAAAGAAGGAGGAGTTATGAGCCATGAAAGATCGGCTAATGGTGTTACAGGAAGTGGAGTATGAAGATTTCCAGAGAGGGAGGAAGATGAATTTGGTACGTGCGGGCCTGATATGTTAATAATGGTGATGGGCCTTGGTTAAATAGCAAGCCCAGAAATCATTTAAAACATAAGTTTTTATTTAATTAAATTAAAGTATCAACTTAGAAAAATTAATATCTTACGTGTACAAGATCAGGATTCAGCAAAACAAAATCCGTTGGAATCATATGGACGGGGGCTCAACAATGGAACTGACTGAGAGTGAAATGAAGCTCATTACAATTTATAGTGAAATAAATTGTCCGTCCGAATCAAGTGATGGTTATCGTTATTAACGATGATCGTCCAATGTGAGTAAAACTCACCAACTCTGAATAGTTATATTTTTATAACGTATTTTTAGAACTTTTAATCATCTGTTGATTGTTGTGTGTTAACTGTTTGGTTGAATTGCATGTGTATTGGTTGAAATTATTGATAACGATATATATATATAAATCGTTAATCAAATATTTGTTCTGTTTAGCAGTATATTTCATAGTGAAATGAAATCGATGTTAATTATATTGTTTAACATCTGTGGATGCAGGGAAACAGGTTGGAGGAATCCAACTGGATTCCTCAACATTTATTTTACTGTTTTTCGTATATTGTGATATATGATGTGATATATAATCTGTTGTTGATTATGTGTGTTTGAATGATATAGATCACTGTTGTTTGGTATTTTAAATACCGCAAGAAAACCCTGGGATGAAAAAGGAAAATTTCAATAACTATATTGAAATAATATATTATATAAAATCGAAAGGTTTTATATAGAAGGAAGATTTCCAACTGTATATTGAAATAGAATATTTATAAAAAAAGGATTTTATATGGAGGAATATTTATAAAATCAAGGGATTTTATAAAGGAAATTATTTGTAAAACAAATAGATTTGAAAAAGAGAGATATTGTAAACCATTTACAAATAGAAATGAAAAGGATATATTTGTAAACCATTTACAAATAGGTTGGGAAAGGGAATATTTGTAAAAAAAACATTTACAAATAGAGTTGAAAAGAAAATAATTATTTTTTAAATAAATAGGATTGGAAAAGAATATTTATTTGTTAAATAAATAGAGTTATAAAAGGAGATATTTATTTAGATAATAAATAGAGTTATTAAAGGGATTTATTGGGAAATGCAAAGAATGTCATATAAAGAAATATTTGGCAAATGAATAGAATTTTACATCAAGAAAGTTTAGACCCGTGCTTCACACACAGGTATAAGAGGATATAGATTTAGAGCAAAGATTTTAAATAGATTTTGTTCTAACCGATAGATTGAGAAGATTAATTTATAAATATAAAATATTTATCACTGGATAAATAGAATATATAAGTTAGGACTTATATAGAGAAGTAAGAATCGATTTCAACATCGATATTTGAAACTGAATATGGACGCAAAGTTAATCAAAATGTTTTAATCAAAATGAGTTAAAGGAGTTAATCGATTGGAGTTAGAGTTAATCGATTAGAGTTAGAATTAATCAATTAGAGATAGAGTTAACCAGTTTGAGTTAATCAGTTAGAGTTAATCGATTAAAGTTAAATCGAACTAGAGTTATTCGAATAGAGTTAATCGAACAAGAGTTAGTCGAATATTTGTATATCGAATAGAGTTAATTGAATTAAAGTTAGTCGGATTAGAGTTAATCGAATATTAGTTATTCGAAAGGAGTTAATCGAATATTAGTTATTCGAAAGTAGTTAATCGAATATTAGTTATTCGAAAGGAGTTAATCGAATATTAGTTATTCGAAAGGAGTTAATTGGTAAGAGTAAATTAGTTAGAGTTAATTGAATAAAGTTAATCCAGTAGGGTAAATCAAATAGAGTTAATAGAATTGAGTTAATCAAAAAGGAGTTAACTGATAAGAGAAAATCAATTAGAGTTAATCGAATTGTGTTAATTGAATAGAGTTTTTCTAATATAGGTTATTCGAAGAAGAAAGATTATCGAATATAGTTTATTCAAAGGAAAGAGTTATCGAATAGAGATTTATTCTAAAGAGAGTTACGTAAGGAAGTTTGTTAAAGATTTAAAATATAAACTTTGACTATTTCGAAGTTAAAACATTGTTTAGTTAAGGTCGAGGTAATTATACCCTAACTTGATTGACTTCCTTCTTAACTAAGGAATGGTAAGGTTTGATAGTGAAGTTTGGTTAAGTGAATATAGTTAATGAAGGTAATGGTGAATTGGCATAGCGATGTTTTATTTCAACATCTGTTTAAATCCAAGGAATGAGTTTTGGAAACGTTTTCCAAATATAATCAGAGATATTTTCTAATCATAGAAAATGAAATGTTGGATGGTAAAGACTAATGGAATGACAGTGATACGTGGAAAGGAGATGGAAATGTTTTCCAATGATTAATAACATATATTTTCTAAATTTAGAAAATAAGAATTTCTGTATATATATGCAGAAATAGGAAATGGAGAATGAATAAATTAAGGATAAATTAATTTAAGAGAAAATGTTGAATGTTGATTGATCGATAAAATTTCCATCTGGAAATATTATCGTTGTTAGCACACGTGTTTTTCTTTGATAGTTAAATCACAGACTATCAAAATTTTAACCATTTTTCCATCGTCAATACGGAGAGACCAGTTGGATTCTTATCCAAAGAACCACTCCGTATTGGCATAAGCGTTGCGAATCATATATGCCAAAGATAATTGAAGACGGAGTAAAGTGCATGGGCTGTTATATAAATCTTATGTAAAGATTGCCTAAGATGGATGTACTGAATAGTGCCTTCGGTATGTCCAGTCCCAGGACGACCTGTATGGAAGAATGTCTGACAGAGTATATTTAATAGGTCGCGTAAGTTGATCTCTTCAAACGTATTTACGTTTGGTGGCGGAGGTATTCGTTTCTCTTAGTTGTATACCCGTGGTATTTTTGGGGAAATCAATTTGTGATTTGGCAGGTATGACGACGTGACATTCAAAACGAATAAATGTGTGATTTGTCAGAGATAAGTGTGTCCTCTAGCCTCACAACCGGGAAATGACAAAAGTCAGGCATGCATCATGGCTATGTAGGTCGCACCTATTAGGGTGTATAATCACCTGATCTAGAGTTTCATTTACTTCTAAAAATCTATTGTCGTTGTTGTCCCATTCGGGAAACGGTTGCTAATCCCAACCGTTGGTGATATACATTCGATACACTCAAGCGAAATGAGTGGTCGGTCATGTGTGGCCGGGTTGCAAGATGTTCTTGTTGAACCCAGTGTATTCCTCTCTAAAGGTACACTAGCGAAAGGTGGTTCCATACCTTGTCATAGTTGGAAATCCATTACCCAATACGTGCTTACGGTTTTGATTGTATACTATATTTGTAGAACGTGAGATGAAAGCACTTCTGGTAGATAATTATTATATTGTGGTTGATAGACATTATTATAATATCAAAAGAATTTTGATATAAAGATTAGTTTTGATTCTCATAAGGGAAAAACCCATTTCGTTATACGACGTGGTCTTATGAGATATCATTTTATTGCTCAGCCTATTTTAAACTGTTTTACTCACACCAATCCCATGACTGACCCGAAGTTTATTTTGTTTTGTTTTCCCTAAACTCTTGTATGCCCAATTTTGCACGGGCAGTCAAGTAGTCGGGATATACAGATATACTTGAAGAGCTAGAGTATGGGGCTTAAGAATTATATAGCTACGGTTATTTCCGCTGTGTTGTAAGTGTTGTACTTTGGAAATGATATGTATATTCAAGTACAGATTTATATTTCAAAGTTATATTATATATTATATGTTATTCGTTCCGCTGTGAGGTTCATGTTACTATGATGTTGTGTTCTTCTTCTATTCTAAGTTTCTATCTTATCTATTCTCACCCTCTGTTTTTCTTTCTATTATTTTTCTGATTTCCAGTGTAATGTGGGTTGGACTTGTGTTATTTAGTTTGCTAAAATTGGACCGGAATTTCGGGACACTACAGAACCCAGATTCGGGTATTTAATAGATAACCACAATTCCACTACTGGTATTTAATAAAAGTCCCAAACAGAGGACCAGAAATCCACTTCTGACATTTGTAATTTTGGTGTCTATTCCAGGCTTATTCTTTAAAGCAAAGGTTGTACATGTTTCAAGTGTTCCCTTTGATCTTTTATTTGATTCATGAGGCATTTTTCCTGAGCACACAACTCGTGTGCGAGCACACAGTCTTGCCTGAGCACACAGCTCGCGTGCAGGCACACATCTTGCACGAGCACATAGCTCGGGTGAGCACACAACTAGTGTGTGAGCATACATCTCATATGAGCACATAGCTCGGGTGCGAGCACACGGCTCGTGGGAGCACACAACTCGAGTGAGCACACAACTCGGGTCCGAGCAAACAACTCGTTGGAGCACACAGTTGGGGGGGGAGGTGAATGATCAAAAAGGGTTGCAAATTATGAACACACTTGGTTATAGCTGAAATTCTCCAAAAGGATTAGTGCATTGCTTGAATTTAAAGAAGTGTTGCCAAAATCTTGTAGAACACCTAACCATTCCTCAGAACTGCAGGGCATGAAGACGACACATGACCTGGAATCCTGCAAATGCGACAGTGCAGTCCATGACTGGATCTTTAAAAGTGCAAACTTGTGCAGAGAACTCATTAGAAAGCTGCTTCTAGCAGTAGATGGTTTTCTTTTGATACTAACATAGCAGCCGCTCCTTGAAGTGTCACTGTAAATAATCGACATCGAACAGTCCCCGAAGCATCGTAAAGATCCTTTTGGCTATCGAAAGCCATGAGTTGATCGTCTAGGTCAGTAGCCCCACGATATTTTATGGTAGGGATTTTCACTTGTGGTGGTATTATTATGTTCATGATTTCGTCAGTGAAGGGGCTACTCTTTCATTATTGTTAATCTATTTATCCGGGGTTCCCTTTCACTTGATTTTAAGTAGGTTTTTGATGGTCTTCTCTGCCATACCCTTGAGGTAGGCTTCCAAGTTTTTATTGTTTGATCTTTCGGGACTGGATTCTCTTGTAGTCAAGCTTCCAGACTACTCTTTTCCTTTGCTATGTTGGCTTTCTTTGTAACCCACCTCTGCAAGATTAGGTCTTCCCGTCCTAAAGGAAGTCAAATTGGTTTTCTTTCTCCCTGCACCTTGTTGGATAGCTACATTTCTCCTTGGAGACATAACTTTGTCCCCCTGACTTAGTTTTGTGCTATCTGAAGACTTTTTTTTTTGAGTATTCCCCCATAAGCTCTACATTTCAAGAAGTTGTTGTTTTAGGGCCTTGATCCTGCTGGCATTCTAATCTACATAACTCAAGCTTAGAGTTTGTGCTGGCATAGAAGATCCGCCTGCTACTGCAGCATTTGGGTTAAACGATGGGGCTACGTTTCCTTCCGTTTTGGACACCTTTGTTGATGTTTGATCGCTTCTGCGTGAAACTAAACCGCTTTGTAGATTTGATGGTGATCTAGTTCGGCTATCAAATTCTGGAGGTGACATCGTATTTTATTCTGCTTGATAGAGTTCTATCCCAAAGGTTTGGACCGAACTCTCTTCAATAAACCGCCTTGTAGAATCAATCTATAAAGCTAAATGTAATGCTTCCAATGCATTATTTTCTCCTTTCGTTAAGATTAGGGGTTCTTCAATTTTCAGATTTGCTGAGGTGACATTTGAAAGTATGGTATCTTAACAGACGATGCATTGGAATCTTCCCCCTAATTCTCTTTCGGTCTAACCATCTTCAACTGAGTCAAAAAGTATTTCATTTTGATGGGATATGGAATAAGGGCGGTGGTTCAAGCCCCCCTTCTAGCGCCAAAATGTTAACGTTATTTCCCTTCAGCATTGAAATATAGGTTTAGGGTTATAGAACTACAATAATTTAGTCCTTTTGAGATTTGACTGTATTCACCATTCCTTGGATATCAAGATCCTAAGTCCGAAGATAAGTTGTTCTTTCTTCAAGAGGCGAGTATCGCACTTACAAGAGTTAAGTATCAAAAGTAATCTCGGGATAGGACATCAACATTCGTTACTAATTGGAGCTTGAATACGCATTAAGGTAGGTTAGGTAATTACTTGGTATATTTGATTAAGGAGTGTTAACATACATGAGCATTATAGTGTGCAGGATAATATGCGAAATAGTAAGAACACAACAATATAGAGTGGTCTGGCTGGGGTTGAACCTACGTCCACTTCGAAGACTTTAAGGATTGTATTCACAGTTAAGGTTGCAACGGAAATCCCTAATTTGATTTACAAATTGGATTTTATGCTCTTAGAATAGAATACAAGATTTGAAAATGAGAAAATTCCCCTAAAATATGACATATGGAGTCTTATTTATACACAATTTGGTCCCCCTTCGGCAATGATCAGGTAGGAAGCCTGCATCCGCCTCCATCCTTTGGTGTCGGCTTCCCTCATATCTCTCGATATCGGCTTCTTTGGTATCAGCCTTCCTCAAAAGTTCTTTGTATCGATGATGGTTTTCCTATTAGTGTCTTCTGGTTTCGGCACCCTAGCTTCGGAAATGTCTTTTTAGTGTCGGCTATCCCCCAGGATTTGCTTTTACTCCTCTCTTTGTGTTTTTGGCAATGGTATCGATACTAAGCCTATTGGTATTGATAGCACTTTGTTTTCCCATCTATTCTGTGGTTGGCTCCATGCTTCCATTTAACCTTTAGTGTCGTGTTCTACTTCCTCTTTGTGTGATATTGCTCATACTAGTACTGGTATTTGGCATCATTTCCCCATTCAATGTGTTAACTTTTGGTATCGCCTCTATGCTTTAAACCTTCTTCCTACCCACTTAATATTGGTCTTCGTGCTTCTTCTTTTATTCTTCTTGTTTTGGTTCTGCCTTCAATGACTTCGGCTTTCTGGTATCGGGTTTTGCCTCTGTTTCTTATGCTAATGAAGACGCCCTTGCATATTGGTATCGATGTTGAAACTGCTGTTATCAATAGTTTCCCGTTGCTTTATCATATGGGTTTTTCACTCTTCATTTTCTTTTTTGAGTTTGGTTTCGTTCCCATGCCTCCTTTTTAAGTGTTTGGGTATCGAACTCACGATATTGGTTCCTTAACATTTGTCTTCATTCTGGTTGCCTTCACTTGGGACATCAAACCCATTTTTTCACCCTTAAGTCTTTGGTCTCGTGTTTATTTCTTTATGACTTCGGTATCGGCTTTGTCACCTAGTGCTATCGTTATTTTGGTCCACTTTTGATGTTGGCTCTCTAGGTGTCAATTTCTTGACATTGCTTCCTTGTTTTGGTGTTGACACCAACCTAATTGCTCATTTCACGTTGGTGTCAACCCCGCACCTTCTTCTCCTTTCCTTGCTCTGTTGGTATTATTACATATGTTCCTTTTAAATCCCCTGCTATCGGCGTCGGCTTGACACTTTTGTATTTTGATACTGATTATGCTCCTTTTGTGTTTCTACTTTGTCACCAATCCTACTGGCCTTCTCACGATCTCTTGGTATCAGTTTTGGCTTTATTGGCTTCATTTCGAACCCGTTATTTCAATGTTGGCTTTGACTCTTCCCAGGCTTCTATTTTAGTGCCGGTCTCACTAGCCCTTTCTTTTCATTAACTCCATGCAAATTTGGCGTCAATGATCGACACAGTTTTGTGTTAATTTTTTTGGCATGGGGTCGTCATGGAGAGTTTGTATCACCTAATCATTTACAATCATAGGAGTTGATGGGTAACTAAATTGTTACGACCAGTCTCGTAGATGATGTGGCTGAATATGCAAGACGTACTATGTTCCCTACTAGTCAATTTGTTTATGAGGGTGACGACATTAATGTCGAACAAGAACCGACTAATGAAGCCAAAAAATCTATGATTTATTGGATAATGTAAAAAAATACCATTAGGAAGGTTGTACAAGCGACATCCAATTATTTGTAACTGCATAATACGTTGTAATAAAATAAATATACAACTTCATAGAAGCATGATTTACAACCATTGTATAAGCTATAAGACGATATAGGCCTCTCGATAGTTTAATATGTGAGAATCATTATGAAGTAAATAAAAACTTATATAAGCTTTTGGGTTATCCTACCAAAAAATAGATACACGTTTAAATTGTTGTATGCGTTTTGAAGAGAGTATATCAATATAAGAAATTGTAGAATATGTAAACAAGAAAAATTCAAACCTGAAAAGAAAAAGGAAATGGAAGGCCCACACAAATATATGCATTACTTATCAATTACTTATAGGATTTAAAAATTATATGTGTCTTTCGTAACTGCGCATCATTTGAAATGACATAGTGTGAGGATGCAGAAAAAAGGTATTTTAACACACCCAACTAATCTAGAACCATGAAAGCATCTTGTTTAAAAATATCATGTTTTTGTGGCAAAGACCGAAACATTAGACTTGGTTTATGTTCGTATAGATTTTAACCATTTTTCTCGGTTTGACTCTAAATATTCATCTTGGTTTATAATCATTACACCATATAATTTACCTTCTTGAATATTAGAAAACTCCGTATATGTTTCTCACAATTGTCGTCTCTAGCCTTGACGATTCAGTACAAGGAATCGATATTTATTTATATTCTTTAACTGAAGAATTTAAAACATTGTGGCGAAGGAGTAGAATAATACGATATTTCCAAAAAATTACTTTTATATGTTCGCTTCTTTGTTGTGGATAATTCATGAATTTCTAGCTTATGCAATGCTTGCTGGTTGGAGTACGATCGATCATCTAGTATGTCCTTATTGCATAGAAATAAAACGAGTATTTTCTTTACCTCATACGAAGAAAGTTTCGTGGTTTACTTGTCATTAGTGTTTTATTCATATTAATCATCCTTTTAGAGGAGGTAAGAAAAACTTTACAGCTAATAGATATGGGACATTGCGACCACTAATGGTTTGGTCAAGCGATATACGAACTTGTAAGGAATTATCCATAGATACATGAAACGGAGAACAAATTGAAATTCAAGGTAAATCATCGATTCATATCTGATGTAAACAAAGTATATTTTGGAAGTTCCTTTATAAGTAAAATCTCCTAACTCATCACGATATTAATGTGATGAACAACAAGTAAAATGTGTTTGATAATGAGTCTAACACATACTACAACGTAGAATTGATATTTTGATGCCAAAATGGCCTCGAAAAATAAATTATCGACGCCTTTTACGGTGTTGGCAATAGCTAAGTGGGAAAAGTTCCTACATCTTTCCGAGGTCAAGTGTCAGATACTTTTTAATGCCTTTCTGACGCAATGTGTTGAATGTTTCCCGGTGATTTTCCGACACTTTTCTTCCGACATTTTTCTTAACAATTTCAATGCCTTCCTTTAGGCGTCTTCTCGACTTCTTCAAGCGATGTCTTGATGACATTATTTTCTGACATTTTTCGATGTCATGCCATAGGCCTTTATTGACATTGTACTGAAACTAAATTTGAGATTCCATTTTATAATTTTCCACCCTTTGGCGATGTCATTCCAAAGCTATTTCTAAGCATTTTCATTGTATCTTTTCTGTATTTTCAACATTCAACCTCAACAAAAAATATCATTATTTTAATGATACCACACATCTATGAAGCATTATATGTATATTTATCACCAATTACAAAATTATAAAACAACAAAGATAACTTTAGAATCGATGAAACATTCAACTTAATGCAAAATTGTCATATCATTATCCAGTGCTACTTAAACTAATATCACAGACAGGCATATTAAAATGAAAATCATGTAAACGTAGTAGATAGCTATAAATACATCACAATCAATGTGTGAAGAAAACGAATCATAACTGTAAATCAATTGAAAAACTTCTCTCGTCTTCTACGTAGTCTTGGTCTTGATGAGGCTCACCTGCTAGTCCGCAAATGTTTTCCTCAACCAATCGACTAAGTCTCTCATAATTTGAATGTAACGTTTTCATTGCAGCCTTTAGCGCTACCAATTTACGCCCCTTGTTGGCGACATACTGGGCCGAATGATTAGGAACATTGTTGTCTTGATCTCTACATCTATACTTCTGCATTTATTTGATAAATTAAAATGTTATACAACAATTCCAAATTTACCAAAGTAATATAAGTATGTAAGTGTTATACATTTAAAAATTACCATAGGAACATTTCCATAATTGGGTGCACGATTTGGCCTTTTGGCCATAGAAGTGCTAAGGGTGCAAAAGACTTCTTCAATCTCAATGCTATATCTATGCCCTTACTTTTTTGCTGGTCGATTTGAGCTTCATATTTTGCCTATTTTTTTATTTTTCATGCTTAAGATTACAAAAATATGCGTCTATTATTTAAATTAAGTTTTTTAAACGACTTAATGCAAACTACTTTGCGACATCGTTAACCCATCAACAATGGTCAATTCTTCGTTGCTTGAGTCGATCTTATGAGTCTTGAAATGAATCTCCCAAGGTGTTAGGTTTCTATTAAGATCTTCCCACTGATAAATGCATGTGACGTGAAAAACAAACATTAGAAATATATAATTTCAATAGCGCAAAACAAACAGTAGAATATTGAAATAAATCTGAAAATATAGATTAAAAAAAATATACGCATAGATTAAAAAATTTAGTTAACTAGTAACCTGATTAATATTTTTGTATGGTAAACTGAATAGGAAATAGACAAACATCTTTATTTGTCAAATAACAATTGCATTACTAGCAACTTGCTTTATAAATTCACTAGCAACCTACTTTATAAACTTTTACCTGACTAAAACCATATTTAACCATCATTCTCTAAAGTATTAACTATGATATATATTTTGAAAATAATAGCCTAGAATTATGAACAAAAAGGAAATAACATAATGGGACAGAACTTTATTTTCTAACAAAAGAAATTACAAAAAATTCCTAATATCGCACTACCACTAATATATTCTGCAATGATGTGATGAAAGAAACATGACAAATCAAATGAGTTGACTAGTCTATTATGTATTAAGATTGTGCTTGCAAGTTTAGTATGAGTCAAAAGAGAAAATTGCGGTTGGGTCTGAGGTAATAAATTGATAGGGAGAAACCAAAAAAAGAATTCATTGCCTACCCAATACAAGTTCAGATTAGGAAGAAAAGATGTCCAACATCTTTCAAAAATAACATTGAGTGATGAATTTTTACTCTCATATTAATAAAAGTGAATTTATTTTTCACGCGTTGTTCAGTGTTCACCAAACTTGTTTGGATTGCTACAACCCTAAACAAAAAATGGTACAGGCTCTTCCTTTTATTTTGTCATACGCACATTATATATGATTCACATACGTAAAAAAACAAAGAAAATGGTCAATATATAAGCTATATGCTGCCGATTCCAAAGCTCTCAAAAAATGATAGTTAGATTTTATGCACTTCAGTCTTACTCTATTAGGAATAAAATTTTATTAACTAACATGGTTGCCAATGGAACGAATAATAGAGAATTAATAATATTATAGTGAATAGGTTTTCTCTCATTATCCATTGCCCAAGAAAGTCAACAAGAATGATTTGTTTTTTTTTCTCATCTTGTTGATGAAGGTTGGAATAATGTTAGAGAACACCAAGTTATCATAAAATCAATTGGCAATGTGAACGGTGAAACCTTAATATTTATACATGATTTATTTTATAAATTCCCAGATGTGGGACTTGTCTCAACACGCCCGCGCACGTGCAGCTTATCTTGAATCTCACACTTGGATCTTAAAAATGATGTGCGCAAGTGTGGCTTGTGCACATGAATTAAACCTTGCTTCGATACCATGGTAGAGAACCACAAATTATCAAAATACAATTGGCAATGTGAAGGGTGGACCCTTAATGTTTATACATAATTTATTTTATGAATTCCCAGTGTGGGACTTGTCTAAACACGCCCCCGCACGTGTGTCATATCATGAACCTTACACATGGGTCTTAGGGGTTACGTGGACAAGTGTGGCTTGTGCACACGAATCAAACCAGCTCCGATACCATTTTAGAGAACCCTAAGTTATCACAAAACCAATTGACAATGTGAAGGGTGGACTCTTAATATTTATACAAGATTTAATTTATAAATTCCCTGATGTGGGACTTGTCTCAACATGCCCCTGCACGTATGGCATATCTTGAACCTCACACGTTGATCTTAGGAGTGACGTGGGAAAGTGTGGCTTGTGCATACGAATTAAACCTCACTCCGATGCCATGTTAGAGAACTACAAATTATCACAAAATCAATTGGCAATGTGAAGGGTGGACCCTTAATGTTATAAATTCTCCGGTGTGGGACTTGTCTCAACATATAATTACCTTCTCATTTTTAACAAATCCAAGAAAGTTGAAATTTAATACATGGAGAATTGGAGTAGATGGCTATTGACTATGATGGTGTATTGGGATAGGAAGTGAAAGCATTGTGCAGGATGCAAGTGTTGTGAAAGTATCGGGACAGTTGCATGTTGAATTATGCATACATCCATTTCAAATATCATTTTATTTTCTTCCTTTTCTCAATCAAATGCTTGTTAACAGTAACTAAAAGCCAGGAAGATTGCTATTTAAAAAAGCAAACTACTATGTAATAGTTAAATTAAAATAGAATGTCAACAAGTCAATCGACAACCCACTCTTTTAGAATACTAAGCATGAAGAAAATAATTCTTAAGGCACAAAACACTAACTACGTCACCATTCTCCCTTATACAGTGAACACCTGCAATTTTCCAATAGTCTTTTTTAGTAAAATATCCCATTTATTAGATTAGCTTTTACCATGAAATGCTTGTATTTCTACTTTTCACAAAATTGAACTAATAATGATGAAAGAAAATCACTTTTCCATGAATTATTAGTTATAATCAATTGACTGTTGGACTGTATTTTGACATCGTGCAACTAAGAGGGTGTTTATCCCTTTACTTAGTTAACTAAGTTCTGAAGCATTGTTTTAGCAAAGAAGTTAGTGTCCCTCCTTTGCTATCTCCCTTTTCCTAGTGTCTGTTGGTCTGTTAGTAATATTAGTTAGTCCTATAATTCGAAAGGTGCTTTGGTGATCAAAAGTTTATAAGAACAAATTAGTATTTATTTTTAATTCATTTTGGTTTATGATCCTATATAGGCAGGAGGTGGCTGTGGTTGTTGTATAGGCAGGAGGCTGTTGCAATGAAAACACGTTGAAGATGTAACGTTGTAACAATAAAAGCAACAATGCATTTTTTTTAAAAATATATATATAAAGGCAGTGCAACACAAATTGTGTAGCAATTTTGTGCAACCCTTCCTATAAAAAAGTTGTGCTTGAACATTGTAAGTTGTGATAAAGTGACAGAGACAATGTTTTTGAAAATTTGAAACCTATGACAGAATCAAATAATGAAAATGGAAATAGTGAATCAGTGAAAAAACAATCAATTGTCGCTTTTTTATAATATACCAAATGAAATCAGTTGAAAACCCTAGTGCATGGAGAAGTGAAACAGAATACAAATGCAAAAGAGAACAACTTGTGAAAAATGCAAATGTGAAACAACATTACTTTTATATTATTTATTTTAGAAGAACAATATAAACAAAACACAAAAGTAACATGGAAAAAGTTGATTTCATCATCAGAATAAACAAGCCTGTTATTTCATCATCTATTTCCTGCCTCTGCCTCTTCCCTTCCAAGCTGCCTTCTACCTCCATATGCAACTGATGGTTCATCTAAAAAATATACTAATTTTTTAATCCCAACAGCCCACAAAAAAACAAAAGATAAAAGGGTAACCATACACAGTGAAAAAAATATTCCCAGCCACTTTATATGTGTTGCTTGCGTGGCCAAGACGAACAGATCATAATCTTGATATTGGTTCACTTCAATAAGAGAAAAATCTTTATGAGCACAATGCAATCCTACATTTTTCCTACTATCATATCACTTTTAAATAAATAAGTTTAAGATCTGGTTATATCGAATAAGCAAGTTCAATTATTTCATGCAAATCACCATAATGATCTTCTAGATCATCACTGCCATAGCAACCTATAACACATTCCTCGTTGTTGTCTAATTCATAACAAGCAAGTCGTTTGAAGAACAGACGTACACTATCAGTTTTGAGTTCAGGTCAGTGATGATATAATGCACTATCCTTCCTTGATTTCAAATCATCCTTTTTTCCCCTTCCACATTCATCATTGTATTAAAGTAGTTTTCGAACTTATTTTTTTCTTTGTGCATTACATCCAAATTATGTCGAAGCTTCAAAGTTTCCATTATGACAAGTCTCAAAATATACTTTGTTTGCACGAATTATGATATTATCCTTTTCCTTAGCCAAGATTGCTGAGTTAGAGATTCATTTGTTCACGTTGACTACAGGTATTATCTCTTAACTCATCTTTGTTTATATTCTCCTTTTATTTAATTCCACCTTCCACCTCTTCTGTTTACTTTTCTTTAGATTTTTCTGATTTAGTTTGTCACTGTAATTTTTTTTTTTTGAGTTTCTTAACTTCAAACTGCAGCATGTTTTTCTGGAAATTCCCTTTACTTGAATAAAACTCTCATGTTTTAAACATTTCCAGATCTTGAAAAAATTACAATAAATTTCAGCAATTACTTTGAAGTTTAATTATTTTCTGATTTCTGAGTTCCTAACAGTGCTATAGCATTCTTGTTATATCTTGAACAATGTTAATCTGAATTCTAAATTTTTGAAGATTTGAAAAATCAATGAAATTTCACACACTTCTGCTCTTTGAGTGTAACAACCCGGATTCCGACAGACCGAATTTTTTCAAAAACCCAATCTTTCGAAACCCGAGTTGGGCGCTCTGGTATCCTGCAGAAAAAGACAGAGATAAAGAAAACATATTAGAATTCGTAAGCATCTTACAGCAGAAGGAATTCAAAGTATAATATACTTTAAATATAGCTTTACCTTATAAAACATACTGCCTAACCAGTATCCAAAGCTTATACCATCTCTGTCATGAACCTAACCTGGAAGTATGTAATGAGGAGGGGGTCAGAACATAAGTTCTGTGTGAGTGGACTTAGAATAAACTTCTGTACAATCCTACATATACCGTTCAGTTATATTTTCTTGCTTATTAGGTTATTCGCGATATTAGCTCTCTAGGCTATACTCATGTCCCACTAGTAGATTAACCTAATACAACGTATATGTAGATACCCCCAACTCGTATAATCCTTTCCATGCATATATATAATCCCTTGCCGTATGTCGTACGGGCTTCATCATGTAATTCTATACTACTTTAGTGTAGTGCCACCATTCTCGAAATCATTTGGACTACCACTCTTGATCTTGCTAGATTCCATTTATTACCTAGATCTAATCTAGGGTTTTCTATCCAGCGCTTCCTAGATTTAACCATGGTTTACGCTACCCAGGGCCATTGGGGTTTATGCTACCTATTGAACGCTTTTTAGATCCGTCCAGGGTTTATGCTACCTAGGGCCACTAGGGTTTATGCTAACTATCGAACAATGCCCCCTAGTCTAGGACACACTACCCAGAGCGATATATGTTCCTAGATTTTGCGTCCCAATCGTGTCGTTAAACGTGCTAGGTATCTAGTTGCACATGTCCTCTATATGTGCGGCCCGAGTCCCGTGGCAGGGCTAATCAAGAAACACGGAACTCGGTCGGGAGCTTTAAGTTATCTGTCGACGCAGATGTTAAGGTCTGTTTTATCTGTATGTAGCTATGGTCCCACTTGACCCCTCTCTCAACTAATGAAAGTCACCCAAGAAAATCAAGAATGAGAACTGTACGCAAGCCCTCTATGCCCCCCCAAACCTATTGGCCACCCTCACCTATAACTAGATAGCAAAGTATATGGTACTTTGGAGTTCTCCACCTTTCCGCTTGCGTATCAAGATTGACTCAAGATGGTAGGTAGACGACGACGTACTATCACAGGGCTAAACAAGATATCGCCGCCTCACGTTGAACCATCCTTGTCTTTAGGTTGCTTATATTGCAATTAAGGCATACCCTTGGCTCTTCTAACGCAGACCTTAACCTCTGTGAGCCCAGGAGGAACATCTGCAACCTCACAGAGGGGTAACAAGAGTACCCTCACGTCCCCTCGAAGTCGCGTGCTTCGTAACACAGTTCGTTGGAGCCTTCTTCATGATCAGATGGACGTTCGCCCCTCCTCGTGTTCTACTTGGCTTTCTTGACTAAGGTTTACAACTTAGTTTTCTTAACTAAGGTTTACTACTTAGTTTCCTGAATCGTTAGCTTTCTTAACTAAGGTTCACTACTTAGTTTCCTAAATCGTTAGCTTTCTTAACTAAGGTTTGCTACTTAGTCCTCTTAACTAAGGTTTACTACTTAGTTCTCTTAATCGTTCGTTTTCTTAACTAAGGTTTACAACTTAGTCCTCTTAACTAAGGTTTATTACTTGGTTCTCTTAACCAAGGTTTGATACTTAGTTTCTGTTACTTATTTCTCTTTAACTAAGGTTTGTTACTTAGTTCCTTTTAACTAAGGTTTACCAATGAATTCAAGCATGAATTAAGTTCTCTTTATCAAATGATAGCGTACAGGTGTTTTCCCACATTTCCAGCTTAGATTAACTTATTTCATGGTATAAGTCGTCCCACCCTTCGAGTCTTGTATTACATCTTAAGTCATATTCATTTCTTATCCCTAGGATAAGTTTATTTATTATTTAATCTTATCATTCCCCACTTTTCCTTGCTTTGATACTGTTATATTGGTTAAGTTTTCCCATGTGTCCACCCCCAATCACGTATTTAATTCAACCCACGTACCATGCTAAATTGGTAAAGTGTTTTCTATCAGTTCATGTTGACTTAACCCGCCCATATATCATGTCAAATTGGTTAAGTGTTATCTAGCGGTTCACGTTGACTTAACCCACCCATATATCATGTCAAATTGGTTAAGTGTTGTCTAGTGTTTCATGTTGAATAAACCTTACCATACTAGCATGTGTCATTAGCATTAATTAATTATTAATGCCCAACCTCTCACATTAGACCTATTGTTCCGGTCACTGGATGTGCCGGTTGGTTCCGGGCAGGATTACACCACAACTCAATCTAACCTCGGGTTTCAAGCACGTTATGACTAACTTCTCACATTACAACCTATTGTTTGCGGTCACTAGATATGCTGGTCGGTTCCGGGCAGGATTACACCGCAAACTCATTCTAACCTAGAGTTAGCCATGTTTCATATTTAGGCAATTAACAATTCATGTCTATTCTAGGTGTCATAGGCCAATTATAAATTTACATGCATGTTCATATTCATTCTAGATATCAAATGTCAATTACCAATTCACAAGCATGTTCATGTTCTAGTTATGCCACTATTGTCAATTTCATGTTATGTGTCGAGTTCCATAATTACATAAAAACATGGTTTGTCCAACATATTCCATTTTTAATTACGTTTCTAAGATCTTAACAGCATATCGAAATTTCAAGTCTCAAATTCAAGCTTTACCCAAAAACCCCAATTTATGTTCATGCTTATAATCCCGTTAATAGGCTATACCTATTATTCCAGTTTCCCATACATGTGTTCCTAACAGGTTGCTATCATTCCTCATATGTTGGTTAAGCTTGTTCATATGTCAAGTGCTACGTAACCCATTTCTACTTTGCTTACACAACCATTCGTGTAATAATCATTTTACCCAAATTACCTAATTCATCGATTAAATCTCAAGCTCTTCCCAAATAACTATAATTTACGCGCTATTGGCCTTGGCTCAAAGGTAGCCAAAGTTTCAAAAATACAAAGGAAGAATAGGGAAGAGGAATAGATTAACATACAAAGATTATTTTAAATTGCAACATGAATTTTAACTGAGGAATGATAAACGATAATAATACTATTATGCATGAAGTGTATTGTAATCCCACTCACTGATTTAAGAACGGATCTTGAATTCTAGGATCTGATTTCTGAAACTGAAAAGCTATCCCTTGACGTAGATTATCGATCCTCTAATTTAGATTTGATTCTTAGAAAATAGTTGTTGAAATCGCTGAATTAGCCTTTGATTCTCTACTTGAATTCTAACGAAGAACTTGAGCAGCATAACCTCGTCTTTGATTTATTTTGATATGAATTAGGGAAGAGTATAGACATAATGAAGACGTGCAGAGAAAACTGTAGCCTTAGGGGTGTTTAAATAGGTGCTCAAGACCTTATCGTACACGCAGCGCTGAGTCAACGTTGAACCCAGTTAAGAAAATAGTCCAGGTTCGCAGATGAATCTAGCCAAATCTTATCGTACACGCAGCACTGTGTCAGCATTGGGTCCCACAAGCTGTTTTGGCGCAGAAATTCGAATTTCGAATGTTTGAATTGGTTTGGCATAGAAATTTAATTTTTGAACTTTTTAATTTCTGGAATTTATTTAACTACATTGAACCCAGTTAAGAAAATAGTCCAGTTTCGCAGATGAATCTAACCAAATCTTATCGTACACGCAGCACTAAGTCAGCATTGGGTCCCGCAGGTTGTTTTGGCGCAGAAATTCGAATTTCGAATGTTTGAATTATTTTGGCGTAGAAATTTGATTTTTGAACTTTTGAATTTATGGAATTTATTTAACTATTTTATTCACATGAAATATTCTTATATGTATACAATTACTCTACCGACCATTTTACGTGTGTGTGTGTGTGTGTCTATATATATATATATATATATATATATATATATATATATGCACAATTTTCGTTTTATTTTCAAAATTCAAACGATGTTGCATCGTTATTTGATTCTTGCCATATTTCATTGATTGTAGCTTTATCTTGAATTTTATCTTTTGTATACATATATTTATGCATTTATATTCTCATATATATACATATATTTTCTTTATTTCCTTATATGTTCGTTTTTATCCTTTCAAATTTTGAATTTGTATACGTACATATATTTGCTTGTTCAGTTGGCCCTCCCTAAAACAAAGATAATTTTTTTACCGCCACCAGGGTTCGAACCCCCGACTTCCATGTTACAAATTCAATGTCTTAACCAACTGAGCTATGAAGTCTTTTGTTAATAAGTCTTAGAACAATGATAATTATTGTTATCTCCTTACTTCTCTTTTTCATGTTAGTTACAATACTTAAATTAAACCATTACATGAATCTTTTTCTTTTAATGTTAATGCATTATGTTTGCAAATCAGTGCATGCAACATATTTACATTGCATGCAACCAATCCTTTCTTCCTTTTAATGCATGCATTACATTTTTTTCCAGTGCATGTATTTATTACATGCAATCCTTATTTTATTCTTTATTTTATATTTTAATTTGTTTGTATATTTATATATATATTTTCTTGTGCGTATACAAACTTCTAGGCTTAATAACTTCTTCATATGGTGTCCGTTTTACGCAATCCAGGTGTCTATCTTGACTAGAATTTCGAGACGGACGCAATAATGATGTCTGTTTTACTTAATTCCTAATATTTAAATTAAGTATTTTTATTTTCTCATCTCTTCGATTACACACATTGTTATCGCATTAATTTCCTTACTCTTCAATGTATGAATTAATTTTTCATTATACATCACCATTATTTACCTATCTATGCATATATATATATGTACATTTTTAGTTATATTAAAAATGTGGGGTGTTACATTCTCCCACCCATAAAGAATTTCGTCCCCGTAATTCGATAAGAGTAAAATAGATAATCCCTCGCAATATCCATCCATCTAGTGTGCATCCAATTGTTGCAAATATTGTGCACATGTGTAAAGTGAGATACATCATAGTAAAGTATGTATGCCTAATTTGGATCCACCTATATGTATGCAAATTTTAAAAAACCTTTCAAAACATGATGCTCACATCCTAAATATACTTGAAGTTCTATATGAATGCAATATTCTTGAAAAATCAAAAAAAAATTCATCCAAGTTTTCCCATACTCTTACAGAATAAGAGCATGGTTCACCCAATTGTCGCATCCAAAACAATACCAACCATCATTAAATTCGAAATTTAGAAAAATCTAATTTTCTAAATTCGATTTCTTATGTTACAAAAAAAATTAAAACGGAAGAATTTACGTTTTCCGCTGTACCTTTTATAATTGCACTCGGATTTTTATATAACTATTCTATAAAAACTTCCTACTTTCCTATCCAAGCACAACCACATAAAAAAACTTTCCTTTCTCTTTCATCTTATCTTGGTATAGTTTCATATTTATTCATCTTTTTCTTAAGATTTCCGTTTTCTTTTCCCGTCACATTTTTTGCCTTACTGAATTTATTATCTCTTGTTAGCTTAGGCTTTTATCTTTCGTAGCTTATTTGACTTAATCCAATTACTTAAGTTTATTATTCCAAATAACCTTTTTCTGTTTTCAACTCAAACAACATCCTACACAGCTACTACTATGGGCCAAGAATCTTAGGACTTTGTTATCCCAGACAATTGCGAGTCCACACAATAGGATCTACCCACTTACTTGCCCTTTACTACTTAGTAGTCACTACTAGTCCTTGTTGTGCATTACTAGCCTAAACTTTTTCTCTCTTTCTCAAGCAACAAACCTAGGTTTCTCAATGCTTATGCATTCTACGGGAATTTTCCATTAGTTTAATATTAGCTAATCCCTGACTGTAAATTGGAAAGAGAGTAACTCCCTAAGTATCAATCCCGAAGACCGAAATCAACATCAGATTGACACTCAGAGAATCACTCAACTCAAACAATCTCTAGTTGGTTCCAGTTGTTTAATTCACAGCTTTAACATTCTCTCGTCCTTTTCAAGGCACTAATCCTTACCTAATCCATTCTTTTTAAAACATGGTTTGGCCTCCTTTCTTTTCATTACATTTTTCTTTCAAAAATTAAAAGTGTTAAAACTTTGTTTTCTTCTCCAAAACTTGTTTTCGCCAAACCATAAAAACATGTTATAGAATAAAATGCAACACATTTTTTTTTTCAAATCACAAAACTGGAGTAGACAAGGACAACTATCGGGCTTACATTGTTTCTAATTACAATGTTAATTTAACTACTCGCTATAAGGTGCACACATCTATTCTATTCCTACAACTTATTTTGTCCACCCAACAAAATATTTTCGTAAATCAATAATCAAAATTTATTGTTAACAGAATAGAATTTTCTTTTACAAAACGCAACACTTTGTTTTCAATCCTTTCATATATTATAATATGAAAACTAGCGAGCTATATATGCTCTATATTATGCACTTTTTAATGAGAGAGTTCTTTTAAAACAAGAAATCATTGTTTTACCAAAGTATACACCACTTTACTTTAAAAACCCAACATGCACTGAATATGTCCTTTACGTATTTTTCTTAAACATCAAAAATACTTTTAAGATTAAATCTTGAAAAACACCACAAACTCTTTTACAAATTCAAGTTCTTAAAAGTTTATTATTGGGTTAGACTCAAAGTGGGTCTTTCAACTCAACTAGGCTTTCCTAGGCACTTTCCAAACCAATTCTCTCAGCTATATATATTCCTAATCCATTTTCCACATTTTAACCTTTTTCTAACTTATAAGGTTTCACTTCTAAACCCACTACTCTCAAATAACAACATTTCAATTTTAATTCTTATGGGATACTTTCTTTCTCTAATACCAAATCATATTATACACTTTCCAACCAAACCACCTAAGGGTCTTAAAATTTCTAGGTTCATTCCTTTTGTGTACAAAATAGCTATCCCAACTCTTTACATTCCTAGTGGACTACTTTATGGATTCAGGTTTATATATATACTATATTTATATTTTAGAAAATACAAATACGTTCACTCATTATCTCCCTAAGATCACTAAACCGAAGCTCTGATACCAGATGCAACAACCCGGATTCTGGCAGACCGATTTTTTTTCAAAAACCCAATCTATTGAAACCCAAGTTGAGCGCTCTGGTATCCTGCAGAAAAAGATAGAGATAAAGAAAACATGTCAGAATTCGTATGCATCTTACAGTGGAAGGAATTCAAAGTATAATATAATTTAAATATAGCTTTACCATATAAAACATACTTCCTAACCAGTATCCAAAGCTTATACCATCTCTGCCATGAACCTAACCTGGAAGTATTTAGTGAGGAGGGGGTCAGAACATAAGTTCTGTGTGAGTGGACTTAGAATAAACTTCTGTATAATCCTACATATACCGTTCAGTTATATTTTCTTGCTTATTAGGTTCTTCGCGATATTAGCTCTCTAGGCTATACTCATGTCCCACTAGTAGATTAACCTAATACAATGTATATGTAGATACCCCCAACTCGTATAATCCTTTCCATCTATATATACAGTCCATTGCCGTATGTCATACGGGCTTATCATGTAAATCTATACTACTTTAGTGTAGTGCCACCATTCTCGAAATCGTTTGGACTGCCACTCTTGATCTTGCTAGATTCCGTTTATTACCTAGATCTAATCTAGGGTTTTCTATCCAGCGCTTCCTAGATCTAACCAGGGTTTATGCAACCCAGGGCCACTGGGGTTTATGCTACCTTTAGAACGCTTTCTAGATCCGACCAGGGTTTATGCTACCTAGGGCCACTAGGGCTTATGCTACCTATCAAACAATGCCCCCTAGTCTAGGACACACTACCCACAGCAATATATGTTCCTAGACTTTACGTCCCAATCGTGTCGTTAAACGTGCTAGATATCTAGTTGCACATGTCCTCTATATGTGCGGCCCAAGTCCCATGGCAGGGCTAATCAAGAAACACGGAACTCGGTCGGGAGCTTTAAGTTATCTGTCGATGCAGATGCTAAGGTCTGTTTTATCTGTATGTGGCTATGGTCCCACTTGACCCCTCCCTCAACTAATGAAAGGCACCCAAGAAAATCAAGAATGAGAACTGTACGCAGGCCCTCTATGCCCCTACAAACCTATTGGCCACCCTCACCCATAACTAGATAGCAAAGTATATGGTCTTTTGGAGTTCTCCGCCTTTTCGTTTGCGTATCACGATTGACTTAAGATGAAGGTAGACGACAACGTGCTATCACAGGGCTAAACAAGATATCGCTGCCTCACGCTGACCCATCCTAGTCTTTAAGTTGCTTATATTGCAACCAAGGCATACCCTTGGCTCTTCTAACGCAGACCTTAACCTCTGTGATCCTAGGAGGATCATCTGCAATCTCACAGAGGGATAACAAGAGTACCCTCACGTCCCCTCGAAGTCGCGTGCTTCGTAACCCATTTCGTTGGAGCCTTCTTCATGATCAGATGGACGTTCGCTCCTCCTCATGTTCTACTTGGCTTTCTTGACTAAGGTTTACTACTTAGTTCTCTTAACTAAGGTTTACTACTTAGTTTCCTGAATCGTTAGCTTTCTTAACTAAGGTTTACTACTTAGTCCTCTTAACTAAGGTTTACTACTTAGTTCTCTTAATTGTTCGTTTTCTTAACTAAGGTTTACAACTTAGTCCTCTTAACTAAGGTTTATTACTTGGTTCTCTTAACCAAGGTTTGATACTTAGTTTCTTTTACTTAGTTCTCTTTGACTAAAGTTTGTTACTTAGTTCCTTTTAACTAAGGTTTACCAATGAATTCAAACATGACTTAAGTTCTCTTTATCAAATGATAGCGTGCGGGTGTTTTCCCACATTTCCAGCTTAGATTAACTTATTTCATGGTATAAGTCGTCCCACCCTTCGAGTCTTGTATTACATCTTAAGTCATATTCATTTCTTATCCCTAGGATAAGTTTATCTATTATTTAATCTTATCATTCCCCACTTTTCATTGCTTTGATACTGTTATATTGGTTAAGTTTTCCCATGTGTCCAAGTTGACTTAACCCCCAATCACGTATGTAATTCAACCCATGTACCATGCTAAATTGGTTAAGTGTTCCCTATCAGTTCATGTTGACTTAATCCGCCCATATATCATGTCAAATTGGTTAAGTGTTATCTAGCGGTTCACGTTGACGTAACCCACCCATATATCATGTCAAATTTGTTGACTGTTGTCTAGTGTTTCATGTTGACTTAACCTTACCATACTAGCATGTATCATTAGCATTAATTAATTATTAATGCCCAACCTCTCACATTAGACCTATTGTTGCGGTCAGTGGATGTGCCGGTTGGTTCCGAGCAGGATTACACCACAACTCAATCTAACCTCGGGTTTCAAGCACGTTATGACTAACTTCTCACATTAGAACCTATTGTTTGCGGTCACTGAATGTGCCGGGCGGTTCCGGGCAGGATTACACCGCAAACTCATTCTATCCTCGAGTTAACCATGTTTCATGTTTAGCCAATTAACAATTCATGTCTATTCTAGGTGTCATAGGCCAATTATAAATTTACAAGCAAGTTCATGTTCATTCTAGATATCAAATGTCAATTACCAATTCACAAGCATGTTCATGTTCAAGTTATGCCACTATTGTCAATTTCATGTTATGTGTCGAGTTCCATAATTACATAAAAACATGGTTTGTCCAACATATTTTATTTTTAATTATGTTTCTAGGATCTTAATGGCATATCCAATTTTCAAGTCTCAAATTCAAGTTTTACCCAAAAACCCCAATTTATGTTCATGCTTATAATCCCGTTAATAGGCTATACCTATTATTCCAGTTTCCCATACATGTGTTCCTAACAGGTTGCTATCATTCCTCATATGTTGGTTAAGCTTATTCATATGTCAAGTGATACTTAACCCATTTCTACTTTGCTTACACAACCATTCATGTAATAATCTTTTTACCCAAATTGCCTAATTCATCGATTAAATCTCAAGCTCTTCCCAAATAACTATAATTTACGCGTTGTTGACCTTGGCTCGAAGGTAGCCAAAGTTTCAAAAATAAAAAGGAAGAATAGGGAAGAGGAATAGATTAAGCATACAAAGATTATTTTAAATTGCAACATGAATTTTAACTGAGGAATGACGAACGATAATAATACTATTATGCATGAAGTGTATTGTAATCCCACTCACTGATTTAAGAACGGATCTTGAATTCTGGGATCGGATTTCTGAAACTGAAGAGCTATCCCTTGACGTAGATTATCGATCCTCTAATTTAGATTTGATTCTTAGAAAATATTTGTTGAAGTCGTTGAATTAGCCTTTGATTCTCTACTTGAATTCTAACGAATAATTTGAGCAGCATAACCCCGTCTTTGATTTATTTTGATATGAATTAGGGAAGAGTATAGGCATAATGAAGATGTGTAGAGAAAACTGTAGCCTTAGGGGTGTTTATATAGGTGCTCAAGACCTTATCGTACATGCAGCGCTGAGTCAGCATTGAACCCAGTTAAGAAAATAATCCAGGTTCGCAGATGAATCTAGCCAAATCTTATCGTACACGCAGCGCTGAGTGGGCATTGGGTTGCACAAGCTGTTTTGGCATGTTTGAATTGTTTTGGCGTAGAAATTTGATTTTTGAACTTTTGAATTTATGGAATTTATTTAACTGTTTTATTCACATGAAATATTCTTATATGTATACAATTACTCTACCGACCATTTTACGTGTATATATATACGCACAATTTTCGTTTTATTTTCAAAATTCAAACGATGTTGCTCCATTATTTGATTCTTACCATATTTCATTGACTGTAGCCTTATCTTGAATTTTGTCTTTTGTATACATATATTTATGCATATATATATATATATATTCTCATATATATACATATATTTTCTTTATTTCCTTATATGTACATTTTTATCCTTTCAAATTTTGAATTTGTATACGTACATATATTTGCATGTTCAGTTGGCCCTCTCTAAAACAAAGATAAAATTATGACTCCGCCGGGGTTCAAACCCTCAACCTCCATGTTACAAATCCAATGTCTTAACCAACTGAGCTATGAAGTCTTTTGTTAATAAGTCTTAGAATAATGATAATTATTGTTCTCTCCTTACTTCTCTTTTTCATGTTAGTTACAATACTTAAATTAAACCATTGCATGAATCTTTTTCTTTTAATGTTAATGCATTATGTTTGCAAATCAGTGCATACAACATATTTACATTGCATTCAACCAATCCTTTCTTTCTTTTAATGCATGCATTACATTTTTTTCAGTGCATGTATTTATTACATGCAATCCTTTTATTTTATATTTTAATTTATTTGTATATATATATATATACACATATATATATATATATATATTTCTCCTGTGCGTATACAAACTTCTAGGCTTAATAACTTCTTCATATGATGTCCGTTTTACGCAAACCAGGTGTCTATCTTGACCAGAATTCCGAGACGGACGCAATGGTGATGTCTGTTTTACTTATTTCCTAATATTTAAATTAAGTATTTTTATTTTCTCATCTCTTCGATTACACACATTGTTATCGCATTAATTTCCTTACTCTTCAATGTATGAATTAATTTTTCATTATACATCACCATTATTTACCTATCTATGCATATATACATATATGTACATTTTTAATTATATTAAAAATGTGGGTGTTGCATTGAGTTTCTTCTAATTCCTTTTGGAAAGACTTGAAAATTTATACTCAATACAACACATTGCTATTTTTCAATTGTGATAATTTCATTGATCTTTAGATTGGCTTTATTATTTCTGAATTGAAAAACTATTGGCTTGAATCATTGTGTTACATATTGAAATTCATCTTTATTCATGATCATCTTGGTTGAACATTTGTTTGTTTGAAATCATTTGAAATTATTGATATTTTGAATCTCACACACCTCTTAGATTTAAAATTAATAATCTTGTGTGATTGATTCTTAGTATCCCAAAATTTACATATATTCAAGTGATTTCAAATAAACTGTTTTAATTTTAGATCATGAATATCTCTCAATCTTGATGTAAATATGCTGAAAAATTCTTTTATGGCTATCAGAAATAATAGTGAAAAATTCATTGAAAATCTGGTCCTGAAACTCATTGTTATTTCATGATCATTTGATTTAAATTTTTATTGTTTGAAATTATTTGAAATTATTGATTTTCTGAATGTCACATATATCTTGGATTTGAAATTTATAATCTAGTGTGATCAATTCATTAAACGTTGAGATTTTCATATTGCTCCAAATGATTTCAAATAAAATGTTTTTTTTAGTCTTGGATCATGAATCATCTTATGTGACTGTCAGAAATATCGATGAAAAATCTGTAACACCCCACCTCCGCTAGGGTCACTCTTTCGGGGGCACTAGCTTCTGGGGGGCGTTATAACTGGGTAAGCATGCATAATGATATATATCAAGGCAGAACAAGAACATAAATATATATGTAAAACAGAGTAAGTGAGAATAAAACAGCGGAATATCTCAAACCATCTCAAAACAAGTCTAGTACATCATAAAGTCAACTGCCAAAATAAACATGTCTAGTACATCATAAACAGAAATACTGAAATACATAGTGCTATCCCCAAAATAAAGATGATAAACCATAGCGAGCTCAATGTCCAGACATACATGAGCTATCCAGCGAACAAGCAAGCGATCCAAGCTAAGCACCACTGTTCCCTCCCTGAGAACCTGGGGGGGGGGGGGAAACGGAAGAAAAGAAGCGAAAGAAAACAGGTCAGTCAAAAAGACTGGTAAGCCCTACTACGATCAGTCTATAAACTAATAAAGTTAACATCATGATGGAAACTGAGATGAACATACTGGCAATAGATAAAGGTGTCATCACATAAAGAAGATTAAGCTTTGCACCACAGTGTACTAGCAAACTAACATAACAGGTATTGATCCCTCAGCCCAAACTTTGGCCCAATAGCATGAGGTGACCTTAATACAAGGTCCAGCCCAACGGTCTAGTCGATCGGCTCCCTATAAACCTAACACGTCGAGTGTTGGTGTCCATCCGGCCCACATATGGTTGTAGTCAGACTGTGCTGGGTCCACCTTCGGGTGTATCAAGCCCTCGGGTGTCAACCCCAGACACCTAAGCAATAATGCACAATCTAAACCTACTGGTACCCGTGCCTCGAGTTTGTCCAACACCGGACTACGTGCACGTCCGTAGCCCGCCTGGACCCGCACCGCTGTACCACTCAGCCGTCCCTTTGGTCGCTTACATCCGTCCAGTAATCGTGCCCCGCCCTAGCCTAGCCTTTAGGGTTGTGAATGATACCAAACTGGGATTACTGCTGGAACAGACCACGTTGCTAGGGTTTTCTAAGAGGGTTAAGTGTGGTTTAACCCCTCACTAATCATGGATTAAATTAGTTAAGTGTAACCAACAGTTCACCACTTAACCCCATTTAATCCCTCGCATCCCCAAAATTGGTTAAGTATTAGTGGGCCATGACTTAACCCTAATCATGAGGCATTAATTAATTTAATTGTGCCTTAACCTCTCACATTAGACTTTTGTTGCGGTTACTAGTTAAGCCGGCGGGTCCGGGTAGCTTTACACCACAACTTGGTCTAACCTCGGGTCCAAGGTACACATGACCAACTTCTCACATTGGGTCCTATTGTTTGTAGCAACTAGTTAAGCCGGTCGGTTCCGGGTAGGTTTACGCTACAAACTCAACCCAACCTCGAGTTGGCCACACTTATGTTTTCTAAGTGTCATGTCCACTTTATTTTCAAAACATAATCACAAGTTTAACAAATACTTGGGTAGACCTAACTTAATAGGTAAATTCCCAAGGGGTAGACCTAACTTAATAGGTAAATTCCCAATCTCATATTTTCATGTATTTTAAGTTTTACCCCAAACCCCCCCAACGTCATTCTATCGCTTACATATTCGTCATAACGCATAAAGGATAGAAAGAGGGAACTTGGCACAACATACATGATGAATCTTACATATCATAATAAACATGCATAACATGTTGGACTTGCATAACTTAGCATAGTGAACTTGCATAAACATGCATAACTTGTTAAACTTGCAAATCATGGCCTAGTGAACTTGCATAAACATGCATAACTTGTTAAACTTGCAAATCATGGCATAGTGAACTTGCATAAACATGCATAACTTATCAAACATGTGTAACATAGCATAGTGAACTCGCATAAGCATGCATAACTTATTAAACATGCATAACATAGCATAGTGAACTCGCATAAGCATGCATAACTTATTAAACATGCATAACATAGCATAGTGAACTCGCATAAGCATGCATAACTTATTAAACATGCATAACATAGCATAGTGAACTCGCATAAGCATGCATAACTTATTAAACATGCATAACATAGCATAGTGAACTCGCATAAGCATGCATAACTTACTAAACATGCATAAATCCCAACTTTCATCACATATTAACTTTAGAGTTTCTAAAATGAAGGTAAGAGGGCTTACAAATATTATGAAGACACAAATCTACTAATAAAGATTGAGAAGCCCTTTATGCAAGCATATAAAAACCCAAAACAAAGCTCCAAATAACAAAAATCCCAAAAACTCTAGCTTAGCAATTAAAGCTTGCAACTTGATGATGTATGCAAGCTAATGATCATTCATACAACTTAGAAATGCTTGTATGAACATCAAAACCTTCATAGGAATGATTTTTGAAGAGGGTGGAGGCTAGGGTTTTTAGGTGGAGGCCATTTGAGAATTCAATTTGACATAGTTTGGTTGCTAGAATGAATAATGAGGTTTTAGGGTAGGATTAGGGGCTTATTTATAGAAGATTAGAGTGTTTTTAGCCCTAGGATTAACCCTAGGTTAGTTTAGGTCCGTCAGATTTCGGAATTCTCTAGAACCAGGCCACACAACCAAGCCCAAATCAAAAATGGTGCGCCAGGCAAAACTGCCTGGCCACCCCGTGTCGACAGGGCTGTCGACAGGGCAGTCGACACCCTTAGACCCCTGTCGACATGCCTGTCGACATGGGGGTCTTGGCGGGAGTTTCCCCGCCTGACGCCAGTTAGCCCTAATCCTTGTTTTTAATTTAAAATTTAAATCTGTTTTTAACATGGAAATTTCTGAAAACTTCAATGGGCCTTAACTGGGTCATACGGACTCCGATTTTCGAAAACTCGGACTCTATTTCGCGTATTTTCCCGAGACGAACGCAATGGCATAGCCCGTTTCCCTTGATTCAGATTTTTGAATTAAATTCTGCCTCGATTTATGTTATAACAGGTTATTGAAAATACGGGTTGTTACATTCTCCCCTCCTTAAAGGATTTCGTCCCCGAAATCTTCAAGTTAGGAAGAACGTATCCTACCATCCAATCATCCATCTACTCAAAGCATCATCCACGAGCAATCATTGTCCTTAAAAGATTTTAAATGCTGTATGAACATATGCAAAACTGTGTGTATATGTACTTATCTAATGCAAGGATCAATGCAAAATATGTTAGTGAAATGCATCCATATGTATGCAAATCCCTAACATAATGTATAATATCTACTTGCGTGCTCAATCATACATCCATATGCAACATCCATGTGATGGCATACAAATTTCATCCAAGAATAAGCATAAACACTCATGCACATGCAATATGAGGAGTGTGTGAGCCGATCTAGTGCCTAATGTGTATCATGCATCCACTAGTAACCACTTGCAAACACTTGCAACCACTTGCAACCATCAAACATAACATGTCTCAAACACATGTTTCATCCAAAGGGTTTCTACCTAAGGTTCTCATGACTAGATAAACATGGATAACAAAGAGAAAGATATGCTAACAAAGGAAAGAGATTGAGAGTGTACCCTCAAAAAGGAATGGATAAAGCCCACGCATCTTCTCCTCGGTTTCCCAAGTTGCGTCTTCTTCGGCTTCACCCCATTGAACCTTCACCAACTTGACCTCTCGATTCCTTAGCTTCTTGGTCTCCGTCCCTAAGATACGAATCGGAGCTCTCCTCAAAGTTGCCTCTTTCTCTACTTCCACGTCTTCAAGAATGCTAGGTTCAACCACCTCAGCAGACTCATGTAGGCACTTTCGGAGATGCGAGACATGAAAGACATTATGCACTCCGGACAGCTTCTCGGGCAATTGCACTTTATAAGCCATCTTCCCAATTCTCTCTATGATAGGGAAGGGTCCAACAAATCTCGGTGCTAACTTCCCAACAGCTCCAAATCGGACCACATTCCGCAAAGGAGAAACCTTTACGAAAACCATATCCCCAACATCAAACTCCAAATCGGATCTTCGCTTATCAGCATAGGATTTCTGTCGGTCTTGGGCCGCTTTCATTCGTCTCCGAATCAACTCGATCTTCTCGGACGTATCTCTGATCATGTCAGGCCCAAGTATGAGCTTCTCTGTAGTCTCCCACCAACATGTAGGCGACTTGCACGACCTCCCATATAAAGCTTCAAATGGTGCCATCCCTATGCTTGCCTGATAACTGTTATTATATGCAAACTCAACAAAAGGAAGATGGTCTTCCCAAGTACCACCAAAACCCAGAATGCAAAGCCTCAACAAGTCCTCAAGTACCCTATTCACCCTTTCTGTCTGACCGTCCGTTTGTGGGTGATAGGCCGTACTCAGGTTCAACCTCGTGCCCATAGCTTCCTGCAAACTGTTCCAGAACTGACTAGTAAAGATGGGGTCTCGGTCACTGACTATGCTGGAAGGGACTCCATGTAGTCGTACTATCTCACGAAGATATACTGATGCTAGTCCAGATGCGGTCCTTTTGCTCTTCACCGGAATGAAATGAGCACTCTTCGTAAGCCTATCTACAATGACCCAAATGCTCGTATTCCCTTTCCTTGACCTTGGAAGCCCATCAATAAAGTCCATAGAAATACTCTCCCACTTCCATAGCGGGACCTCTAGAGGATGCAATGCCCACCGGGCTTCTTCGACTCGGCTTTAACTTGCTGGCAAGTGATACATCTAGAGACAAACTCTGCCACATCCTTCTTCATCCCAGGCCAAAAGAAAATGCGCTTCATATCCTTATACATCTTATCTCCACCCGGATGTATAGTCAACTTGGAGCGATGCGCTTCCTCCAGAACTTTTCTTACTAAATCTTCTACCATGGGGACACATAACCTTCCATCTCTCCTCAGCCAACCCTTGTCATCAACAGAATATCGAGCAAGATGACTAGACGTCTCTCCTCGAATCAGCTTATCCATAATCTCAACTATTTGAGGGTCTTCCTTCTGCGAAGCCCCGACTTGATCCAGAAGGGTAGGCCTGAGCTCTAGAGATGCTAAAGAACCGGTCATCGACTCAACTACCAAAGAGAAATCAAAGGTTGCCAAGAACTCTAAATTCTTCATCTCAACAAATAGAGGACTCAGTGTCAACCTTTTTCTACTCAACGCATCCGCTACAACATTCCCCTTGCCAGGGGTATAGGCTATATCAAAATCGTAGGACGCCAAGAATTCCATCCACCTTTGCTGCCTTAAGTTCAGATCCTTCTGCGAAAAGAGATACTTCAAAGACTTATGATCAGTATACAGCTCAAACCTCTCTCCCAGAAGATAATGACGCCAAGCCTTGAGTGCATATACAATCGCTGCCAGCTCTAGATCATGAGTGGGATATTTCTTCTCATGCACCTTAAGTTGCCTACCACCAAAACATATAACTCTGCCTTCTTGCATCAGAACGGCGCCCAATCCCGTGCCACAAGCATCAGTGTACACGGTAAACATCTTACCACCATCGGGTAAAGCTAGAACTGGTGCTGAGGTAAGGGCTCTCTTGAGTCTCTGAAAAGCAAGCTCACAGTCCATATCCCAAGCAAAAACTAAGTGCTTCTTCGTCAACTTAGTAAGAGGAGCGGATATCTTCGCGAAGTCCTTGATGAACTTCCGGTAAAAACCCGCAAGACCTAGAAAACTTCTCACCTCGGTTGCATTCCTTGGAGTCTTCCAATCCTGAACTGCAACCACCTTAGCGGGATCCACCGCTAAGCCTTGCTTGGATACGATATGCCCAAGGAATCTAACTTCCCTTCTCCAAAAGTGACACTTGGAGAACTTGGCCTTTAACTGATGCGCTCTAAGCGTATCCATCACCTCTACAAGATGCCTCGCGTGCTCTTCTTCATCCTTGGAGAAGATCAGAATATCATCCACAAAGACCACGACAAACTTGTTCAAGAACTCTCGAAACACCCTACTCATCAAGTCCACGAAATACGCGGGTGCATTCGTCAAACCGAACGGCATAACAAGCCATTCAAAGAATCCATCTGGAGTTCTGAATGCAGTCTTGTCTATACTATCTTCAGCCACTCTGAGCTGATGAAATCCAGTAGCAAGATCAAGCTGAGATAAAACAGAAGCACCAACAAGCTGGTCAAAGAGATCATCGATCCTCGGTAACGGGTGTCTGTTCTTCTTAGTCAGCTTATTCAATTCTCTATAGTCCACACAGAGTCGAAGAGAACCATCTGCCTTAGTAGCAAACACCACAGGCGCTCCCCATTCGGATATACTTCGTCTGATGAAGTTCTTCTCAAGTAACTCCTTTACTTGCTTGCTGAGCTCCCGTCTCTCACGCGGAGCCATGTGCCGAATGGGCAAAGAAACAGGCTTAGCATTATCCACCAGATAAATGCGAAAATCAATCTCTCGTTTAGGGGGCAACCCCTTAACTTCTTCAAAAACATCTGGATAATCTCGGACCACCCTTACAGACTGAAGGGCTTCCTCTGACGAGTCGAGAGATTCAAGATAGCACAACATGACGGGATCCTTCGGATTGCATGAAATCTCTAAGGTGTTGCCAAGGCGAGTCACAAGCCTCACAACCCTATGCTCACAATCAAGAATGGCTCCATATCTGGACAGCCAATCCATGCCCAATATCAATCTGTATCCCCTGAAACCAAGAACATACGCACTACACAAGAACTCTACACTGAGTATAGAGATCCTCAGATCCTCACATATCATAGATAGATGAGCAGAACCCCCAATGGGATTCGAAACACAAACGGGATCATCCACTAAGCTAGTACTAAGGTGCAAACTATCAACAAGATCAGATGAAATAAAGCTATGTGATGCACCGGAATCAAACAAGGTACGAACTGGAAGATCGGAAACATAAACAAGGTTCTCAACAGAAACACTACCTCGATCGGGAACTGGAGCGGTATTGAGAGCATGAACTTGCCCTCCTGAAGGTCCAGCATGTCCTTTCTTCTTCGGGCATTCCTTGCTGAAGTGTCCAGTCTCACCACAGGAAAAACATCCACCACTAAGCTTCCTTTTCTTCTTCCTACAATCATTAGCAAAGTGTCCAGGCGCACCACAGTAATTGCACTTTCCCTTGCCTTTGTTGTTGTTCCCCTTCTTGTTCTTGCTCTGATTCCCCTGACTGCTTTGACCACCTTGATTGCCTTTACCCTGAGAATCGGTCTTCTTTGCTTGAGTATCACTTGACTTGACTTCTTTCTTTCCATCTCCCTGGAGTAGAGCCATATCGACCAAACTCTCAAAAGTAGCCCCATGCGGAATATGTGACATCGCCAAACCCTGCAGCGGCTCATTCAACCCTCTGGCAAATCGAAGAGCCTTCTTTTCAGGAGTGTTCACCATATCCAAACCAAAACGGGCCAGCTGATTAAACTTGTTCACATACTCCTTGACAGTCATATCACCTTGCTTTAATGCAATGAACTTCTCCATCTGTAAATTTGCCTCAGCAGAGGATAGAAACTTGGCCACAAATCTAGCCCTCAAATCGGCCCAAGTCTCAACGGGCCTCGTCCCATTGGTGACCTCCCACCAATAGGCTGCTTCGTCCTTCAAAAGCCACACTGTCAATAAGATCTTCCTCTCGTCATCAATCCTAAAGATAGCAAACAAGTCCTCAGTGTCTTTCAGCCAATTCCTAGCTTCAAAAAAAGATTCCGTGCCTAGGAAATTCTTGCCTCCCATCGCCTTGAAGTCTTTACAAACCTTCGTGAACTCAACCTGCGGATGCTGAGGGGGAGGAGGAGGAAGAGGAGCCTCAGCAACTGGAGGGGGAGGAACAGGAACCACCAGAGGAGGGACATTAGGGGGAGGATTCTCAACTACAGGAGGAGGAGTGGGAGTAGGGTTTGCGCGGCCGGCTGCCGCCCTAGCTTCTAGAAGTCTCCTATACCAGAGTGGTACGTTTACTCCATCGGGGATGGCAAGATCCTCAGCCATACTGAAACGAAGGATAAGATAAGATTAGGTCAAGGGAACGAAGGATAACGCTAATGGCTTTTTGGGGAATAGCCTTTTAAAATACTAGACTTTTCTTTGGAAAATACTTTATACTTGTTTTGAATATAGTTTTTCAAAAGTCTTTTAAAAACTTTTTGTTCTTTCTTGTAAACCATATGCTCTGATACCAAATTTGTAACACCCCACCTCCGCTAGGGTCACTCTTTCGGGGGCACTAGCTTCTGGGGGGCGTTATAACTGGGTAAGCATGCATAATGATATATATCAAGGCAGAACAAGAACATAAATATATATGTAAAACAGAGTAAGTGAGAATAAAACAGCGGAATATCTCAAACCATCTCAAAACAAGTCTAGTACATCATAAAGTCAACTGCCAAAATAAACATGTCTAGTACATCATAAACAGAAATACTGAAATACATAGTGCTATCCCCAAAATAAAGATGATAAACCATAACGAGCTCAATGTCCAGACATACATGAGCTATCCAGCGAACAAGCAAGCGATCCAAGCTAAGCACCACTGTTCCCTCCCTGAGAACCTGGGGGGGGGGGGGGGGAAACGGAAGAAAAGAAGCGAAAGAAAACAGGTCAGTCAAAAAGACTGGTAAGCCCTACTACGATCAGTCTATAAACTAATAAAGTTAACATCATGATGGAAACTGAGATGAACATACTGGCAATAGATAAAGGTGTCATCACATAAAGAAGATTAAGCTTTGCACCACAGTGTACTAGCAAACTAACATAACAGGTATTGATCCCTCAGCCCAAACTTTGGCCCAATAGCATGAGGTGACCTTAATACAAGGTCCAGCCCAACGGTCTAGTCGATCGGCTCCCTATAAACCTAACACGTCGAGTGTTGGTGTCCATCCGGCCCACATATGGTTGTAGTCAGACTGTGTTGGGTCCACCTTCGGGTGTATCAAGCCCTCGGGTGTCAACCCCAGACACCTAAGCAATAATGCACAATCTAAACCTACTGGTACCCGTGCCTCGAGTTTGTCCAACACCGGACTACGTGCACGTCCGTAGCCCGCCTGGACCCGCACCGCTGTACCACTCAGCCGTCCCTTTGGTCGCTTACATCCGTCCAGTAATCGTGCCCCGCCCTAGCCTAGCCTTTAGGGTTGTGAATGATACCAAACTGGGATTACTGCTGGAACAGACCACGTTGCTAGGGTTTTCTAAGAGGGTTAAGTGTGGTTTAACCCCTCACTAATCATGGATTAAATTAGTTAAGTGTAACCAACAGTTCACCACTTAACCCCATTTAATCCCTCGCATCCCCAAAATTGGTTAAGTATTAGTGGGCCATGACTTAACCCTAATCATGAGGCATTAATTAATTTAATTGTGCCTTAACCTCTCACATTAGACTTTTGTTGCGGTTACTAGTTAAGCCGGCGGGTCCGGGTAGCTTTACACCACAACTTGGTCTAACCTCGGGTCCAAGGTACACATGACCAACTTCTCACATTGGGTCCTATTGTTTGTAGCAACTAGTTAAGCCGGTCGGTTCCGGGTAGGTTTACGCTACAAACTCAACCCAACCTCGAGTTGGCCACACTTATGTTTTCTAAGTGTCATGTCCACTTTATTTTCAAAACATAATCACAAGTTTAACAAATACTTGGGTAGACCTAACTTAATAGGTAAATTCCCAAGGGGTAGACCTAACTTAATAGGTAAATTCCCAATCTCATATTTTCATGTATTTTAAGTTTTACCCCAAACCCCCCCAACGTCATTCTATCGCTTACATATTCGTCATAACGCATAAAGGATAGAAAGAGGGAACTTGGCACAACATACATGATGAATCTTACATATCATAATAAACATGCATAACATGTTGGACTTGCATAACTTAGCATAGTGAACTTGCATAAACATGCATAACTTGTTAAACTTGCAAATCATGGCCTAGTGAACTTGCATAAACATGCATAACTTGTTAAACTTGCAAATCATGGCATAGTGAACTTGCATAAACATGCATAACTTATCAAACATGTGTAACATAGCATAGTGAACTCGCATAAGCATGCATAACTTATTAAACATGCATAACATAGCATAGTGAACTCGCATAAGCATGCATAACTTATTAAACATGCATAACATAGCATAGTGAACTCGCATAAGCATGCATAACTTATTAAACATGCATAACATAGCATAGTGAACTCGCATAAGCATGCATAACATAGCATAGTGAACTCGCATAAGCATGCATAACTTACTAAACATGCATAAATCCCAACTTTCATCACATATTAACTTTAGAGTTTCTAAAATGAAGGTAAGAGGGCTTACAAATATTATGAAGACACAAATCTACTAATAAAGATTGAGAAGCCCTTTATGCAAGCATATAAAAACCCAAAACAAAGCTCCAAATAACAAAAATCCCAAAAACTCTAGCTTAGCAATTAAAGCTTGCAACTTGATGATGTATGCAAGCTAATGATCATTCATACAACTTAGAAATGCTTGTATGAACATCAAAACCTTCATAGGAATGATTTTTGAAGAGGGTGGAGGCTAGGGTTTTTAGGTGGAGGCCATTTGAGAATTCAATTTGACATAGTTTGGTTGCTAGAATGAATAATGAGGTTTTAGGGTAGGATTAGGGGCTTATTTATAGAAGATTAGAGTGTTTTTAGCCCTAGGATTAACCCTAGGTTAGTTTAGGTCCGTCAGATTTCGGAATTCTCTAGAACCAGGCCACACAACCAAGCCCAAATCAAAAATGGTGCGCCAGGCAAAACTGCCTGGCCACCCCGTGTCGACAGGGCTGTCGACAGGGCAGTCGACACCCTTAGACCCCTGTCGACATGCCTGTCGACATGGGGGTCTTGGCGGGAGTTTCCCCGCCTGACGCCAGTTAGCCCTAATCCTTGTTTTTAATTTAAAATTTAAATCTGTTTTTAACATGGAAATTTCTGAAAACTTCAATGGGCCTTAACTGGGTCATACGGACTCCGATTTTCGAAAACTCGGACTCTATTTCGCGTATTTTCCCGAGACGAACGCAATGGCATAGCCCGTTTCCCTTGATTTAGATTTTTGAATTAAATTCTGCCTCGATTTATGTTATAACAGGTTATTGAAAATACGGGTTGTTACAAAATCTCTTGAAAAGCCAGCTTTGTTGTGCTGTTATGATAAAAGGAATCGTTTTGAAAATGTTTTGTGGACTGTTTGTTGTATATATTGATCTACTACTCTGAGAAAAATGTCAGAAACTAAATCACGAGTTGTCTCTTAGACTTGTTGAAAATTGTTAGAAAACTTTCTTGTGAAGCTTCTTCTTATTTTGTCTTGTTGCTCTGATAAATGGATCTGAATTATTAAATTATCTTCTTGGGCTTTGTGATTAAATTTTGTCATCTGAGATATCTTTGCTAGCCACCAGTGTCATATCTAAATTCTCGTTGATAGAGACAACAAGTGGTATCAGTTTGGAAATGCTGAATTTTTATTGATATGGTTCCCATCTTGTATGTTTTTTTATATCCCTTTTGTCATGTATAAACTTTATGAATTCCCTCTTGTAATTGATTTTTTCTATTATAAAATCATTTATTAATTATTTATTCAGAAATTTTAATCAATAACCAAACTGAATTGTATTTAGAATTCATAAAAATTATTTTTTAATTTTGAAATTATGATGAATTATGACTATATTATATTTCACAAAAAGAGGAGTTTTTATTTAAATTTTCATGATGATTGAACATTTATTATAATATCCTTGAATTGGCGCTTAGTTCACGAACATTTCCTTTATCTATCATTATTCTGCCATCCATCATTAGGGGTGAGCGTTTGGTTGGTTTGGTTTATCCGATGATGAAATTTGTCAAACCAAACCCAAACCAATAAAAATGAAAACCAAACCAACAAAATTAAGTTTGGTTGGTTTGGTTGGTTATCCGATTAAACTGAATTGAAAATATTTTACATTTTATGTTTGAAATATTCACTGTAACTTGAAATAAATATATAATTAGAGTATTATTATTTATGATTCTTATACTTTTTAATATTAATTTTGACACATATATGATGATTAATATATACTTACATAACTAAACTAACCTAAAATATTTATTATAATACCGATAATTTTGAAAATGCAGTAAAAGTTCGGTTAATTTGGTTAAACCGATAACCGTACTTAATATTTTTCTAGGCCGATTGCAAACCGATTTAATTTCAAAACCGAACCAAACCAACCAAAATTAATTGATTTGGTTGGTTTATTTGGTTTAACAGAATAATGGTCACCCCTATCCATCATGATTTTATATTAATGTGGAGAGTTTAATAATTTTAAAATCATCTTAAATAAATAGTGAAAATATTTGTGATGGAATTGTGATTATATTATTTTCAGAAATAGTGATAATTGAAAATTTTCAAGAATCCCGGTACAGTTGAGCATATTTCATAATGTGGTTAAATTAGAAATTTATTTCACAAACCATTTTGGTACATACCACATTTCTATCATCCATATTGGTTTATATACTAGGGAGATTTTATTTTGAAAACTAAAAATTAAAATATAATATTTATAAGTGTTTCTCTAACCTCGTTTAAAAATCCAAGCTCTGGTCATGCAAGGTTATGAGATTACTTATGTTTAAGTTGCAACTGATCTTATTTAAAAATCCAAGATCTGGTTATGCGTGGTTATGCTCTTAAATTAAAAGAAAAAGAAAAGAAAATAATTTGAATAAATAAAAATTTATATGAAATTCTTCTTGGTGTGGAAAAACCAGCCTATCAATCCATTTTCTATTTTGTGAAATATGTTAATATTTTATGATATATTATGATTTGTTGACTGATTGTTATTGGGATTTGAGATTATTCGATTGAGTCACTTAAATTGAATTTATAATTTTAGTCTAAATCCATCACTGCTTTTGTGCTCATTTTGTATAAAAAAAGTCTTCTAAAAATAATTGGAATAAATATTTTTCAACTCTCTCAATTTTTATGAAATTTATCGTAATCCATCATTCTACAATGTGAAATTTGCCACCAGTTTATAGAATATTATGATTCTTGTTTGAGCAATTGAGATTTATGATGATTATTATTCCCCTTAAGTTGATTTTATAATTTTACTCATTTTTCATCATTGTTTTAATTTCTGTATCCTTTTGATGATAACAAAAAGGGGAGAATTGGTTAAAATTTTGATCGATGAGTGGATATTCTTTGAATATTTTAATACTGAAGTTTCAATTGTAGTTTTTCACTCTTGCACATATTTTGGGGGAGTTTTGTTATAGGGGGCATTCAAATAGGGGGAGTTCAATAATTCGCTATCAAACACATTTATTATAATATTATATTCAAAATCTTATTTTACGTTTGTCATCATCAAAAAGGGGAGATTGTTGTATCTAACAATTCTATGATTTTAGTTTGATAATTACAAACATATGTTTATTAATATAAATGTGTTCGTAATTGTACTGTTGTTCTACATCACAGACATAATATAATATTTATATTTAAATAGAATACTACAGCACAAGAATTTAAATATTCAAACAGTATTTTATTTAAATATAATTCAAAATTTCAACAGTACAAAATTTTTAACTCCACTATTTGTTCATTTCACTGAAATACAAATTCATATATACATTCATTCTCACTCACTCATACACATTTACACAGTCTTGTCCTTTGTCTTTTGTCTGTCAGTCCTCACTTCTGTCAGTCAGTCCAGTCTTCTACTTACCTGTCACAGAAACACACACAGTAATTTGGAGCAGAAATATTTTATATTCAAGCAGATATAATTTTTATTTTAAACATTTATTAACCTCAGAATTTTGGCGTGTTTCCTATCATTTTTCGTGACTTGATCTGAATTATCTGTATATCTATCTGTGTCTATACAGCTTGTGATATTCACAATGATACACTGTAAATAGCACAAGGTAGACAAATCTTCTGTAGTGCTCACATATATATAATTTGCACGTGCACCATACATGCATACACATACATGTGTATGTATGTAAACATATATTATGAGAAGGGGCAATATGGTCAGAAAGGGACAAATATATGAACATGGTGTGTTCAGGTGATGCCCAACTCACATGCATAGTGCATGGGTCAGGTATCCACGAAAACACATGCACTGAGGAGCGGCCATGAAGACCAAGCTCGAGTACAAGTGATCTCACAATGGCCATTACAACATATATACAAAGGGTAGTGTATATTGGAGCATATACAAAATACACAAGGCAACAGTATGGAGCAAGATGCAAGTAAACAGCTTAAGTACATGAGTGTAAACAAGCATACGAGCGACAACAAAGAATGGTTCAGCACACAAATCAGTTTCAGATTTTACAAGCAGTAGCATGGTTATCAAACCAAGTCGAGCACAATGCAAGTGACATAATGGACAGAAAGCATCATGTTCAGGAACCAATGCTCGAGTACAAGACAGTGTCATATATGATGCAACAAGAATAACAAGTCAATATGTATATATGAACAACAAGTTCTAACCAGGTTGCAGCATTAAGTACAATCAGCTCAAAACAAGTCAATACTTATGTGGACAGGGTCAAAGCAATAGATATGTATATGTTCATGTCAAATCAGTTTGGAACAGGTGCAACAGTATGGTCATGAACAAGTGTCATGGAAGATGTGCACATGAACAGGCAATTCAGGAAAATAAGCCAAAGGAAATTTGAGGAGCAGGATGACACACACAGCATTTTTTTCGGTCGAACATATATACAGATCATCAAGATTTACAGCAACAATCATGGCAAGGCAAATAAGTTTTTAGGGGAGAAATGTCTAAATCTAATATTCCCAGAAATACACTGGAATAGGCTAAATGTCATATAATCTTTTCTAGTTGGAAACAATCATTTCTTTCCAAAGGAATCTCAGACATCACAGCCTCTATTTCAAGTAGTCTTTTACAAAAAGAGGAATGTTTTAAAATCTACATGGGTTATGTTTTTTTTTTTTTTGAATCGAATATTTTTTGGCAAGAAATGGATTTGATTATTTCTGATCATGCCACAAAATTTTAAGAAATCTACAAATAGGTTTTTTGCAAGAATTTTGTTTTTGGCTGAAAGGATTTGTTTTGAATACACAAACATTTTTGACAAGAAAATCACTCAAGTTTTTATTGACAAGGAAAATTTTGGCAAGTCATTTTTTCTACAAATCTATTCATCAAGTTCACCAAAAATACCAGGAAAGTTTTTTAATCAATAATTTCGAAGACCATTTGTTTTGGTGAAAGATACATATTTGCAATCCAAATCGATTTCCAAAAGGGGTTTTTAGCCTCAAGGATAAAATAAACAAAAATTATTCCCTAAGGATAAGGGGTTAAAATTTTATCCATAAAGACAAATTTTAGTGTAAAGGGAAAAATTCAGGAGGCTACTATAATTCCACCCTTTACACTAAAATTTGTCCTTATGGACAAAATTTTAGCCTTTTGTCCTTATGGAACTTTTTTTTTCATTTTGTCCTTCAGGGTATTTTCTTGTTTCCAGAATATCATTTTTTGGCAAGAAGTTTTTTTGGTAAAAACTGATATAAGGCCAAAAATTTCATTCTTATTCACCATTTCGAATAAGTGGAAACAAATCAAACTCTTCATTACTATCAAGTGTAAATTATGGAAATCTATCTTTGTTTTCAATTTTCCTAGTTCACAGGGGTTCATAAATCATCCAGGTTCAACAATACAAATTCAAGCAAGAATTTTCCAAGGGGCCACAAGTCATACATGGCAACAAATCAAAGCCAAATTCAACTCAAAGCAGGGCAACTAAAATGGGATTCACTTGTAATTAAAAGCCGTGGATATTACCAACTTAGTCAAGGTAGCAATTCATAAATCACGGCAAGTTACAGAGGAAATCAAAGCCAAAAATCTCGCAAGAAATCAGATCAATCATATGTTGAAATCAGAGAGCAGTTTAAGGGATTTGTAATCCTATTTAAACTACACCAATCATCATCGACATATCTATCAAAAACCACAAGCAACAAATTCTAGCAAAGAATAAAAAAAATCAGAGATCTCACTTTTGGTTTCGATCGAGAGCAATCCAAAATTGATTGACAAAGAGGAGCAGTCGTCGAGCATCATTTGATTCGAAGCAAACAGAGAACAAAATCAAAGAACAGCCGATCGAGATTTGGGAATTCACGTAAAACCCTAGATGGCAATTTTCTATGGTCACCATTGACAAGGGAATCCATCGATATTTCTTAAGGAAGAATAAAAATAAAATAAAGGGCCAACCTTCTTTATTTTTAAAGGAGCTAGGGTTTTAGTGCTTATTTTTTTTATTGTTTTGTTTTAACTCTTGTAAAATCATTAGTATTGTTTTCTAGTTTTTCTGTAAAAACTAGGTCACCTAGTTATAAGAATTAACTAGCAGTTTTCTAGTGTCTATAAAACTAGGGTTTACTAGCTACATGTTTGTAGCTAGAGGAAAATCTGACCTAGGGGATATAAATCAGTCTAGGGTTTTAAGCGTAGGATTAGAACATGAGCGGGGTTCGCGAGTTTACGGGGTGTTGTACGCGGACCTGATTTATTACCTAGTAGAAACCTTAGCGAATGCGCCAGTAGGCAGGGTTTGCCGAAGCTGGGTAAAATTTGTGTCATTTACATTTACTTACTCTACTATTATCTGTGCTATGATAATTTTTAATATCTCGATAAAATTCAATAAACCCTATTCACCCTCCTCTAGGGTTAATCAGGATCCAACATCTCCAACCTGACAACATTACATATGCAGGAAAATCACTTATTGTCCATAGTAACGAAGCACTCATTCTAAAAATCATTTTTGTCGATACATCATACGTATAGATTATTCAACTCATCAACTAAAGGCTGTAAGTATACAACTATCTCAAATTTTGGATTTTTAGGTCCGGGAACAATGACGGATAAAAACATATATGGATTCTTCATACACGTCCATGGAGGTAAATTATGCGGTGTCAAAATAACTAGCCAAGTTGTGTAAAGTTTACCAAATAAGGCAAAAAGAGGAAAACCATCTGCACATAAGTCAAGTACAACATTACGAGATTGATTAGCAAAATCAGGAAACATCCTGTCAAAATGTTACTAAGCTTCACCATCAAAAGGATGACATAGAACTACTACATCTTATTGTCGTCCACTATGCCATCACATGTGTTTAGCTGTAGCAGAATATGCATATGACTTACGCAGTCTAGGTGTAATGGGAAATAATGCATATGAGTGAAAGACACATATTTCCCACCAACCTTTGTTGACTTATATCTTGGTTTGTTACAGAATTTATAACTCATCGCTTCTTTATCTTCCTTCCAATATATCACTTCATATGGAAAATCAAATGCGAACAATTTTTTTTTAGCAAATGCCAATTCTCTGCCAACACATTATAAGGTGGAAACATTTCTTTACAATAGACTAAGAATTGCATTCAGTAGGTTTTCCGACTCATTGTATTCAGATTTTATAGCGCCTATATGTCGTTGATAATTGTGTCATTTTACAACCTTTATATAAAGATCTTTTTGACGCTTCTAATAAGTCTTAAAAAAAATCTAGCTTCTGGGTCAAGTTCTTCATCTAAATCTGGTAGTTCATCCAAATGCATATCAGGACCAATGGCATCATGAACCATTTCTGTCGTTCAATGTTCCAGACAAGGTTCATCGACATTAGCATCAATGGATATAGGCTCATCTTCAACTACATATGTTGGATCAATTCTTGTATCATTTTCACCGTGATATACTCATACATGATAGTTTGGCATAAAATCAAACTGTGCAAATAAAACAGAAAGGTATCATGTTTTTGAAATTTTATGCAACGACATTTAGAACAAGGACATCGAATTTCGTTCTGCTTTGTTCTTTTACAAGACGCCACTTTCTTAAGTGCTTCTATGCCCTTTTTAAAATGAAATGAAATTGTCCTTTCCTCCCGACATCAAACTTGTACATCCAATTTTGGACTCTCAAATAATCCATCTTCAACTACAAATAATACAAACACTTGGTATTATAATTTACATATTATTAAAAAAAATTACAATTATTTGGTTATTAATACCACATTGATGTTATTTGTTCATAAATTGTATATTATAATATTTTCTATTGTATAATTCCGTATGTTGTCCTTATTTTATTAATATTATTATATATATTGTACTAAATAAATGTAAAGTTTAATGTGTTTTTTATTGGTCGTTACTGGTAATCGTTTGCTGTTTGTATAAAACAATCTTGATATACTTGCAACTGGACTAATACCGTGGGAATGTAATATGTATTGTTTTAATGTTTCCATTAGTTAGTTAATTATAACTTGGCAAAAGGAATGCAAGTTATATTTATGAGAATGTATTGGGCTTACTCTGTTACATAAGTTGTATATAACCACTGACAGTTAAGAAATCCTTTTTTAGTTGCTTGTAGCTATCATTAATATACACCACAAACCATGTTTACAAACATGACAGATGTCCAAGCGCATTGAAGCAGGGCAGAGGTCAAGAGGAGAGGTATTGGTTTGTGTTGTTTACAAACATGGCATATTCATAAGCAATGTTTCAAATCTCGCAAATATCGCCCGAGATCTCCTCCGATATCTCATTTTGGGCTCCTTCCGAAACGAAACATCACTCCAAATCTCCTTTCGAATATATCGCCCGAGATATTGCAATATCGCTCGATATATCGACCAACACGAAATACTGGAATATCGTCCGAGATCTTAATTATTTTGTTAAAATTTAAATTTATGCCTGAATTAGAATTATAATTAAAAAACTCAAATCTAGCCATATCAATCTTTTGTTATTTTACATTTTGCTTGTTAAATGACTATATTGCATGTTCATATATGCTTACAATGCTTATGATTTTCATATTCGTCTTTTTACATACATGTTACTTATGAAATTATGTATTTTATGGTCTATTTATGCTGAATTTTTTAATGTTTTGGATCCTTTTAATGTTCCTGTCTAACAATATTCTTGTTTTAAGCAAATTACGATTTAGAGTATGAATGATCTTTCACAAAATAAATAATAATAAAATTATTTTGCATTTTAAGTTTAAGTTACTATGTTTTTTATAGCATTCATAAAAATCATTTTGTTAAAATGTCATTTTTAACATATCATGTACCCCGAGATTGTTCCGATATGAACTTTCAGACCCGAGATGAAAATCCGAGACAAACTCCCAAGTTAGACTCATCTCGTCCGAGATCTCCCCCGACACAAGACCGTGTCTATAAAATCCCCAAGACGAAACGCGACCGTTATCCGAGATTTAAAACCTTGTTCATAAGTCTCTGAGAAGTAGTCATAGTGAAAAATACTATTCAGTAATTATCTACCAGTTCCCATCATTCAAGTTAAAAAAATTCAAATATATAGTTTAATTTGGGAAATAGTGCATCACATCTAAAGCTGGCTGAAATGAATTTTTGTGGCACAACAAGATAGTTGTGTTACTGTTAAATTTTGGTGATACAAAATCACGAATAGGTAGAAACAAATATGAAAAATGGAAAGTAACTATTTTTAATACTGAAATGCATAAATTATTGATTGCATTTGCATGAGATGACAAGGAAATAAATACATGAATTATTTTCTTCCATCTTTGCTAATGAAAGAAATTAGTGATTTACTCATGAGATGACAAAGAAATAAATACATGAATTATTTTCTTCCATCTTTGCTAATGAAAGAAATTATTGATTTACTTACTATGTTTGCGCCATTTATAATCTTAGCATTCCCTCCATTATTTATTATCATATCTTGATAATTTGATTGATGACCCACGTAGATTTCACTAACTATATTTTAAGGGTAGAATTCATTGTGAACCCGTCCTGGTATGGTGCCAGTGATCACCAAATAGAGTGTCTCTTCTTGTTAAGCATAATTTGAGGTTTAAATATGTAAACTTTTATTATGTAATCTCTGGTAATTCTCTCATGTGGAATAAAATCTCTCTCTTTTGGACTGGACATACACTATCTCAATGGTAGTGGAACCAGTATAAATATCGTGCGTCTCTTTTTTTCTTCATTATAGTTATTTACTATTTGTTTGAATAAATGGAATAAATGCTATCAGATTAGTTTGATGTTCAACTGGCAAATCTAGGTCTTGTTTATTGTTCTTCCGCATCTGTGCAAAATTTTCGCACAACAAATTGGTATTAAATCAAGGCGATTTGTTTTAAATTGTGCATCAATTATTTATACAAAGGTTGGTAGTTTCAGTGTGATTATGCTATTACTATTTTTGGGGGAAAATAAGACGTTGATGAAGAAGATTATGATGAGAGAGAAGAGTCAGGCCTGGAAAATGAATGTATCTTGAGCTCTAGATTCTCATTAAGGAGGAGTTATATGTTAGAACACGGCCTGACCAACCATTGAAAAGTGACTCTTTGTAAAAAAAAATGAGGTGGTAGCGACCTAAGACGAACCATTGGAGGTGTTAGTGATTTTTCCAAGTGTTTGAGGACTCTGTATATCTTTAAGTTCAGTTGAGAAATGATCGTCAATACGGAGATTTATTAGGTGTGGCTCGCATTGTATAAGAGATAGATGATAAAGCGCTTAGTGCATTTAAGGGACCATTGGATTTAGAAACTATATCTGATGTAGCTGATTTTGGTGACGGATTTGACGCCACTCCTAACAGCTACTAACTCAGCACTTGATTTTCTGGCTGATGTCTATGTTTTAAATTTTGTTGGATATTTTTGTTTGCACACTTAAACTCTTTGGCTGGTATACCAAAGGAACTTGGATGAATTATATTCGTTTCCTTGTAATCTTTGGACTTAAAAGCCAAATATTACATGTTGATAAGAGTTATGTTAACATGTGCCTATCCAGTGCGTTCTAGCTTAGCATACATAATCTTAAAAAGCACAATATAATTTGCATAAACACGAAAATATGTTAATAATTTAATTACAATAGCTAAAAGAAGCATAATAAGGAATTATAACATACACGTTGTTCTTTCACTATATAGAACAAGATTTAAATTTAATTTAATTACAATACATGCAGGTAATTAAATGGCAAAAAAAGGCAAAGACAATGCAATAAGTTGCGAAGTTCTTGTAGCCTGAGCCACTATTATGGCACCAAACTGTTCTTCTTATGTGTAATTAAAACAAAGAATTATACTACTAAATCATTCAGTTCTACCTACATTCTTTTTTTACTTTGAAACCTAAAAAAATACATTGTATGTTGCCTACTCTTTCAGTTGTGATATTTTGGACTCTAATTGATGATGGGTCGACCCTACCAAGTTACCAAAACAAAACAAAACCTAACTTTAGTAAACTTAAAGAGGAAATCACCTGATAGTAAGAAATTCCTTAATAACCAACAAGCAGTGACCAAGATCGATGCAAACTGGATCTCAATGCCTAGCCGCAATCAAATCGGCGATCCTTGTCGATAGAATGGTAGGAAAAAGGGGGCGGACCTAAGGTTGCGGATGGGTAGGGGGAAGTATATTATTTTAGGATTTGGGGAACTGCATACGCGACAAATGAAAAGGAGAAGGAGAAAGGCGAGCCTGAGAATGATTAGAAGCGGGCTTGGGGAAATTATGTAGTTTACTATTCTTTTAACAAATGATGAAATTATGTCTCACGACCTCCCTTCAAACTGATAATTAACCTCTCTAATTAATGAGATTTAAAGTGAAACATGTTACTAGAATTTGTAGGTTGATTACATTCATGATGTGGTTAGCAAGGTTAGGATGAATTTCGTAATAATAAGGTTGCGGACGAGGCTATTTAAATGCTCTAAACAACTTTATTGAAGACTATAATGCGAACTCCTATTATTATTGTCAAACAGTTACGTAATAAATGGAAGTTTCAACTGATTACTTATGGAAACTCCAACGCCTACCTGTTACTATAAGTGAACCAATATAATGAAACTTCAATACTTCTTCTAAAGTCATTAATGTTATAAAATGAAATATTTGTTAGTGATGTAATTAGCTTCATTCACTATGTTTGCTGAAAAGGTATTTATGCTAATTGTAATCGGTACTTTGACATTGGGAAACAAATATATATATATATATGTGTGTGTGTGTGTGTGTGCGCGCGCGCGCGTGTGTGTGTGTGTGTGTGCGAACATACAATGAAATTACATTTTTTGAGAACTTATCTAATTACACACAACATGTATGATCATGTATTATTATTATCTTTCGTGATATGTGCATTTCCACTATATGGTATACTTAATTTTTTGAGTCTTATGTTCATAATTGGAACATAATTAAGTTATTAGTGTTTGGATAAAATTGGCATTTGATTGACGTCGGCACATTCCGACGTCATTCCGATGTCTTTAGAATTTTTTTAGTTAAATAAATGTCATCGTAGTGACGTTGAAATTTTCAGATGTCATTCTGATGTCTTTATTTTTTTTGGTAGGATGCATAAACGTCGTTGTAATGACGTCAAAAAGTACCGACGTCATTTCCATGCCATTCCAATGTATTTATAATATCTTTGGGATAAATAAATGGCGTCGAAAAGTTCCGACATAATTTCCGACACCATTTCAATGGAATTGTTCTGATTTAAGAATTTTCGATGCCTTTTTAACGCCACATTTTTTGGCGTCGAAATGACATCGGAAGATTTCGTAGTATTTCGGCCTTCTTCTAGTAGTGATGCCTTTTTAACGCCACATTGTAAGCAATGCTATGGTTTGAATTGACGAATATTATGTATTCCAAATTTTAATTTTGTAATGGCATGTAAGGCATTTTAAAGTCAAAACAAAGGTGTAAAAAATGATATAACAATTGATAATAAAAAAGTAATAAATGCTTCAACAAATTTTTTTTTGAGTGACCAACTTTGTAATCATATAACTGACCAAAAGTTATAAGTGAAAAAAATAACCCAACAAGTCTACGGGATGAGTACCATCATTCTAAGTTTTAAAGTCAATCAAGCTGCTTATTACAAGTGTGAGGCGTGCATAAATTTGCTTTCAAACTGTAACATTTATTTATGAGATCTGATCAGTGGTGAGTTTAGAGTGGGCAACAGATGAAAGAGATAACCAACTGCTGCTTCTTTAGTGATTTCTTGGCTTAAAGTAAAGGTATTGATTTCTTGGCTTAAAGTAAAGGTATGCTCAATAATTTGAGGTTACATAATGCTAATATAAATACTAAATTACAACCTTGTTAGCAACTCCTAATTTTGATATTTTTTATGCTTTCTCCTATTTAAAACCTCCACTTTAGTATAATACACAGTGGATCATTATATCCTAATTCTGGTTTACGTAAAAGCTTAGTTTGTTGCTTGTATTTAACTATAGAATAAAGTATAGATAAAAAGCAAATATAACTTTTTACTAAACACCAAATGCATGGATAAAAAGCATTATATTTTTAGAAATACAGTGAATAACTACCAAAAGATCTTTGTACTGTAATTTTTCTCCTGCAACTACTATTTTATTTTAGTTTAATTAACAGAAACGCAACTGAGTTACTATTCCAAAATAATCACAAAACTTTCATTTCTATCATAATTGTAATTTAGTTCTACATACTAATCATGAAAACTAAAATATTAAAAATGTTAAAATTAGCATATTTAAATTTGTACCATATGTTAAAACCTAAAGCACTATTAAGTTTTACTTCTATTGTCGAATAAAATATTTTTTTTCTTTTCACTTAGCACTAAAAAATGAGGTACATACCATGGTCTCGCTTGAGGTATATTTGTAGGAATCAGGACTCCAACATCATAATATTCCCAAAAGTGTACTAGCATAATATGGTTGAAATGCCTGCAATGTAATATTGTTTAAGGTAATGTAAATATGAACTTTATTGTAGACTATAATGCGAACTCCTATTATTATTGTCAAACGGTTACGTAATAAATGGAAGTTTCAACTGGTTACTTATGTAATGGAAACTCCAACGCCTACCTGTTACTGTATGTGAACCAATATAATGAAACTTCAATACTTCTTCTAAAGTCATTAATGTTATAAAATGAAATATTTGTTCGTGTTGTAATTAGCTTCATTCACTATGTTTTCTGAAAATGTATTTATGTTAATTGTAATCGGTACATTGACATTGGGAAACAGAACTATATGTGTGTGAACATACAATAAAATCGTATTCTTTGCGAACTTATATAATTACACACAACAGCATGTATGATCATCTATTGTTAGTATCTTTCGTGATATGTGCATTTCCGTTATTTGGTATACTTAATTTTTTAATCTTACGTTCATAAATGGAACATAATTAAGTGATTAGTGTTTGAATAAATTTGGCGTTTGATTGACGTCGGCATATTCCGATGTCATTCCGATGTCTTAATAAAATTTTTGGTTAAATAAAGGGTGCTACTATTGGTACCTCAGTTTCCTCTCCTGGCCACCAAAACTAAAAGCACCCCGTTTATTAACATTCTACCCTTCTGGACACCGCAGTATTAAAAAACTTAAAATGGAGAGGCCACCATAGTCTTAAAAAAAAGATAACTTCCCTCTTCTCTCGTGTCACGTTGTTCATACTAATTTGAATGCAATATATGTGCAATATTTTCTTAATCGTTAAAGCTGATTTTGTTTGTTGATCGTTGGCCTACAGTCGTAGTTTGACACAAAATTCCGGTTGTTTTCAACTGTGAAAACCAATGTAGATCGACATTAAAATGGAAATCCCCTGTTAGGTTGCAAATAGTCAAAATCATCTTCGTCATACGGTCGTTGACCACCGATGAAACATATATATACAGAATTTTTTTCCCACGGTGCATAACCACCGTTTACTACATTTTTGTTGAATAACCATCGAAGCCTTATTTTTTTTCCAATTTCTTACAAACGAATTTGTGAAACATTCAAATATAAAAGTTAATAGTTCCTTTCGATTGTTTGCAACTGTTATTTCAATTTTATTCGGTAGTTGGTAACCGAATAGTGGATTTGCACTTCTACGTGATTTGATCGGTTATGTACCACCGTGAATGTGATTGTTTTTCGTTCCTTACCACCGAATGCTGATGAAATTGATTAAGCAATTTATATATTTTTATTAGGCTGTGTGTGCATCCGAAATTTTGAATTACTCACGGTGATTGACGGCTGAGTGAATTAATAGATTGTGATGGCCAGAAGTGTGTAAAAAATAATCATGTCTATTTTTTTTTTTTAAGGTGGCCAGGAGAGGAAACTAGGGTGCCAATAGCAGCGCCCTAAATAAATGCCATCGTAACGATGTTGAAAATTTTAGATGTCATTTCGATGTCTTTATTTTTTTTGGTAAGACGCATAAACGTCGTTGTAATAGCATCGAAAAGGTTCCGACGTCATTTCCATGCCATTCCGATGTATTTATAAAAATTTTTGGGATAAATAAATGGTGTCGAAAAGTTCCGACACAATTTCGATGATATTGTTCTGATTTACGAATTTTCGACGCCTTTTTGACTCCCCCTTTTTGAGCGTTGAAACGACATCGGAAGATTTTGTAGTATTTCGGCCTTCTTTAAGTAGTGACCATTTTAAATGTTAAGGGAAAAACCGAAGGGTGATTTGTAATCAAACATAATATAGAAGTAATACATGATCATCTTGAGCTTCATGTGAAGCCAAATGACATAAAAAACCAAAAGCATGCTGTGAGCTAGACAACAGTCAAGTTAAAATACATTTAAAAATGGGTGGAAGGAATAATATTTTCGGACAGTATCTTTCAAGGTTTTTAATCTCGGATATCGATCATGTTTCGTCTCGGGGATTTTATAGACTTGATCTCGTATCAGAGGATATCTCGGACGAGATGAGTCTAACTCGGGAGTTCATCTCAAATTTCCATCTCAAGTCTGAAAGTTCATATCGGAAAAATCTCGAGTTACATAATATGTTACAAAATGATATTTTTTACAAAATGATTTTTATGAATGTTATTAAAATCACAGTAACTTAAACTTGAATTATGAATTGCAAACTAACTTTATTATTCTTTATTTTGCGAAAGATCATTCATATTCTAAATCATAATATGCTTAAAACGAAATATTGGTAGACATAAAACATTAAAAAGATCCAAAACATAAAAAAAAACCAGCTTAAATAGACCGTAAAATACATAATTTCATAAGTAACATATACGTAAAAAAGACGAATATGAAATAAGCATTGTAAAACATATATGAACATAAAATATGGTCATTTAACATGCAAAATGTAAAACAACAAAAGATTGTCATGGCCAGATTTGAGTTTTTTAATTATTGTTCTAATTCAGGAAAAAAATTAGATTACAAAATATATATATTCGTTTCCTTGTAATCTTTGGACTTAACCGCCAAATATTACATGTTGATAAGAGTTATGTTAACATGTGCATATTCGGTGCGTTCTAACTTTGTATACATAATCTTAAAAATCACAATATAATTTGCATGAACACTAAATATGCTAATAATTTGATTACAATAGCTAAAAGAAGCAGAATAAGGAATTATAATATACATGTTAGGACAAAATTTAAATTTAATTTAATTACAATACCTGTAGGTAATTAAATGGCAAAAGGAAGGCAAAGACAATGCAATAAGTTGTGAAGTTGTTGTAGCCTGAGCCACTATTATGGCACCCGAATTGTTCTTCTTATATGTAATTAAAACAAATAATTATACTGCTAAATCATTCAATTCTACCTACATTCTTTTTATATGAAAAATGACTGGCTTCACCGCCCCCGCAGCGCCAAGATTAACAACAACAAAAGGTGCCCTTTCTCCACCATAGAATTACCATAGGCATACTGAAAATAGATTTGTATATTAATTATTAATCTTACAGCAAGTTCACAACATGCTACTAACAACATCCTAGTAGCTGAGAATACGAACCTCCCTTCACAGCAGCACAGCAGCACTCGATTCATAACAATGAAATACCATTTAATAGTCCATCTACAACAAAACTCCAAACCATTTCCTTCCCTCTGCCTAGACTGCCTTGCTCATCGCTTCAAAATCATCGCAAAAGGAAAGCTCCTCACTAGCTGATTTCATCAATCAAATTACCGCATGCATGCGACTGTCTCCTTAACCACCCAAACTCCTCTGCACCATCAATAATATAATATCAAACTCCACAAAAAAATTACTACTTCATTACCACCAAACCTACCATTCAGCAACCCCACTAAAACATTCACGCTACAGCCAGCACCCGACCGATCGACGACAACAGATCCTCCTTCACTGTCCATTCCAGAAACACAAAAAAGGCAAGGAAAGTTAGAGGAAAACAGTGGAAAAGGAAATAAATGAAATAGAGCATTAATTGTAAATAGCTACACGTAGAAAGTTAGAAAAAAAAGGATAGGCACAGGAATCTTATATAATAAACAGGCAGGCATGCATCTGCATGCATGGTGGGCAGAACACAAGTATAAGCATTCAATCTTATGGAAGCAGGCACACTGCGACCTCACCCTCTAGCTGAAGATGCACCCATCCAGATTCCAGACTGAGACTGTGCTTCTAAGTTGTCAGATAATTAAGCTTCATCATCACTGTGACGGGGAGCAGCTCAAGTTCAGGTGGTAGGAACCTATTTGTCGTGGAGGCTGGGCGTAAAGTAGCTCAAGTTAGCTCAAGTTCAGGTGGTAGGAACCTATTTGTCGTGGAGGCTGGGCGTAAAGTAAAGGGGTTCAAAAAAATTTGGACCATTTCTCGATTTGTGCGTGTCATCCTTGCGCAGGGGCCATGCTAATCTTCTCTGTATCGTTCCAATTTTATCGGATGTCCCCGAGGGGACAACATATAGCTCGGCAGCATAGTATAAAACCAAGCGACTTTTCCTCCATTCGCCGATGTGGGACTTGCTCACTATATTCGGTTTCACTCTTTCAGTTTCAGATGGACAATAAACTACAACAGCTGCAGGGATAAAATACATACAACAGCTGCAGGGATAAAATACCAGCCTGCCTTGTGTGAAGTATAGATGATCAGTACCTAGCTACTCCCACGCTTACCTCCTCCTCCTTTTCTGCTTTCCCAATATGTCCCATTCCAACACAAACAAACGATTCCCCTCATCACAAAATAAAAATAAAATAAACCCTGTTATTATGGCATATATATACAGACAGCATTGATCATATATAATATGTTTCCAACTGGTCATTTGTAATCAATACTAGGACATATGCAAAATGTCCAGTGATAGATAATTAACATTGTATATATCCTTTACATATCATAACTTGTCAAAGTCAATGGGATCAGCTTAGCTATTCTGTTTACCAATTTAATTCACAAACCAAATGCATACCAACTCCCTTTTTCACTCAGTTTCAATTTCGACCTACCCTGACACTGCTGCTCTCTACGCTAGCTTACTTCAAACCAAACGTCATCATTTCTAATTTTCAACTTATATTACATAATATCAACACCATACTCAACATTCCCGTAGACATCCAGCTCTTTTAGGTTTTCAGCATATTACATTTCAACGAATTATGGACTGACTCCATGATATAAATTCCTAATTTAAAAGCGCTTACATTAAGAATCGGGCAAACTGGCAGAGTATCGCTTAGCAGACGAGGGCAACAACGGCGCATGATCTTAAAATCAAGGCAAAGCGGCACTGCAGCAGTTGGATTGAAGGGTGGTAGCACCATAGCCATAGCATATGGAGGTAGAGAGGGGTTGCCAAGTTTTTTTTTATCTCCAATTGCATTTCGAATTTCGAATTGAAGTTTTTTGGTAGCTCTGCTCAATTTGGGGCAGCCTGACATGACGCGCTGAATTGGTAAAGGTAAAAAAGGAGACTGTAGAACATGAGAGAAGTGATAAACGTAAAAATTAAATTATATAGTTGTAACCTATAAAACCAAACCAGGTTACTTATAATAACCTTCATGTTCCAACCCCGTTATAATAACCTATGAAACCAAACCAGGTAAAAATGAAATTATATAATAACCTTCATGTTCCAAGCATGATTGACAGATGTACGTGATACGTGTACGTTATGTTCAACAAAATCAATTATTTTTTACTGTTGTAAACCATTACATTGTACATTGTATCTACAAACAGAGAAACATACGAATCGAGATCAATGCAATGCAATTTTGTTCTGCAATTCTCTGTCTCTGAAACAAACTCATCAAAAATAAAGAAAATTACTTCATTTCCATTTAACGAAAAACATCGATATCATACAATATGGCATCATAGCCAAAAGTTTAACAACATTTCAAACTGATCAAATCAGCGAGTTGGATTAATAATAATGATAGCTTATTATATAGATATTGTAAATATACATGAATATATATATATATATATATATACACACACACACACACACACACACACACACACAAATATGTTTTCTAAATATTGAAAATATGTTATTTTATGCCTATACTTAGGTCATTGAGATCAAAATATGTATATATGGATATTTTTAAGTAAAGAAATTATGCTTTACGAATATATCTACGTCTATGATATAGGTAACTTAATATATTCTTTAAAAATTGAAAATATGATTAAAAAAAAGGTTAGCTTGTAATGGCCATCAGTCTCCAAATATGTGGATTATTCAAAAATAGGTGTTGCGAAGATAGTATCCAGACTGATCTATTGTTAATACTCCGATGTATATATAATTTGATGCATATATAAAAATCTTTCTATTTGGTAAAGATTATCATTTATATTACGGCTTATCCATTCTGTTGTGAGGTTTTGTTTTGTACCTTCTTTCCTTTTTCTCCAATAATCCGTCTTTCTAGCATTCGGAAATTCGACATGTGAATACCATGGGCATATTTATGTCGACTTTTGAGGGTCGAAAGGGTGGACCCTTATAATTTGTAAATTATATTCCATATTTATTAAATATATTTAATAGTTAATTAAACATAATTAATAATTAAATTTAAATAAGTAATAATAAATAATTACTATTAAATATTTAATTTTTAATTTTGATATATATACTGAATTAATTTACAATTTCAAAAACTAACAATTTGATAATCTCTTATTAGGGTTTAATAGTTAATGATTATAATTGATAACTACATTTAATAAAATTCAACAATCTTTAATCTTTTAACATTGATTTTAAAATGTTCATAAATTTCACTAACCTTATAAACATTCAAAATGATAAAAAAAAAATCAACATTTTTAAAAAAAATAGGAAAATAATATTAATATTATGTTTCAAATTATTATTCAAACTGAAGCCTGTTTTCACAAAGAAGGACACATCTCTTTACATACTGCTGGAACAATAAAAGGAATTCATGCTTCTTTTTTCCATATTTCTACACCTAGAATTGATCGCCTCACTATAAATGCCCTAATTATCCTTAGCTGCGTTTGTAATGAAGAATAACGGAGCATTAGAAAGTGATATTTGAGTGGATCATTTAGGCTTGGAAGGCGGTGAATAGGGACAAGCATTTGCAGCCATGAACGAGGAATTAGAACAGGGCATATAACTACCATATTTTAATCTATGATTTTTAATTTAATTGTTTTATAGTTATTCCGCTATTTGTTTCTGATTGCATAATATGCATTTAATAGCACAAAGTAAATTGCAAAATTGCAATAATATAAAAAAATATTTTTTATTTCAAATAAATAAATAATAAGATTTTAAATTGTTCAGATTCAGTTCAAACCAACTTCATGTTGAATGTTTTTCATTGTATTATCTGAAATGATTGCTATTACGAAAAAGGGATCTGGGGGTGGCAACCCTAATAGGTGGGGTGCAAAGGCAACGCCAGGTGGTCGACTTAAAAATATTGAAACAAAAAAAATGGAAATAACGGTTTGAATTTGAACTTTAAAAATTAAAATTTCAACTAAATTATAAATTCATGGAATATACGTAATTTCGATGCCGAAATTTATAAAAAAAAATGTAAATTCGGAAAATATAAATGTTAATTTGCAAATTATTATTTGCTTATGTATTTAAATACTTTCTTTTGTAGCACTCTCACATACAATTTTCCATTATTTATAAACTACGCTTCATTCCCAAATTCTACTGTCTTTTCCTGACTCCTGATCCAAATTTTGTTCTCATTTAGTAATATTTCCAAATCCAAATGAAATGAAAGCGACGGAAATTCCCAGATCGACCCCAATTGGATTGTTCAGCACAAAATGGTCGCCTGTATTGTTCTACTCAAAAGTCAAAATCGAATATTGCACAACCTCGCCTTCATAACCTATTGATTTGACAAACCCTAAAGCTACCCCCGATTAATTCTTTGCGAGTCAAAAGATGCAAGGTTAGTCAAAATCGAATCTTTCTATTTGGCAAAGGTTGTCATTTATATTACAGATTAATCATTTTGTCATGTGATTTTGTTTTGTACCTTCTTTTTTTCCTCTAATAATTAATCCATCTTTTGGGCATTCGAAAATTCCACATGTGAATACCATGGACATATTATTGTCGACTTTTAAGGATTGAAAAAGTGGATCCTTACAATTAGTAAATTATATTAAATATTAATTAAATATATTTAATAACTAATAAAACACAATTAAAAATTAAAACCAAATAAGTAAAACTGAATAATTACTATTAAATAATTAATAATTAATTTTGATATCGATATTAAATTAATTTACATTTTCAATAACTAATATTCAGCTAATCTATTATTTAGAATTTAATAGCTAATATTACAATCGATAACTACATTTAATACTTAATAAAATTCAAACAATCTTTAATCTTCTGAATTGATTTTAAAATGCTCATAAAGTTCACTTGAAATAAATTCAAAGCCTTATAAATATTCAAAATGTCAAAAAACTCGACATTTTAACAAAAATAAAAATTTGGGAAAATATTATGTTTCAAATTATTATTCAGATTGAAGCCCGTTCAACTCTATAAACAGTTTTCTAAACATCATCTATAAACAGTTCCTCCTTATCGGTTGCAACGACGTTTGTTTGATTGAAAATTGAATAGATGAATTTCACGTTAAATAGATGAATCATGTAGGTGGTTTTGGGCTTTAACAAAATTCTGGTTTTGCTACCAGGGTATTCTGAACGAAAAGGTCAGACTCAAGGGGAAGAAGCAATGGCGTGAGGATGACTTGATTGAAAAACTGAAAAGGTTGGAAACAAATGGGTTTTGATTAAGTGAGGAGAAACCAATATCGAGGTGACGGGATCCATTCCCATATGCCAAATCAGGGAAATAATATTTAGGGTTAGGCATAAGAGCATCTCCAACAAAGGGCAATATTCATGTTACGGGGCGTAATACGGGTTGTTTTTGCACCCAACAGTTATCCTCTCGTGTAATATTCAGCGGAATGTTACAGCTTCGATTCAGAATCCGGAATGGATCCGGCGAGCTGATTTTATCAGCTCGCCATGTGGCGAGTTGATTTTATCAGCTCGCGCTGATAAAATCAGCTCGCAACATGGCGAGCTGATAAAATCAGCTCGCCATCTCCCCCCCCAATTCCCCAACGGCTATCTCAATCCAATGGCTTCCAACGGCCATTTCCGCCTCGATTTTGATTACCAACGGCCATAAAACGGTGAAAACTTTTCTAACGGCCATATTTTCAGTTATAAAAGCATTCCATCGCATTCTTTCTTCATCACAACATATTCATATCTTCTTTCTACATCTCTCTACTCCACACCAAGTCTTGCTATATAATGTCTTCCCCATTCGGAGAATTTTCGCATCCGACGATAGATGGAACTCAGTTCTCACAAGGCAACACGAACAATATATTTGAAACTCCATCGAGCAGGCAAGGAACCACTCTGTGGACTGACGAAGAAGACATTTCTCTATGCAACATATATTGTCATTTCACACAAGATTCTGCAACGGGGAACGACCAAACAGGCGCTGCGTTTTGGAAAAAAGTGGAAAAATCCTTCGTTGAGAGGCATCCGGGATGCCAAAGGACGTTATCGGCGATCCAGGGACGTTTTGGGAAAATAAGCCGCCAAACCCAATATTATGAGTCACAAGTGTACAAACTAAAGATAGCGAATCCAAGCGGCATGGGAGGAGAACATAATCTGGTATGTATGTATTTGTACGTACTTTATTTATGGGTGTTAGCATTTTAATTGATACATTTTATTTTGGTAAGTAGAAACGACTAGCGAATGAGGAGTTCAAGAAGTTTTTTCCTAGAGAAAATGGAACGAAAAGGGCACACTATTACCAGTTTATGCATTGTTATGATCTGCTTACTAGTCAACCAAAGTGGAACTCAGAACTTGCCAAGAGTCTCCGCGATGTTCAAAGTGCTAGCAAGGCCAAGAAAAAAAGTTCAAAATCGGGTTATTCTTCTAGTCCTAGCGGCTCAGGTGGCAATATTTCTCAATGTGTAGGGGAAAACCTACTTGATGAGTTCAATGCTACGAATGACGAAGATTTTAGACCTGAGGGATGCAAAGCGGCGAAAAGAAGGGGCAAAACAACGGTTGAGCTTGAATCAAAAGTGAACGCCCGACACGAAGAACACAGTCGTAGAGCGGAAAAAAGGCTTGTAGAAGCTAGGGATAGAACAGAAGTTTTGAAAAGGATTGCTGATCTGGAAGAGAAGAAACTTCAAATTCTTTCGGAGGACTTAGCGTATAAGAAAGAGCACGATGCGTATAAGAAACAGCAAGATGCGTATAAGAAAGAACAAGAAGAGAACGCTATCATGGACAAAGATCTGGATGGAATGTCTGATTTGGAAAAGGAATTTTGGATGGGGATGAAACGTCGTATTATAACGTCAAGGTTTCCACAGTTGATGTAGTAACGTATTAGTAGTTGCTCGTATTAGTAGATGCTCGTATTAGTAGATGCTCGTATTAGTAGTTGCTCGTATTATGTTGTTGTATTAACGTTGTATTTCCTTCTGTAGCAACCGCTTTTTTTATAATGAAATGTTTGCTTTATATATTTTGTTATTGCGTAAACAAAGGATTATCTAATAAACGAAAGATACAACACAAAGTAAACGAAAGATCATCGGGTTAGCCAACTACAACGTAGTTCAAACGCCTCATGACCAACAAAATCAGTGCCGTAATCTACAAGGTAACGAGAATCATAAGTTGCCCTATTCGTTTTAAATACGTTTTCATCTTCAACTACCTGTATAATCATCTGGTATCGTTCACAATTTTTAACGAACCGCCGATGAGCCATAAGAATTTCGGCAGACGTTCGTGTAGTAGTGCATGAACGGTGGTTGTTATGTAATCTTGTTATCATGGACCAAAATTCTTCATGGGTAAGTCCTCCTCCATTTTTCTTCAGTTGCAAATCTCTTTTATCACATTCGATATAGGATTTCACGAGTATAAGTAAGTCTGTAGAAGAGAATTCGGTTGTAGCAGCACTGGAGCTTGCTTTACTTGGATTGCGTCGAGGTTGGTTAACCCTTTGCCTAGCTGTGTGTTTTCTTGGTTGTGTTTCGGATTTACTAACTTCATCTACTTGTATATTTGGAACGAATCCACGCACTTTCTCCTCCTGGTTGTTCCGTTCAAACTCATCAAACATTTTTTCTATAAGTTCATCACTAATCTCCCCATCGGCCATTAAAGCTACACGGAATAAAAAAAAAGTTAGTCCGATTTAAAAAAGTACTTGAACCAGTAGAAAAAATAATAAGTGGTTTCTCACCTTACTGCCTTGGTTGATTTAGAAAGCACAAATAATGGTCATGGTTGAGAGACGGGGAATGAAATGTTTAAATAAGTGTAGGTGAATATTGATAAAGCACTGTCATCATTACTCGAGCTGTAACATCGAGACTCTGCCCAACAACAGTGTCTGTTCACATCAAGACAGTAAGAAAAAGAGATTCCCTACAGTATTACGTCAGGCGAAACAGTGACCGGTACCATCATGATTTTTGTTATTGATTTGTACACTCCTTGCCTATATATCTCAATGCAATTTACTCACATAATACCTCACTCAAACAACTTCGTTCTCATTCTACTACTTACTCACTCGAAAATGCCTTCTTGGCCATCCGAAACTGACTCTGATGAACAAGCGTACGAACAGATGAGACTTCAAGCGCTCGAAGACGAATTCGAGTTTCTAATCCAAATTACACCCCATGATGAACCATCACATGAACAGGGGAACCTCCAACATCTACAACAAGTTCAAGTGCCACATGTTCAACTAGCAAACGAACAGACTCTCGCTCAACCACAACAACAAGTAGGGTTCTACCGAGTACCACCACATGAACATGAAGGTGAATCTTATCCTGTACTTTGCTACTGCGGTCATGTGGTCGAAGTTATAGTTCGTGCAGAAGGCGACAATATAGGTCGGCGCATGCAGCAATGTCGATTCTATCCAAATGGATGCAGCTACACGGAATGGATTGACGAGCCGTTGTGCCCACGGGGAATAGTATATGCAAACCAACTCGAACGAGAGATTATGCGTCTCGAAAATCTTGTTCAAGAGTTGCGACTGAACGCAATGCGACTCCCTTGAAATTGAATGTGTACTTTTAATGTTTGCGATGATGTAGTAGGCATGTACTATTATTCGGTGTTGTATCTGTAACGGTCGGTTGTATCTGTAACGGTCGGTTGTATCTGTAACGGTCGGTTGTATCTGTAAGGTTATTGTTATGCGAAAACCCCCTAGTTGAATCATTGTAATCTTTCCTATATAAAAATTTCACGTTCTATATATTTAAAATATAATCTTTCGTATATAATCTTCTAAACTATAATCTTTCGTATATAATCTACTAATAAAAATTAATAAGTAGATAAAAATAAGAACTAAATATTTAATCAAATGAACACACATTCCACACAACCCCCCCCCCCCCCCCACAAACTTCCCGAGCCATAGATGGGCTCGGCAGATCGCGAGTTGATTTTATCAGCTCGCGAGCTCGCGAGCTGATAAAATCAGCTCGCGCCTGTTGGGAGATATCAAAGATATCTCCCGTAATGTTACGGGCCGTAACGTTACGGCCCGTAACACTGTTGGAGATGCTCTTAGCAGACGAGGGCAACAACGGCGCATGATCTTAAAATCAAGGCAAAGCGGCACTGCAGCAGTTGGATTGAAGGGTGGTAGCACCATAGCCATAGCATATGGAGGTAGAGAGGGGTTGCCAAGTTTTTTTTTATCTCCAATTGCATTTCGAATTTCGAATTGAAGTTTTTTGGTAGCTCTGCTCAATTTGGGGCAGCCTGACATGACGCGCTGAATTGGTAAAGGTAAAAAAGGAGACTGTAGAACATGAGAGAAGTGATAAACGTAAAAATTAAATTATATAGTTGTAACCTATAAAACCAAACCAGGTTACTTATAATAACCTTCATGTTCCAACCCCGTTATAATAACCTATGAAACCAAACCAGGTAAAAATGAAATTATATAATAACCTTCATGTTCCAACCAGGTTATAATAACCTATGAAACCAAACCATGTAAAAATGAAATTATATAATAACCTAATCAATTTTTTTTTTACTATTGTAAACCATTACATTATGTTCAATTATAATCTGGTTCCAATCATCTTTTCCCCTGCTATTTATCTGAGATTTTCAAAGTGAAATAACGAATGGCTGTCATAACAGTAAAATTTGGTTTAATTGTAACGAATGTCGTTATATATATATATATATATATATATATATATATATTTGTGTGTGTGTATAACGGGAAATAAACAAATGGCATTAATTGTAACGAATGGTTGTCATAACAGTAAAATTTGGTTAATGTAAAGAATAAAAAAATGTGATAAACAGGGAATATAACCTATTATAATTAATTACATTAACGAGAATTTTGTATAATACGCAGCCTTGTCCTAGGGACAAGTGGAATTATAACATGAGTTATAATTAATAAAAAGGGAAAACTTATTAATAAACCTTAGTTAAGAAAACAAAGTTAATAAGTAAACAATACTAGCTAGAATGACAGTATAAGAATTGGAATAAACGGGGAGTGTTAATAACCTATTATGATTAAGGATGAATGAAAGAATGGAAGATAAAAGGTAGGCTTCTCCTATGGACAAGTGGAAATTATAACATAGTTTATAACAAATGGAAAGAAACTTATTGATAAACCTTAGTTAAGAGAGCTAAGTAAATGTAACAACTAGGAAAATCAGAACCAATTTAAAAAATTTATTTTGGAAATTTTAATGAATTTTGAATATTTAAAATGATTATTTTAAATTATAACGACTAGACATTTATTTTGAATAGAATTAGAACATATATATTTATTTGAATCGGAATTAGAATATAAATATTTATTTTGATTATAAAAGGAATTGGAAATGGCGCGGTAGTTTGAAAATTCGATTTCAAATTTCAAATGAATGTACAAGATTCAAAATAAACCAGATTTTGGTGAAACTAAAAATATTAGAATCTATTTGAAAATATCTTTCCAACGAATCTGAAAAATTGAAATTTCATAGTGGGAATAAAAAATTATGCCCAATTGAAAATTCAGAATAGTCTCTATGGAAATATAGCCCTTAAAAATAGCCATTTTGCAAACGACCTCCGTTTTTTAGTATAATCAATTTTTTTACTCAGATTGACAGATGTACGTGATACGTGTACATTATGTTCAACAAAATCATTTTTTTTTTACTGTTGTAAACCATTACTTTGTACATTGTATCTACAAACAGAGAAACATACGAATCGAGATCAATGCAATGCAATTTTGTTCTGCAATTCTCTGTCTTTGAAACAAACTCATCAAAAATAAAGAAAATATGTTATTTTATGCCTATACTTAGGTCATTGAGATCAAAATATGTATATATGGATATTTTTAAGTAAAGAAATTATGCTTTGTGAATATATCTACGTCCATGAGATAGGTAACATAATATATTCTTTAAAAATGGAAAATATGATAAGGCATGCATATACTTAGGTCGTCCGTGAAATACATATATGTATAATTATATCTATGTATTAAAATAATGATTTTGTGAACACGTTTATCCCATTGAGATATGTTTAAGTATTTGGAAATATTATCCAAGTTATAAAATTACATAGTTAATAAGAGATTAACTAAATGAGACTTTCTTAAATGCTTTGAGTAGTAAATCTATGATTGTATTATGTTTGTGTGCTTGATAGTTAAATAATCAACTATCAAATGTTTGTCCGTTTTAACCTATCGATTGTCATTTTGAATAGAACGACATTAAGCCTAGTTGTCAAGATAAACCAATTCGACCCCACTAAGCGACGAATGCAGAAGATTTGTTGCATATAAGGGCCATCTGTCTCCAAATATATCGGTGATCCAAAAATAGGTGTTGCGAAGATAGTACGTTTAGTTTGTCTCATTCATAGACAACTCGTATGAACGAATATCTAACACTGCATTTTTAGAACCCACGCACATTGTTTTTTTTTTTACAAAAGTACATTAGATTAGTGGTGTGGGAAGTAGTGCTTCTTATACTTAACACCCTTCACTAACGTATATGAACTCGAGGGTTGTATTGGTGAGAATCAATTAGTGAATTGCATAGCCGGCCCTCAGCACGTGCAAACAGTGCTTGGGCACGGGGCAGCAAGTCCACACAGGGCATTAATTTCGAACCGCCTTTGCAGCGGATTAAGAGAGAGAGAGAGAGAGAGAGAGAGAGAGAAATACGCGAAGAAAGATTAGGGCCGGCGAACTAGTGAACCACACAAACGGATGGAGAATTCGCACAAAACTTCTCATCAATCTTCAGTGGAAAAAAGGGCGAAGCTTCCTAAGGTATGCTATGGCGGCCTGTAAGTTTGTACTGTATATGATCACAATCCCTAATTATCAATCAGTTTGTACCATATAAATCAATCATTTGTGAGTCGTAGCCTCTGGTAAATCACAATCCCTAATTATCGATTGTTAACAATAATTGAAATTTTTGTTATGATTTATGAAACTGGTTGAAATTGATTGTTGTGATATACCGATTTTTTTACAGTAATTATTAATTAGGGATCCATGATTTGAGATATATAATCCCTAATTGATATACCGGTTTTTGATGCCTTTCAATTAATTTGTTTCTAGGTATATCACAATCCAAAATTGTTACTAAACATTATTTTTAATCTATTTAAGTTATTTTTAATCCAAAATTGTTATTAAACATCTAATTTGCTCTCTTATTAAGTTATTTTATTTTATATTTTTGAAATGCAGTAATGTTTTCTAAGAAACAACCCTCTGGTAGCCAAAATAGAAAAAAAAACAACGAAAAGAAGAAGAAAAATCTTTACAAGCTTCATTACAAAGTCTTTGGAAAAAAAGAAATATTTCTTCTGATAACCAAACTGAAAATGAAGATAATGAAGAAGTACAAGATTTTGTTCAAAACGAGTCTAATGAGGTGATCGAAGAAACAACAAATGTACTTGAAAATGAAGTGAACGAAGATACAACAAATGTGCTTGACAATGAGGCTACTGAAAATAATGAAGAAACTAATTATGTGGCCGAATGTCCTGAACCTTCTTTATCTTTGGATATATATGATCCTAGAGTGGGATAGTTTAGATGCAAAAATGAGAGATATGCTTGTTGAAAATGGTCCTGTTTGTAACAACCTATATTTTGAATAACATGTTATAATGTAAATCAAGGAAGAATTAAATGTTAAATCTGAATCAAGGGAAACAGGCTATGCCATTGCGTTCGTCTCGGAAAAATATGCGAGAAATAGAGTCCGAGTTTTCGAAAATCGGAGTCCGTATGACCCAGTTATGACCCGTCGAAGTTTTCAGAAAATCCAGAGTTTAAAAACAGTTCGAAAATCAAATCTGGAGCCAAACAGACTGGGCGGGAAAATTTCCCGCCCAGCCCCAAGTCGACTGGGGAGTCGACTTGCCCCAGCTGGTGTCGACTGCCCAGTCGACACCCCTGTCGACCTGGGGGTCGGGCCAGTTTGGCCTGGTGCACCTGTTTTAGCTCCTGGGTCTTGTTTTGTTGGCTTGTGACGTGATTTGATGGCTCAGATCTGAATTAGGGTTAATCCTATGGCCTAAACTAACCTAAACTTCTATATAAGCACCCTTAGACCTACCCTAAACCCTCATTAATCATTCCTACAACTAAGTGCTGCCCAAATGCTCCCTAATCATGGCCTCCATCTTCTTCAACTTGAGAGCTTGAGAGCCTAAGCTTGATCTAAATCAAAGGAGCCATCTTTCTTCACCAAAACAAGGATCTTTCTTCTTATTTCTCAAGGCTTGGAGTGGATCTTATCTTTATTTGGGGATTTCTAGTGTGGCTTCGTCTCAATCTTGTTCTATTTTATTCTAGATCTCATAGCCACGATTTGTAAGCCATATTCTACTCTTAGATTTAAACTATGAACTTAATATGACATGTAGCAAGTTGAAATGGGATTTTTGTGTAACACTTGCCTTGCATCTATCATTGTATGCATAGATCTATACATGACTCTTTTGATCTATGGTTATGGGACTATCACCTTGACTTTTTGGGTATAAAGATATGAGCTTTATTTGGGATTTGTGCATAATGCAACATAGAACCCCTCATGATCTTTATGTTAACTTGCCTATGATGTTATGAACTATATGCTAATCACAAGTTATCACCCTATGTTAACTATGACCATGTTATCACCTATTTGCTAAGTTGATGTCATACATGTTTTGAGGCCAATAATGCCACATGCTAGTTGTGATGAACACCTTTGCCTCATATATCACCATGTTAAACTTGTGATAGATTTTGCCACTTTATGCCCAACTTATCATATCATTATGTTCCCCCTTTTGATCTATTTTTGTTGATGCGAACTTACGTGCGATGCGGTTACGTTATGGGTAAACTTAAATGACATGAAACATGACATGAAACATGACTTGAAAATATGACATGTGATTATGCTTGAAAACATGAACGTGGACATGACATGTAGAAAACATGAAAGTGGCCAACTCGAGGTTGGGTTGAGTTTGTAGCATAAATCTACCCGGAACCGACCGGCTTAACTAGTGGCTACAAACAATAGGACCCAATGTGAGTAGTTGGTCATATCACACTTAAAACCCGAGGTTAGACTAGGTTGTGGTGTAAAGCTACCCGGACCCGCCCGGCTTAACTAGTAACCACAACAAAGTCTATTGTGAGAGGTTGGGATGCATTAAGTTAATTAATGCCACATGGTAGGGTTAAGTCATGGACCACTTGAATACTTAACCAATTGAACACGATGGATTGTTGGGGTTAAGTCATGAACCACTTGGGTATACTTAACCAACTTGATACATGGTTTGGATAGGGTTAACCACACTTAACCCATTAGAAACCCAAGTTTGCGGGGCCCTTTTCAGCAGTAACCCACCAGGGAGTATCGGGATACCCTAGGGACTAGGCTAGGGGTGGGGCACGATTGCTGGGCTGATTGTAAGTGACCAAAAGGGACGGCTAGGTAGGTGCGCCATTGTAGATTCCGGCGGACTATGGTCGTGCACATAGTCCGGGGATGAAAGACAGACATGGGCACCAGTAGGCTTGGACTGTGCGTGCTTGTTTTATGTCAGTGGTTGACACCCTAGGGCTCGGATACACCCTAGGGTGGACCTTGCAAGAGTACTTGCAAGAGTGACCCTGGTGGAGGTGGGGTCTTACATTTGGTATCAGAGCATAAGGTTTACTAGACCGGACAAAAGTTTTAAAAACCCTTTTGAAAAACTATTTTCAAAACCAATTAAGTATTTTCCAAGAAAAGTCTAGTTTATTTTAAAAGGCTATTCCCCAAAAGCCATTAGCACTATCCTTCATTTCCTCGTTCTAAATCTATCTTTTCCTTTTTCAGCATGGTCGATCTTAACCTTCCCGAGGGAGTACCCATACCCGGATGGTTCCGAAGGTACTTGGAAGCTAGGGCCAACGATGCGGGCCCAGCAAACACTCCTACTCCTCCCGTACCTGAGGTTCCTCCTCCTCCTTAGCGTCCACAAGCGGATTTCGCAAAGATTTGCAAAGACTTTAAGGAGATGGGTGGAAAGAATTTTGTTGGGACAGAGACTTATGTGGAGGCAAGAAACTGGTTAAAAGAAACTGAAGACCTCTTTGCCATCTTTGATATGGAAGACCGTAGAAAAGTTCTATTGGCAGTATGGCTATTGAAAGAGGAAGCTGCTTATTGGTGGGAGGTCACCAACGCTACTAGGCCTATAGAGACTTGGGCCGACTTTAGGATGAGTTTTGGGCTTTAGTTTCTATCATCTGCTGAGGAGAATCTACAAATGGAGAAGTTTATATCTTTGAAGCAAGGGGACATGACAGTGCGGGAGTATGTGAATAAGTTTAACTAGATTGCTCGATTCGGTTTGGACATGGTTAACACACCCCAGAAGAAGGCTCTACGCTTTGCACGAGGATTGAATGAGCCATTACAAGGTTTAGCCATGTCTCATATACCCATGGGGGCCACTTTTGAGAGCTTAGTGGATATGGCCTTGCTTCAGGGAGATGATAAGAATGGCAAGAAAGAAGTCAAGCCTAATGAGACTCAAACCAAGAAGGCGGACTCCAAGTGGGGAGGAAATCAGAGCAATCAGAGCAACCAGAACAACAAGAGCAACAAGAACAACAAGGGTAACAAGGCCAACAACAACAAGGCAAAGGAGACAAGGAAGTGCAACTTCTGTGGGATCACTGGACACATAGCCAAAGATTGTAGGAAGAAGAAGAGGAAGTTGGGAGAATGCTTTCATTGCGGAGAGTCTGGACACTTCAGTAAGGATTGCCCAAAGAAGCAAGGGCAAGGGCAAGGATAGACTCAACGAGCAGGACCTTCTGGAGGGCAGATGCATGCTCTCAACACTGCTCCAGTTCCGGACCGAGGTAGTATTTCTGTAGAAAGCCTTGTTTACATTTCTGGTTTTCCTGTTCGAACTTTATTTGATTCTGGCGCATCGCATACCTTTATTTCTTCCGACATTGTTGAAAGTTTGCACCTAAGTACTAGTCTAGTTGAGGATCCCATTAGTGTTTCAAATCCAATTGGGGGTTCCGCCCATATATCTATGATTTGTATGGATTTTAGGATTTCTATCTTGACCGTAGAATTCACATGTAATGCTTATGTTCTCGGGTTCATGGGATACGGGTTGATTTTGGGCATGGATTGGTTGTCCAGTTATGGAGCCATTCTCGATTGTGAGCATAGGGTAGTGAGGCTTATGACTCACATTGGCAATACCCTAGAGATTTCTTGTAACCCTCTGGATCCCGTCATGTTATGTTATCTTGAATCCCTCGACTCGTCTATTGACAATCTTCAATCTGTGAAGGTGGTCCGAGAATATCCTGATGTTTTGGATTAGGTGAAGGGGTTTCCCCCTAAACGCGAGATAGACTTCCGTATTTATCTTGTTGATAATGCCAAGCCAGTTTCATTGCCTGTTATGCACATGGCCCCGCGAGAAAGAAGAGAGCTTAGCAAGCAAATCAAGGAGTTGCTTGAGAAAAATTTCATTAGGCGAAGCATTTCAGAATGGGGTGCTCCTGTGGTATTCGCTACTAAGGCGGATGGTTCGCTTCGTCTATGTGTTGATTATCATGAGTTGAACAAGCTGACAAAGAAGAATAGGCACCCACTACCGAGAATTGATGATCTCTTTGACCAGCTTGTAGGTGCTTCTGTTTTCTCTCAGCTCGATCTAGCCACCGGATTCCATCAGCTTAGAGTGGCTGAGGATAGTATTGATAAGACTGCGTTAGGACTCCAGATGGATTCTTTGAATGGCTAGTCATGCCGTTCGGTTTAACTAATGCACCTGCATACTTTGTTGATTTGATGAGTAGGGTGTTCAGGGAGTTCCTTAACAAGTTTGTGGTTGTCTTCGTGGATGATATTCTGGTCTTCTCTAAGGACGAGGAAGAGCATGCTACACACCTCAAGGAGGTTATGGATACGCTTAGTGCTCATCAGTTGAAAGCCAAGTTCTCTAAATGCCATTTCTGGAGAAGGGAAGTTCTATTCCTTGGGCATATAGTTTCTAAGCAGGGCTTAGCTGTGGATCCCGCTAAAGTGGTGGCGGTACAAGACTGGAAAGTTCCGAAGAATGCAACTGAAGTGAGAAGCTTTCTCGGTCTGGCAGGATTTTATAGGAAGTTCATTAAGGACTTCGCTAGGATTTCAGCCCCTCTCACTAAGTTAACGAAGAAGAACTTAGTCTTTGCATGGGACTTAGAGTGTGAGCTTGCTTTTCAAAGGCTCAAGAAAGCCCTCACCACAGCTCCAGTTCTAGCATTACCCGATGGAGGGAAGTTGTTTACCGTGTACACCGATGCATGTGGCACGGGATTAGGCGTTGTCCTGATGCAAGAAGGGAGAGTGATATGCTTTGGGGGTAGGCAACTCAAAGTTCATGAGAAGAACTATCCCACTCATGATTTGGAGTTGGCGGCGATCGTCTTTGCACTCAAATCCTGGCGCCACTATCTTCTAGGCGAAAGGTTTGAGTTATATACTGATCACAAGTTGCTCAAGTACCTCTTCTCGCAGAAATATTTGAATCTAAGGCAGTAGAGGTGGATGGAATTCTTGGCATCATATGACTTCGATATAGCTTATACCCCCGGCAAGGGTAATGTTGTGGCGGATGCGCTAAGCAGAAGAAGGTTGACTTTGAGTCCCTTGTTTGTTGAGATGAAGAGCCTAGAGTTCTTGGCAACCTTTGATTTCACACCTGTTGTTGAGTCGATGACTGGTTCGTTAGCATCCCTTGAGCTTAGACCTACACTTCTTGATCAAGTTGGGGCTTCACAGAGGGAAGACCCGCAGATAGTCGAGATCATGGACAAGTTGATTCGGTGTGAGACGTCAAGTCACCTCGCTAGATATACTATTGATGATAAGGGATGGCTAAGGCGTGATGGAAGACTATGTGTCCCACGAGTGGGAGACTTAGTAAATAAAGTTCTTGAGGAGGCGCATCACTCGAGGATGACCATACATCCCGGAGGGGATAAGATGTACCAAGATATGAAGCGCATTTTCTTTTGGGATGGGATGAAAAAGGATGTGGCAGAGTTTGTTTCTAGATGCATTGTTTGCCAACAAGTAAAGGCCGAGTCGAAGAAGCCCGGTGGGCTACTGCATCCATTGGAGGTCCCGCTATGGAAGTGGGAAAGTATCTCTATGGATTTTTTGGATGGATTGCCGAGATCAAGGAAGGGGAACACTAGCATATGGGTCATAGTTGATAGACTTACGAAGAGTGCTCACTTTATTCCGGTGAAGAGCAAGAGGACCGCATCATGGCTAGCGTCTGTTTATCTTCGAGAGATAGTGTGATTGCATGGAGTTCCTTCTAGCATAGTTAGCGATCGTGACCCAATCTTCACTAGCCAATTTTGGAGTAGTTTGCAAGAAGCGATGGGTACGCGATTGAATCTAAGTACAGCCTATCACCCACATACGGATGGCCAGACCGAAAGGGTGAATAGGGTATTAGAAGATCTGTTGAGGCTATGCATTCTTGACTTTGGTGGCACTTGGGAAGACCACCTTCCTCTTGTAGAGTTTGCTTATAATAACGACTACCAAGCAAGCATAGGGATGGCACCATTCGAAGCTTTGTATGGGAGGCCGTGCAAGTCACCAACATGTTGGTGGGAGACAACGGATAAGCTTATACTTGGGCCCGACATGATAAGGGACACATCCGAGAAGGTTGAGTTGATTCGAAGGCGGATGAAAACGGCCCAAGACAGACAGAAATCCTATGCAGACAAGCGAAGGACAGACTTAGAGTTTGAAGTTGGAGATATGGTCTTTGTGAAGGTTTCTCCTTTGCGAAATGTGGTTCGTTTTGGAGCAGTTGGGAAGCTGGCACCAAGGTTCGTAGGACCCTTCCCTATCATAGAGAGGATTGGGAAGATGGCTTATAAGGTGGAATTGCCCAAGAAGCTGGCCGGAGTGCACAATGTTTTTCATGTCTCGCATCTCCGAAAGTGCCTACATGAGTTAGCCGAGGTAGTTGAGCCTAGCATTCTTGAAGACGTGGAGGTAGAAAAAGAGGCAACTTTGAGGCGAGCTCCGATTCGTATCTTGGGAACGGAGATCAAGAAGCCGAGGAATCGAGAAGTCAAGTTAGTAAAGGTTCAGTGGAGTGAAGCCGATGAAGATGCAACTTGGGAAACCGAGGAGAAGATGCGTGGGCTTTATCCATTCCTTTTTGAGGGTACATTCTCAATCTCTTTTCCTAGTTAGCATATCTTTCTTTTTCTATCCATGTTTATCTTGTTATCTTGTTAACCTTGTCATGAGAACCTTAGGTAGAAACCCTTTGGATGAAACATGTATTTGAAACATGTTATGCTTGATGTTTGCAAGTTGTTGCAAGTGTTTGTAAGTGGATACTCGTGGATGCATGATACACATTAGGCACTAAGATCGGCTCACACACTTTCATATTGCATATGCATGAGTGCTCATACTTATTCATGGCTGAAACTTGTTATGCTATCACATGGATGTTGCATATGGATGAATGTTATGTGCACTCATGTAGAGATTATGAATTATGTTAGGAATTTGCATACATATGGACTCATTTCACTAACATACTTTGCATCAAGGAGGTTTACTGAATTAGTAACCGCCTGATTTTCGCATTAGATAAGTACATATACACACACCTTTCGCATATGATCATACAACATTTAGAATCTTTTAAGGATAATGACTGCTCGTGGATGAGGTTTTGAGTAGATGGATGATGGATGGTAGGATACGTTCTTTATAACTTGAAGATTTCGGGGACGAAATCCTTTAAGGTGGGGAGAATGTAACAACCCGTATTTTGAATAACATGTTATAACGTAAATCAAGGCAGAATTAAATGTTAAAATCTGAATCAAGGGAAACGGACTGTGCCATTGCGTTCGTCTCGGAAAAATACGCGAAATAGAGTCCGAGTTTTCAAAAATCGGAGTCCATATGACCCAGTTATGACCCGTCGAAGTTTTAAGAAAATCCAGAGTTTAAAAACAGTTCGAAAATCAAATCTGGAGCCAAACAGACTGGGCGGGAAAATTTCCCGCCCAGCCCCAAGTCGACTTGGGAGTCGACTTGCCCCAGCTGGCGTCGACTGCCCAGTCGACACCCCTGTCGACCTGGGTGGTCGGGCCAGTTTGGCCTGGTGCACCTGTTTTGGCTCCTGGGTCTTGTTTTGTTGGCTTGTGACGTGATTTGATGGCTCAGATCTGAATTAGGGTTAATCCTATGGCCTAAACTAACCTAAACTTCTATATAAGCACCCTTAAACCTACCCTAAACCCTCATTAATCATTCCTACAACTAAGTGCTGCCCAAATGCTCCCTAATCATGGCCTCCATCTTCTTCAACTTGAGAGCTTGAGAGCCTAAGCTTGATCTAAAGCAAAGGAGCCATCTTTCTTCACCAAAACAAGGATCTTTCTTCTTATTTCTCAAGGCTTGGAGTGGATCTTATCTTTATTTGGGGATTTCTAGTGTGGCTTCGTCTCAATCTTGTTCTATTTTATTCTAGATCTCATAGCCGCGATTTGTAAGCCCTATTCTACTCTTAGATTTAAACTATGAACTTAATATGACATGTAGCAAGTTGAAATGGGATTTTTGTGTAACACTTGCCTTGCATCTGTCATTGTATGCATAGATCTATACATGACTCTTTTGATCTATGGTTATGGGACTATCACCTTGACTTTTTGGGTATAAAGCTATGAGCTTTATTTGGGATTTGTGCATAATGCAACATAGAACCCCTCATGATCTTTATGTTAACTTGCCTATGATGTTATGAACTATATGCTAATCACAAGTTATCACCCTATGTTAACTATGACCATGTTATCACCTATTTTCTAAGTTGATGTCATACATGTTTTGAGGCCAATAATGCCATATGCTAGTTGTGATGAACACCTTTGCCTCATATATCACCATGTTAAACTTGTGATAGACTTTGCCACTTTATGCCCAACTTATCATATCATTATGTTCCCCCTTTTGATCTATTTGTGTTGATGCGAACTTAGTTGCGATGGGGTTACGTTATGGGTAAACTTAAATGACATGAAACATGACTTGAAAATATGACATGTGATTATGCTTGAAAACATAAACGTGGACATGACATGTAGAAAACATGAAAGTGGCCAACTCGAGGTTGGGTTGAGTTTGTAGGGTATCCCGATACTCCTTGGCGGGTTATTTACTTTAATAATCATGTCTAAGGTGTAAGTGAATTTAGGGTTATTACATATACCCCTTCTTATAGGAATTATGTCCCACAATCCAGCCATACTTAATTCAAGTATTAATTAAAACAAACAAGTATCACAACCAATTCATGCCTTTTTCCCAAGTCGACTCCTTGGCTTGTATACATGTATATTTTATATAAAGAAAACATACATCATCATGCATATACTTGTAAACAACGAACAAACTTTTGCAAACAACATAAATGTCATTACCTTTTTGCAAACATATTATCAAACAGTAAGAAATCTTTTCCTTTGAACTACAAAAAAATTTGGATAATTAATTTTCATTTTACCCTCAACCTCCCAAGTGTATTCTTTTGGGTCCAAGCTCCATTGCACCTTCGCCAATTTAATCACTTTATTTCTCAACTTTTTCTCCTCTCAAGCAACAATGCCAACTGGTTCCTTCTCATATACCAAGTCTGGCCTAATTGTTAGTTTGGTTGGTGACTCCAATATAGCTTATTTGTCATGAACCTACCTCCTTAATTGAGACACGTTGAATACATCACGTATTCCTTTCATTTCTTCAGGAAAACCCAACTAGTATGCTAAAGTTCCAACCTTTCAAACAATTTTATAAGGACCTACATACCTGGGCCTTAATTCCCTACTTCCCAAATCTCAAGATCTTTCTCATGGTAGAAACTTTCACAAACACGTAGTCACCTTCCTCATATTGCACTGGCTTTCTCTTCTTATCTTCATATTGCTTTTGTCTATCCTCAGCTGCTACTATTATTTTTCTTAATTGCTAGATATGTCTTTTATATGGTCAGGGACTAGAAACACCCAATCCTCATTCTCAACCCATCATGTAGGAGACAAACAAGGCTTTCCATACAGAGCTTCAAAGGGTGACATACTTATGCAACTTTGGTAACTATTTTTGTAAGCAAATTTGGCTAAATACACATGTTCCTCCCTACTTCCTTCAGAATCTAGTATACAGGCTCTAAGCAAGTCTTCCAGCATCTTGTTTACAATATTTGTTTTCCCATCTGTTTGGCGATGGTATGTTGTTCTCATGCATAGTTCTATCCCCATAACTTCCTAAAATCTAGACCTATATTTTGAAGTAAATATTATATCTCTCTCACTCACAATGGTCTTTGGCATATAATCTCACAATTTCCTTCACAAACAATTGTGCTAAATTAGTTGCCTTTCAATATGATTTCACTAGTATGAAGTGGGTTGTTTTTGTTAGTCTATCTACGACTTCCCAAATGTTATCATTGCCTCTTCTTGATTTTGGCAAACCATCAATAAAATACTTTGATATGTCTTTCCACTTCCACTGAGGTATATATCTTCAATGGTTGCATCAAGCCCAATGGCCTTTGATACTTAGCTTTCACCTGTTGACACACAATGCGTTTTGCTACCCATTTTCTTATTGTTGCCTTCATTCCTTTCCACTAGAAATTACTCTTTATATTTCGATACCTCTTAGCATTCCAAGGGTGAATAGTATATCTGCTCCTATGATAAACATCTAGGATATCCTTCTTTAGTTCTTCATTGTCTGAAACACATATTCTCTTTTTATTTCTCAGATAACCCTATGCATCAATATGGATATTCTCTACTTCCGTCCTTTTATCAAAGAAGCTTTCTTTTTTGTAAAAAGAATCTTGGTCCTGCAGATTCCCTACCTTATCTATTAAGTCATATTTAATAGTGACAAATATTAATTTCCCAATATCCATTGGTCCTGTATGCACGTCCATTTGTACATTACGGAAATTATTTTCATCTTCCCTAGTAAGCAATGCCAAGGTTTAAGACTCTTCCATCATTAACATATCCACCCTAGCATGTTGTCTACCCAAAGCATCAACAACTTAATTAGCTTTTCAAGGGGGATAGAGTATATCCAAATCATAGGCTACCAAGAATTCTACCTTCCTATGTTGTCTCATATTTTAATCTTTTTGAGAAAATAAATAATAATGATTGGTGATCTGTATACAACTCAAATTTAGTGCCTAATAAATAATGTCTCCATAGTTTTAAGGCATATACTAATGTATCTAGCTTTAGGTCATGGGTTGCATATCTTTTTTCACTAGATTTTAACTGCCTAAAGGCATATGTTATCTCCTGATCCTCTTGCATTAACACTGTCCCTAATCCCAAGCCACTTGCATCAATGTACATAATCAAAACCCCCATTTCCCTCAGACACATTCAATATTAGAGCCGGCTCTAATGCCTCTTTCAGCTGCGTAAAAGCCTTCTCGCACTTTTCATCCCAATTGAAGGGTTGGTCTTTCCTTGTCAGTCTTGTAAGTGGGACTGATATTTTTTGCAAAATCCTTTATAAATCGCTTATAGTGCCTAGTCGTTACCATGAATGACCTGACCTCTATAACTGTCCTTGGCCTCTTTCATCTCTGAAAAGTCACCACTTTACTTGGATCAATAGAAATACCCCTCTCAGATACAATATGACCAAGGAAACTCACCTCAATTTTCCAAAAGGTGCATTCTGAAAAATTGGTCGTTAAGTCATGCTGCCTCAATTTACTTATATACCAAGTGTAAGTGTTTTTCATGATCCTTGGTTGTCCTTGAATAAATCAGAATATCATTTGTGAATACCAAAATAATTTTTTCTAGGTAGTCTTTGAATATTCTATTCATTAGGTCAACAAAGTAGGATGGTGCGTTTGTCAAGCCAAAACGCATGACAAGAACTCATATGATCCATATCTAGTGTTGAAAGTAGTGTATTTGATGTTGTCCTCCTCTACTTTCATTTGATGAAAACCTAATGCCAAATCCATTCTTGGGAATACCCTTGCTCCATTTAATTGATCAAAGAGATCATCAATTCGGGGCAATGGATATTTGTTCTTAATTGTAACCATGTTAAGCTCTCTATAGTCAATATACGTCTTAAGGGTTCCATCCTATTTCTTTACAAACACAATAGGAGATCCACAACATGAACTACTTGGCCTTAATCCTTTCCCCTCCAACTGTATCAATTGTTGCTTCAATTCAGTCAATTCTCTTAGCACCATTCTTGTGGGCTTTTTCACTATATGACTTTCTCCTGAAATTAATTTTTTCTGAAACTCTATTTTCCTGTGCTATGGTACCCCTTGACTTTGTCAAACACATCACCATATTGATTTACTATGTGTATTGATTCCAATGTTGGCATTGTCTCTTTAGCATCCAGTCTACAAATATAAGCTAACTTCCTTTCCTTTGTAGCTTCACACAAAATTGACACTATCCTACCTTCATTATCCCTCGGTGGTACAATAGAGGTTTCTAAATTTACGATGGCCTTAAAAAAATTCAACCAGTCTACCCAAAGAATGATTCCTATTCTTGGGTAGTTTAATACATACAAGTCGGAAAGAAATATATAACCACCTATATTTGTTTCTACTTGCAAACATTTGATTCCTAACACACAAGAGGTACCAAAAGGGCTTTAATTAAATAAAGGCATATCAATGAGTATACAATTTAATTTTATCTTTTGTACTATGTCATTTGATATAAGGGAATGTGTTGCCCCGGTGTCATATTCTATGGCTATAGGCATGGTGTCAATGAACAATATACCTTATACATGTCTTTGTTGAGTGTAACAATATGATTTTTTACATCATGATAACAAACATATATATTATTATATAAATTTGTTTGTATTTATACTGTTCTATATTATATCACATACAGAAATAAATATTTATTTTGAATAAAATGTTATTGCATAGAATTCAATATTCAAATAGTGTTTCTATTCGAAAAAATATTTTATTTCAACATTTGAATTGGCATATATTTCTAGCTCCCCTATTGTACATTTCACTGTGATATAATTCATTCAATTCACATTTACATTCATTCCTCACTACAACACTTAATTCACCCATATTTTCCTTAGTTACATATTCAATGTCACATACAATTTCATATACATGGTTTTCCTCACTACATTTCACTCTAACACACACACATACACACACACACAAGTCTTCAACTGCTTCTATATCCAATCCAGTTACCTATATACCCGTCATAGAAACATACACAATAAAATGGAACAAAAAATATATTTAAATTCTAGCAAATATAAATTTATTTTAAACTTTATTTGGCTCAGAATTTTGGTGTGTTTTCTCATCATCTTTCTAGACTTGGTGTGATGTGTGTGTTTGTGTATATATATATGAGTCTAGATCGCTTGTGATAATCACAGTGACTCACTGTAAATACCACAAGGTAGACTAAATACTAATGCTCGTAGATCAGCCCCAACACAACTATCGTAGTCTACTGATCAAGACCTATCTCAACTCATATTTGTGGTCTGCTGATCTTGACCAGCCATGACACATCATATAACGGTCCGCTGATTTAAATAGGAAAATATTTTTTACACTTGTATGCAGTTATTTTTCAGGAGAACTGTGACACCCCACGCCCGTTAATGTCACTCATAAAGAGAATACATTAAGTTTCGTGAAGCGTTATAGGTAAATAAACACTGAATATTACAAGATAGATATATAAAATAACAGCGGAATAAAACTTTGTTTATCATAAGACACCGTGGTCCAAAAACATCATATGTATGAAACATAAAAGCCCATTACAACATAAAAGTTACTGTCTTGTACTTCAAAAATATCAGAGCACATAAAAGAAGTAATATTCCCCAAGAATAAAATATAGCCATAGCAACTAGGATAGGAGCTTGAGCCATACATATCAGCAGCTCTAGCCAAAGTAAGTAGAATCACGGTCAAGCCTGAGTGATTCCTCCCTGAGAACCTGGGGAGAAACGTAAGAAAGAAGGAGAAACAAAAAGGGGTTAGACATAAAGTATGGCGAGTCTAGTGGCTTTTAGCAAGAAAATAAATAAAAGTAGCATGACAGGCATATAAAGCGGATAAGAGAGATCACTACATAAATGGCAGGTGTGACAAGGTAAACAGGATAAGGTGTATACGCTTCTAATGATTACTCTGCACTATTACAAGTATAACCAGAATGAGATGATCCCTTCCACTATGAGGTGGTAGACTTAGGGCATACATCCAAATGTACCCTAACCACTATCCTAATCGATCGACTCCCTGCTCCGTCGATACTCTGTGTCGGTACCACAACAGAATGTATCACGTCCTAAAGTGGTGACCCTTCGCTAATATGCACAGCCCCATATCCACAGGTGTCACGGTCGTCTTATCCCCCTCTGCCCGGCTCATGCACGCACATGGCCTGTTCGGTTTGCGCCGCCCACACCGTCCCACATGTTTGGATCTCTTATAATCAATCAGTAAGTGTGTCCCTTCTCCGCCTAGTACGAAGTACTTTATCTGATACCTACTCCGGGTTACTAACTGAAATGGGTCCCACACAATATGATACAAGCTCTCCCCTTTGTCTTGTATCCCCCACTAGGTTTTCACTAACTATGTATACCACTAGGTGTCTTTAATTACATAGCCCTATACTAGTTATGCTTACCCTAAAAGGTGTCTTTAATTACATAACTTTTATATTTTCCACCGGTTATGCATACCACTAGGTGTCTTTAGTTACATAACCTTATTGGGTTAAGTTTGTGGGCCTATATGTAAATATTACCCACCCTCTCAGTTTTACTTAACCCACCCACTGTCCAACCATGTTTTTACTTAACCCTAACTTAAGTTCATAATCATACAATCCCTATGGATTAGATTAGGTTAAGTAGTCCAATTTATTACCATGTCCTTTTGTGGTTTATAATGGGCTGGACCTCCCACATTAGGCCTACAACTTGTGGATGTTGGATATGTCGGTCGGGTCCGGGCAGTCTTATTCCATCAGTTGGGCCTAACCTCGTGTCTTAGACCAATTCGTATTTGCGCATTTAGACCTCTCACATTAGGTTCAACATTAGTGGCTGCCTGATATGCCGGTTGGGTCCGGGCAGACTTCCATCACTAATGCAACCTAACCTCGTGTCATAAGTGCAATTACAATTTCTAATTGTAATTATTAAACATTCCATTTTATTCAATTCTTACCTATGTATTTATAGGTAATTATGTCCCCACTTTCCCCCTTTTGAATTATATGTCCAATTAATTATACCTATGCCTTATTAGGTATTTATGCCTATTTACCGAATTATTGAATTATACGTCCAAATCATGTTCACATTCAAATTATGCCAATATTAACCTTTTTCCCTCCCCCTTCACTAACTAGCATGTTCTCATAATTTACGACATGTGTTTGCTAAATAATAGCCTAATCATAAACGATAAAAAAGGAAGGTAATGGAAATATGACAAAGGTGAATGTTCTAACATCACTAGCATAAACATATACTAACATGGTGAACATATAAACATAGATCTAATGAACTTGTGGCAGTTAACTAGTTGTAACATAGAAAAGGTGATAAGATGAACATGACAAGATCTAAATATAATTTAGATGTCCAACAGGTTCAGATCTCATACGAGAAGCACAAGGGGATCCAAATTATAAACTAGATCAGATTAATAATTTAGGTGTCCACATAATATAGATATATAGGTAAAAGTAGATCTAACTAATAAGGATTTAGATCTACATCACAGAATGTCCACATAATTCGGATCTAAAAGATAAAAGTAGATTTAATACAAATAGGATACGACCTACATCATAGAATGTCCACATAACTCAGATCTAATAGTAAAAGTAGATCTAACACAAATAGGGATACAATCTACATCATAGAATGTCTACATAATCCAGATCCAATAGATAAAAGTAGATCTAACATGAATAGGGATTAAGATCTACATCATAGAAATTTAGATCCAAGTTATAACCAATCTAAAATGTCATATGTTCATAATTTACAATGGATCCAATATAATATAGGCACATGAACAAATCCAAGTTATAATCCTATCAAGTTTACTTTTAAATATTTAATTCTAAAAGTAACTATACTCACTAATTTTGGATTAGAAGATAGAACTAGATAAGATTGGATCTTGAAACTCCAATTGATTTGCTTTAGTTGACAGTAGAAGATAACGGATCCAGTTCAATTCAGACACCGACAGATTATGGCCGCCATTGATTCTTTGTGAAGAAAACAAGAGAAATGAAGAGATATATATGTATATATAGCTGCAGCCTCCAGAATTCGAATGCCACCTTAGCCCTAGCGTGAATCAGGTCATGGGTCGCCACCCACTTGAAAAAGGCCTGAATACCCAAAAACCCCTATGGGTGCACTTAACAGCTACGCCAGTGTAAAATTACCTTGGCTCACTTTTCAAATGTGCTAGTTATCCCTATTTTGACTGTCAAACATTTATCGTCCGTAACTTCTTCATATGTTATCCATTTCACGCAAACCGGGTGTCTATCCTGACTAGAATTTCGAGATGGGCGTAATGACTTAGTCTGTTTCCCTTAATTCTTAATATTAAATTAATTATTCTTTAATTTATCCTCTTTTAGTGTCATTAAAAATTTGGGGTGTTACATTCTCCCCTACTCAAAGGATTTCGTCCCCGAAATCTCTAAGTTGAAAAGAATGTATCCTACCATCCATCATCCATCTACTCATCTACCAATCACTGGCATCCATTGTCCTTAAAGATTTCTAATGCTTATATGAGTATATGCAAAGGTGTATGTATATGTCCCAATACTAATGCAAAGATCAAGCGGTCTACTGATTCACCTCCTTAATGCAATGTATGTTAGTGCCATGAATCCAATATGTATGCAAATAATCTTATTATAACATGTAAGCTCTATATGTGTGCATACTCATTAGTCCAAATGCAACATTCATATGCTAATTCATCTATTTCCATCCATAAAAGAAAAGAAAATGCACACACATCCATATGCAGTACGAGAGTGATTGAGCCGATCTAGTGCCTAATGTGTGTGTGTATGCATCTAAAGGTAACCACTAGAAAATACTTGCATCCACTTGCATAAATCAAACATAACATGTTTCAAACACATGTTTACATCTATAGGATTCCTATCTAAAGGTCGAAAAATACTATGGATAAGATATACTCAAATGATAGAAACAAGTACTGATAAAGCTTTGGAAAAAGGAGTTAAGAACATACCCTCGAAAAGGAAAGGGTACGAAGCACAAATCTTGTCTTCGGTCTCCCAAGTCGCATCCTCTAGGCTATCTCCCTATTGAACCTTTAGCAACTTTATCACTTTATTGCCTAACTTCTCAACTTCTGATCCAAGAATACAAGAAGGAACTCGCCTGACTATCGCCTCCCATTCCATTTCTACCTCTTCCGGTACACTAGGCTCAACAGCTTCTGCGGTGTCATGCAAGCACTTCCATAGATGAGGAACATGGAAAACATCATGCACACCGAATAGATTTTCTGGGAGCTTTACTATATAAACCATTTAGCCAATCCTTTCGGTTATGGGAAATGGTCCAACAAACCTAGGTGCCAACTTCCCTACTGATCCAAAGCGAACCACATTCCTTAGAGGTGATACTTTGGTAAAAACAAAGTCTCCCACTTCAAATTAGATGTTGGTCCTTCTCTTGTCTGTATAGGATTTCTGCTTATCTTGGGTTGTCTTCATCCGCCGTCGAATAAGGTCAATCTTCTAAGACGTTTCCCTAACCATATCTAGTCCAAGTAATAATCTTTCTGTGGATTCCCACCAACAAGTTGGTGTCTACAGGGTCGTCCGTACAATGCTTCGAAAGGTTCCATGCCGATACTAGCTTGATAACTGTTATTATAAGCAAAATCTATTAAAGGAAGATGCTCTTCCCAAGTCCCTCCGAAGTCTAGGATACACAACTTTAAAATATTTTCAAGAATTCTGTTCACCCTCTCCGTCTGTCCATCGGTCTGAGGATGATAAGAGGTGCTTAAACACAAATGTGTACCTAATGCTTCTTGCAAGCTCCTCCAAAATTCACTAGTGAAGATGGGGTCACGATTGCTCACGATGCTGGAAGGTACTCCATGAAGACGAACTATCTCTCGGACATAAATTGATACCAACCATGATGTTGTCTTCTTGCTCTTAACTGGAATAAAGTGAGCGCTCTTAGTGAGTCTATCTACCACAACCCAGATACTGGTGTTGCCTTTCTTCGATCTAGGCAAACCATCTATGAAATCCATAGAGACGCTCTCCCATTTCAACCGAGGAACCTCCAAAGGATGAAGTAAACCACCGCGCTTCTTTTGCTCAGCTTTAACTTGCTGGCAAACTAAACATTGAGAAACAAATCCGGCCACTTCTTTCTTCATCCCAGCCCAAAAGAAAACCCTTTCCATGTCTCTGTACATCTTATCACTGCCTAGATGAATAGTCATCCTAGAATGGTGGGCTTCTTCTAGGACTAGCTTTATCACGCTTCCAGTTTGAGGAACACAAAGCCTTCTATCTCGTCGCAACCACCCTTTTCATCTGTGGAATATCTAATGAGGTGACTAAAAGTCTCCCCTCTTCTGAGCTTTTCCATGATGTCTAAAATCTGTGAGTCACCTTGTTGCGAAGCTCCTATCTGATCCATAAGAGTTGGTCGTCTCTCCAAGGATGCAAACAAATCAGGAAAAATCTCGATGGAGGGTTTAAAATCAAAAGTTGAGATGAACTCACTACAACAAAAAACACTTTTCACAACAGGCGATATCTGTTGCAGTAGACCTATTGCAACAGGCCTGCGCCTGTTGGTATAGCCGAAGTTGCTAAAAGTCTGCAACATTTTCGGTCTGTTGCAATAAAATGTTGCGGTATACCTTTTTGCAACAGGCTTTTATTGTTGCAACAGATCATTTTGCAACAGTATATGCCTGTTGCAATAGATCCATAAATCTATAAAAAAAATTACAGCTTATAGATATTACATATTAAATGTATTCGTTTTAGTGATAGCGTATATCACAAAATGAAATAAATAAACAAAAATTTTATTTTAACAAAGTTTTAATAGTACAAACGATTACAACAAAAGTTTCTACAATTTTCATACATCATTCATGTATAACAATTTCTTCTCTCACACAACACATTATTTTAGAATAGAGTATTTTCTGATCATATTTCTACTATATCATGCATATACTATAACAAGAAAACAAATATCATCAGTTCACTAGAGAACAAATATGCAGTTTGTGCTCCATGTTTGCTGTCGATCATGAACATCATGGTACTTAACACTTGCTGCTTTGATTCATGGCCAAGTACTTAAACAAGCCTCGGTATTCGAACAAAGGTGCAAACCAATTTTTTGTTGTGATGGATGGCAAAGCAAGCTATAATCCTGCGTACACCAATCAAGAATCATGGATGGCAAAGCAAGCTATAATCTAACCCAGAGCAGGTCCTGAGACATGCAATGCCCAGTGCAATTTATCAAATGATGCCCCTATAATGAAATTTCGTGCAATGGTATTAGATAATATTCTTTTTTTTTAACAAGACCAATGCTAAATTAACATCAAGGCTGCATTAGTTTGAGTTGCATATTACATGAACCTTAATAACGGGGAAACTTTGATATACATAATCCATTGCTGAAATTATTAGCAACAGCAATAAACATATTACAAACAGTACCATCTCTAATCCATTTAAAAAAAATGCAACTTTCACTACTACAATCTACTACAAAAAAAAGTTGCTGCAATGGATATGGTAAGAAATGCCGTGTATTTACTAGCTAGTATGTTTCCCATCATGAAATTGTGCATTTTTAGACGACTTGAAGGTTTCTAAAAATTACCTTGCTTTTTCATTTCGAGCTTTTGCCTTGATTTGTCCCAACTGTGTTCAGCAGACATGATTTCAATCACTCTGGGCAATGCTTTTCCTGCTGCATCAATGTCGAGGAAAGCAAGTCGAGATCTCCTAGCTATAAAATCGACAGCAGACACACAATACTCATTCTGGAAGGTTTGGGGATAACTGATTATAACAAGAATAAAATAATTCCTTAAACATGGAATTATAACAAGCTAAATTATAACAAGCTGAACATAATGATATATGGAGAAGTGATATATGCGACATTTCTCTTTTGCATTGTTCTGATTTCTGAATTAACCGTTCAGTTTTGCAAATATATGGAGAAGTGGTATGTATTCTGTACCGCATTAGTATTTCATCCGCCTATCAACATAATGATATATTAGCTGTATTTGCACATATATGTGATATTATTCACGGCTTTGAATTCCAATCTTACATAGTGTATTAAGTGCTAGCAGTAGTAAACCATGCATATATGACATAAATTCTACTATGTTTTGTGAAAGTAAAAGTAATTCATACCTGTTTAAGAGCATGTTGTGCAAAGTCCATGCTTGAAAGGGTTACTCCAGCAGCAAAAGAACCAAGTTCAAGACTTAGACCACTTTGTCACTATACCAAGCAACTAGAAGACAAAAGGCAACAACAGCCAATTGGTAAAGTTCATTGTCTGAGATGAGAGACTGGTCATGAGCATAAGAAACCAAGAGACGCAAGTTCTGGATAGAATTGACATATTACTTTAAAAAAATCATGATTATCATGTATAAATCAGGACTATTATCATGTATGGATTAAGAACCTAAGCTTTCTGTGCAATTCTCATTCTCATTGACATGTACTGGTTTATATACTCTTATACTGGAACATATATGCTATTGTAAAATGTACGGAAGAGAAGTATGTAATTACTTCACACTCTTCTTCTTTATAAAAGAAGACATTTCTAAGGGAAATGCAACATATAGTACTCACTGCAGTTTTAAGTATGCATCCCTTCTATATTAATCCCATGCTATTAAAATGTCAAACAAGAACCTCCTTAATGGACATCAGTATAGCATATTTCAATATCATAATCCAAATCCGATTGAGTACTTCTAACAAACACTTTATCTACATATTCGGTAAATCCCAATAACCCACTACAACTTAAAATTATATAGTTCCACCATGGCAAGGAAACGTTTTCATATTGCTGAACTGTAAATCACGATGACCAATAATAACATCAAAAATCAAACAACTAAAAACAAAGGTATGAAATTTCAGATAATATCACCTAGCTTTGCCATGAAGACTGAACTGCGGTGAGTTATCGTCATAAGCAGTGAGTTCGCTGTCCAGACGTATTTTGGATTTGCAAGTAAAATAGGTTTTGGCGTCCTTTTTTTGCATGCTGAAGTTGGGTTTGTCAGACCTTCTGAGGGGAAATCTATTTGTACTGGTTGAGACTGGTGCCCGTCTTGTTGTTTTTGAGATTAGAGATTTGCAGAGTATCGGTTTTAGTAAGGAAAGCCAATGGTACTTTGGCAGGGGTTGCACGAGTTTGGGAGCAGGAGAGGAGAGGAAAAGAGGAAAAAGAGCGTGGAGCCGTGTAGAAAGAAAAACAACGTGAGATTTTGGAGCGAATTATTTTGGCACTTCATTAGTTTTCTTTAGTTGCCGCCCAGTTTTCATTAGTTGCCGCCCAGTTTTCATTAGTTGCCGCCTAAATTTTGTTGCCGTTTTGTAAGCCACGGATTAGAAACCAGAATTAACAAGTGAAATTTATATTAATTATAATATGAATTTCTTGAATATTTTTTAAAAAAATATTCAAACTAGTTCTAAAGTATTACAAATTAATTATTACCTCTTAATTACTATTTATTACCTTTTAATATAATTATTAAAAACTATTAAGTAATTATGTATATATATTTTTGAAAATTAATTATACGTATATATATATGTATTAATGACTAATTATAAATTATTGAATATATACTATTAAATGTAATTATTGCAAGTGATACGTTAGTTGTTAGATCTTATCTGTTGAAAATGCCAGTTGTAAAATTTCATCTGTTGCAATTGATAGGGAATTCTTGTTGTGATAATTAGCCCACATTATTATATAGTTATATATCAAATAATAATTATTTATTATATTATACTAATTATTTATTAAAATATAACTCGTTATTTACTAATAATTGATTGCTTGTTATTTCATGACTATAACCGAATGTTAATCAATGCGTATATATATACACACACATGTACATATATACACATGTGTGTGTATACATATACATACATATATATATATATTAACTATTATGCTTATACTTCTTATATTATAACCGAATATTACCCGGGGAAAAAATATTTTTAAAAAGTATGTTTTTCGCAAGTGGTTTTACCAGTTGTAAAAAATTACAGTTATCACAAGTGGTGAAAACAGTTGCTAAATATATATTTTTTGCAACTAGCTTGAAAGTGTAGTTGCAAATAAGTTTTCTACTGCAACAGGAATGAAAGAGCAGTTGCTAAAAGTACGTTTTTGCAACAGGTATGAAAACGCTGTTGCGAAAAATATACTTTTCGCAACAGGAAGAAAAAGTCTGTTGTTAAATCTTATCTATTGCAACAGCTACAAAAGGTCTGTTGCTAAATATCATTTACCGCAACTGTCATTTAACGCCTGTTGCAAATACCCAGTTGCAATAAGGTATTTTTCTTGTAGTGACTCCAAGCTCTTCCTCTCCACGAACAGAGGACTTAAGGCCATCCTCTGCCTGCTTAGTGCGTCAGCCACCACATTACCTTGCCAGAGGTATAAGCGATCTCAAAATCATAAGAAGCTAAGAACTCTATCTGCCTTTGTTGCCTTAAATTAAGATCCTTCTGTGAGAACAAATACTTGAGGGATTTATGATTGGTGTATAACTCGAATTTCTCTCCAAGTAAATAGTGATTCCACGTCTTTAACGCGAATACTATGGCAGCTAGTTCTAGATCATGGGTGGGGTAGTTTTTCTCATGAACTCTCAACTGTCTACCCCCATAACGTACTACTTTCCCTTCTTGCATAAGAACCGCACCAAGCCATGTGCCACACGCATCAATGTAAATGTACACATTTACTCCCATCAGGCATGGTAAAGACTGGGGTTGTTGTCAGAGCCCTTTTTAGTCGATGGAAAACAACGTCACAGTCTATATCCCATGAAAATACCAAGTTCTTCTTCGTCAGCCTGGTGAGTGGGGCCGATATCTTTGCGAAGTCCTTAATGAACTTCCTATAATAACCTGCCAACCCAAGAAAGCTTCTCACCTATGTTGCATTTTTAGCAATCCGCCAATCTTGCACTGCAACCACCTTGGCAGGATCTACAACTATCACTTTTTTGGAGACCACATGCCCTAAGAATCTTACCTCTTTTCTCCAAAAATGGCATTTGGAGAATTTCGCCTTAAGCTGATGCGTACGGATAGTTTTCAAAACTTCTCTCAAATGTTGGGAATGTTCTTCATCGCTCTTGGAGAAGATCAAGTTATCATCCACAAAGACTATGGTAAATTTGTTTAGGAACTCCCGAAACACCCTACTCATAAAATCAACAATGGACGGGTGCATTCATCAACCCAAACTGCATAACTAGCCATTCAAAGAAACCATCCGGAGTTCTAAAAGCAGTCTTATCTATGTTGTCCTCAGCAACCCTCAACTGTTGAGACCCCATGGCCAAGTCTAACTGAGAAAATACCGAGGCACCAACAAGCTGATCAAATAAATCATCAATCCTCGGAAGCGGGTTCCTATTCTTCTTAGTGAGTTTATTCAGCTCTCTATAGTCAACACACAAATGAAGCGAACCATCCGCCTTGGTCGCAAAAACTACTGGAGCACCCCATTCAGATATGCTACGTCTGATAAACCCTTTCTCAACTAGCTCCTCTACTTGCTTACTCATCTACCTCCTTTCCCTTGGAGCCATATGGTGCACTAGCAGTGCAACTGGCTTTACATTGTCCACTAGATATATATATATATATATGAAAGTCGATCTCCCGCCTTAGAGGTAAACCCCGAACCTCATCAAAAACATCGGAATAATCTCGGACTACTGGAACAGATTTCAAGTCATCGATAGATGCATCAAGAGACTCTAGGAAACTAAGCATAACCGACCCTTATGGGTCACAGGAAATCTCGAGGGTCCTCCCATGACAAGTCAGAAGCCTAACGACCCCCTTATCACAATCCGGAATGGCACCATATGTGGTAAGAAAATCCATTCCTAGAATTAAACCATAAACCTGAGAACATACGCGCCGCATTCAAACTCGACGCCTAAAACGGATATTTTCAAACCCCGACAAATCATAGATAAATGAGCCAAACCACCTATGGGGTTTGAATCAACTACGGGATCCACTACCATACTAGTAATTAAGTGCAGAGATTCAACTATAGAACTTGATATAAATGAATGTAAGGCACCAAAATCAACAAGTGTTCTAATAGGATGGTTTGAAAGGGAAATCAAACCTTCCACATAATTTTTTCTACCTCTATCAGGAGCACTGGTCACGAGAGCATGCACCTTCCCTCCAGAAGTTCCTGCCCTTTGACCTTGCCCCTGTGATCCCCGTTTCATCGGACACTCTTTAGCAAAGTGTCCGACTTCTCTGCAATTAAAGCAAGTGTTCTTCCTTCTCTTACAATCTTTGATTAAGTGACTTTCCTTCCCACAACTGTGACATTTCCTCTTATCCTTTCCCTTGTCATTCTTGCCACCTTTCTTCTGCTTTTGTTGTTGCCCCTTCCCGGGCCACACCTTCTTATTTTGCGATTTTTCCTCTGCCTTTACTTCTATCTTTTCTCCCTTATCTTCCTCATGCATTAGGGCCATATCGACAAGCTTTTCAAAAGTGGCCCCCATTGGAATATGGGACACGGCTAACCCATGTAGATGTTCAAATTCATCCCTTTAGCAAATCGCAAAGCCCTCTTGTGCGGCGTATCCACCAACTCTAACCCGAACCGTGCTAGCTTTTGAATTTGTTCGCATACTCTTTCACCATCAAGTTTCCTTGTTTGAGCGCTAAGAACCTCCATCTGCATGCTTCTCTCAAATTAGGAGATAAATTTCATTTCAAACTTCTATCTAAAATCTTCCTAGGTTTCCACCGGACGTCCAGCTTGGGTGACTTCCCACCAAAATATGGCTTCGTTTTTCAGTGGCCAGGCGGCTGACTGAACATTCCTTCTATCCTCTACTTCAAAGATTACAAACTAGTCTACGAATGTCTCATTCCCATGGAATGGCTTCCCTCCCATAACAAGGAAGTCTTCGCAGATCTTGGTGAAGTTATTTGCTCTTGGAGGGCGAGGAGGAGGAATGACTGGTGCAGCTGGGGGAGGAACATTTCCCTGGCCTTCGGCAGGCGTTGTAGCCTCCAGATACCTTCGGAACCATCTAGGTATTGTAACCCCCTCTGGGATATTAGGAATGTTTTGTTCCCCATACATGATGAAAAGAAAAAGGAAGAGAATTAGACAAAGGACCGAAGGGTGTCACATATGGCTTTTTAGGGAAGGTTTTTCAAAATAGACTTTTCTTTTTGAAAATGGTTTCTTTTAAAACCTTTTTGAAAAATAATTTTCAAAAACTTTTATCTAATCTGGTAACCTTTAGCTCTGATACCAAGTGTGACACCCCACGTTCGTTAATGTCACTCACAAAGGGAATGCATTAAGTTTCGTAAAGCATTATAGGTAAACAGACACAGAATATTACAAGACAAATATATAGAATAACTGTAGAATAAAACTTTATTTGTCATAAGCTACTGTGGTCCAAAAACATCACATGTCTAAAACATAAAATCTCATTACAGCATAAAAGTTACTGTCTTGTACTTCAAAAATATCATAGTACATAAAAGAAGTAAAATTCCCCAAGAACAAAATATAGCCATAACAACTAGGATAGGGGTTTGAGCCATACATATCAGCAGCTCTAGCCAAAGTAAGCAGAATCATGGTTAAGCCTGAGTGTTTCCTCCCTGAGAACCTTGAGGGGGATGGAAGAAAAAAGGAGAAAAAAAGGGGTTAGACATAAAGTCTGGCGAGTCTAGTGACTTTTAGCAAGTAAATAAATAAAAGTAGCATGACAGACATATAAAGTGGATAAGAGAGATCACTACATAAATGGTAGGTGTGATAAGGTAGACAGGATAAGGTGTATATGCTTCTAATGATTAATCTTCACTATTACTAGTAACTATAATGAGATGATCCCTTCCACTATGAGGTAGTAGACTTAGGGCATACATCCAAATGTACCCTAACCACTACCCTAATCGATCGGCTCCCTACTCCGTAGATACTCTGTGTCGGCCCCACAGTAGGATGTATCACGTCCTAAATTGGCAACCCCTCACTGATATGCACAACCCCCTATCTGTAGGTGTCACGGTCGACTTATCCCCCTCTGTCCAGCTCATGCACGCACATGGCCCAGTCGGTTTACGCCACCCACAACGTCCCCCACGTTTGGATCTCTTATAATCAGTCAGTAAGTGTGCCCCTTCTCGGCATAGTACGGAGTACTTTATTTGATACCTACTCCGGGTTACTAACTGAAATGGGTCCCACACAATATGATACTTGCTCTCCCTTTTGTTTTGTATCCACCACTAGGTTTTCACTGACTATGTATACCACTATATGTCTTTAATTACGTAGCCCTATACCAGCTATGCTTAGCCTAAAAAGTGTCTTTAATTACATAACTTCTATATTTTCCACCAGTTATGTATACCACTAGGTGTCTTTAATTACATAACCTTATTGGGTTAAGTTTGTGGGCCTATATGTAAATAATTTACTTAGCCCACCCACTGTCCAACCATGTTTTTACTTAACCCTAACTTAAGTTCATTATCATACAATCCATATGTATTAGATTAGATTAAGTAGTCCAATTTATTACTATGTCCATTTGTAGTTTATAATGGGCAAGACCTCCCACATTAGGCCAACAACTTGTGGATGTTGGATATGCTGGTCGGGTCCGACAATCTTATTCCACCAGTTGGGCCTAACCTCGTGTCTTAGCCCAATTCGTATTCGCGCACTTAGACCTCTCAAATTAGGTTCAACATTAATGGCTGCTGGATATGCCGGTCGGGTCCGGGCGGACTTCACCACTAATGCAACCTAACCTCGTGTCATAAGTGCAATTACAATTTCTAATTGTAATTATTAAACATTCCATTTTTATCCAATTCTTACCTATGTCTTTATAGGTAATTATATCCCCACTTTCCCCCTTTTGAATTATATGTCCAGTTAATTATACCTATGCCTTATTAGGTATCTATGCCCATTAATCCAATTATTGAATTATACGTCCAACTCATGTTCACATTCAAATTATGCCAATATTTACCTTTTCCCTCCCCGTTCCCTAATTAGTGTGTTCTCATAATTTTGCGGCATGTATAGGCTAAATAATAGCCTAATCATAAACGATAAAAAGGGAAGGTAACGGAAATATGACAAAGGTGAATGTTCTAACATCACTACCATAAACATATACTAACATGGTGAGCATATAAGCATAGATCTAACGAACTTGTGGCAGTTAACTAGTTGTAACATAGCAAAGGTAATGAGATGAACATGACAAGATTTAAATATAATTTAGATGTCCAACAAGTTCAGATCTCATATGAGAAGCAAAAGGGAATCCAAATAATAAACTAGATCTGATTAATAATTTAGGAGTCCATATAATATAGATCTAATAGGTAAAAGTAGATCTAACAAATAAGGATTTAGATCAACATCACAGAATGTCCACATAATTCGGATCTTATAGATAAAAGTAGATCTAATACAAATAGGAATACGATCTACATCATAGAATGTCCACATAATCCAGATCTAATAGATAAAAGTAGATCTAACACAAATATGGATGCATTCTACATCATAGAATGTCTACATAATTCAGATCTAATAGATAAAAGTAGATCTAAGACAAATAGGGATTATGATCTACATCATAGAAATTTAGATCCAAGTTATAACCAATCCAAAATGTCATATGTTCATAATTTACAATGGATCCAATATAATATAGGCACGTGAACAAATCTAAACTATAATCCTATCAAGTTTACTTTTAAATATTTAATTCTAAATTTAACTATACTCACTAAGTTTGGATTAGAAGATAGAACAAGATAAAACTGGATCTTGAAACTCCAATTGATTTTCTTTAGTTGATGATAGAAGATAAGGGATCCAGTTCAATTCAGACACCGGCAGAGTTTGGCCGCCATTAATTCTTTGTCAAGAAAACAAGAGAAATGAAGATATATTTATAGCTGCAACCTCCAGAATTCGAATGCCACCTCAGGCCTAGGGTGAATCAGGTCATGGGTCGCCACCCACTTGAAAAAGGCCCGAATACCCAAAAAACCCTATGGGCGCACTTTACAGGTGCGCCAGTTTAAAATACCTTGGCGCACTTGTCAAGTGCGCCAGTTATCCCTGTTTTGATTGTCAAACTTTTATCGTCCATAACTTCTTCATATATTATCCGTTTTATGCAAACCAGGTGTCTATCCTAACCAGAATTTAGAGACGGACATAATAAAGTAGTCTATTTCCCTTAATTCTTAATATTAAACTAACTATTCTTTAATTTATCCTATTTTAGTGTCGTTAGAAATTCAGGTTGTTACATGAACAGGTACAAAACTTAAGCATGGACAATGTTACAGCTAAACATGCACATGGATCAAAGAGGCAATGAATATACAAAACATGAAGCATGGATTGATATGCAACAACAAATATAGATGAACATGCACATGGATCAATGCGGCAATGAATATACTAAACATGAAGCATGGATTGATATGCGACAACAAATATGGTTTAGCTCATGCAGCACTTGGATGGAACAACAAGTATGGAGCATGTGTGCATAGGTGCAACTGTATAAGACACTGTAGCAAAGACTGGTGCACAAGGAGCTAGAAGCTCAAATGCACAACACATATACACATAAATCTTATATATATGTATATATAAGTGTTTATTGTGCATATGCAAGCATTGGAATAGGATCAGAAGACATAGCTCATTTCAAAAGCACATGCACAGCCAAGCACCAACAACTCAAGTGTGTTTCCAGTCAGAGCAAGTGCAAGTCATCCAAGCAAGACACATTGCTCTAAATATTACATGGCAATGCAACATGAATCAGCAAGCCAGGTTCATGCTCAAGCAATAAAAGCATGCATGGAAACAATATTCACCATTGTGTCCAAGTATATGTAATGAACACAACACAAGAGCAAATACAACCAAGCAGCTCAAATATATACATGGATAAAACAATGTATATGTAGAAGTGTTCCAAAGTACATGTTAAATGTACTAAAAGGAAAGTAAATGCATACACAGGTCAGTGAAAGATAGTCAAGATAGAAAGAAAGGGACAGAATCACATCCGGTTGAATACAAGTGAAAAACAAGGGTTCAAGTCCAAGCAAGGTGTAACAGGTCAGAAGTTTCAAGTGTGAGGCAACACTGCTCAACAAAGTACAACATAATGACTTGAACCAAATGCAACACATGCACAAGCCTTCAGGTGCAGCAAGCATAGTGAATCCAACATGCATAAGCACCATAGTTCAAGCTCAAGTGACACAACATCATGTTCAAGGCCCAAATTGAACAACTCTAATGGGTGCACAACAACATAGATGTGCAAAGTGAAATGCACAAGCTTTCACATGGCAGTATACACAGGATTGTGTGAACACAACAATATGCAGGAGATAAAGTAGAAGCAAGGGCCAACAAACATTGTAGCATAATCAAGTGAATACAAAATATGAAGTGCAAATCCTAAGTGAACAAGTCCAAAGGCAACTGTTCAATCTCAGAAAATGGTCAAGTGACCCAAGACATGAACCAAAACATGTATACAACATAGCAGCATGGTCAATGAGTGCAAACCAAGTGCACTAAAATGGTCCAACATATGACGGGATGAGTTGAGTACATGGCATCACATATGTGGAAACTGGACATTCAATAGTTCACATACATGGTGCAACACAAGAGGGAATGATTTGATCAATACATAACATGACAACAAGCAAATGGCAAATGGTGATACAACAAGTGACAAGAAAAATGTCTCAACATAGAAATGCAAAATGTACACATGAAGGCATAATTGCCAAGAGAAGAAGTGCCAAGAAACTGCAAGCACACATGACACGCAGTGAACAAGTACAGAGCTTGAGGAAAACAAGAAAAGAAATTACTTCATGTTCAAATGGTTATTTATTTCGAAATTGACTGGTTCAAAAAAATGGAAAGGAACATAATTTCTATTTTTGGAAAATGTATAATCGGTAAGTAAACATTTTAGACAAAGCATTTTATTTTCGTAAATATTATTCAAAGATGCTAGGAATCACTATCAAGAATATCCATCAATTTATTTCTCCAAATATATAAAAGCAGTAGGATCGGCACAAATCTTTATTTTTTCAGAAAGGAGTGTAAATTTCACAAAGCATGTAGCATGCAAGAAAAAATCAAGATGATTAAAGGAGTTACTTTTGGGCAAAAAAATGAATTCATGCTTTCAAAACTTTCCAAATATTTTCAAGAGTAATTTTTATGCAAGGACTTCCATCAAACATTCCCAGAATTGAATGGGTATCACGCAACATCAATGCAGAGAACTCACAAAGATTAGGAGTTTTTTTGATCAATTGCAAAGCCAAATCGGCTGACTAGAGAGCAACTATATTCTAAGCATCAGAGAAGAAATTCTAGAATAACAGGCGTCACCTTTTGAAGAAGAGAAATTAACCCTAATTCATTCAGTTGACCATTCATAGGAAAAGAAAAGAGGATGATTTATTTTCAAGTGACAAAGCAAAGAAGGGGTATAGCTATTTTACTTTACTTAAGGGGTTTTTGTTTTATTTGTTTTAAGTTATTTAACTCTTGTAATCGATCCATGTTTTTCTAGTTTCTGTAAATAAGGTTTTTAGCCATAACCTTTTGTAGTTAGGAAAATCTGATCTTAGGGTTCGAGATCAGTGTAGGGTTTTGAGCTAGGATTAGAACAATAGCGAGGAATCACGAGTGTATAGGTTTTGCATGCGGGATGTTGTTTTTAATACTTATCAGAAACCTTGGGGAATGCAGCAGTAGGCAGGACTTTGCCGAAGCTAGGTAAATTTTGTGTTGTTTATTTTCAACATTTATTTATTCTATTGTGATATGTGCCATGATAATTTTTATATCCTGCAAAACTGAAATAAGCTCTATTCACACAACCCCCCTCTAGGGTTAATTAGATCATGCAATCCTTGTTCCTCTACATTTGAAACACCCCACACTTTTTCGAGCTCAAATTTCGATAAAAATCGAAACTCAAACCCATCTAAGCACGGCATGTGTAAATATGGTATCTGCAAATAAATGAGTATGACCATAATCAGAGTATGATAGAATAATTCAAAGCGGATATGCAATAGGATAGACTAGTATCAACCCGGGTAACTACCTTATAAAAGTAAACCACCACATCAATACTGAGCATTAGAGACAATGAGAACCAAAAACCAAACTTAAACACATGTGAGAACCAAACCTTCTCGAGATAAAGTGGGAGATTGTAATGAGGAAGGGGTTAGAACAATAAGTTTTGATGACCAGAAAGAATATAACACAGTCTAAATTACACAGATGTATCCCATTTGGTTCAACTAGAGACATAGGCCTATCAAGGCTAGTAATTTTAACCTAAACTTGTAAATACATACGCACGACTCTAAATATCATACCCAAGGTAGCATTCCCAAATGATAAACGATATCGCAATACTAAGATAGAACTTTTATGCATAATTATGAAGCCTTTAAACCATCCTTCAACCAATTGCAAAAACTAAGAGGCGGGCACTCAACTACTCACTAATGATATGGAGGTTAATTATTTGTATATATCCACTTAAGACCTTACTATCAAACGATAAATAAAGGTGGATCATCTTGATCACTTAAGACCCTAGGTGGACCTATTGGTCACTTAATGCCCTTTCGATGGTTTATTCTACGCCAATATAAATTAGAGGACACTAGCTACAAGCACTACTAATTAAGGCTTTCGTCATTCATGCATATACACTCATTCCCCATATAAGGCGAGAGATAGTAAGCAGCCACTTAAGACCAGTCGGATAGGTCGGTGTACCACGCCATTTATGACCTCTCTATGGTGGACCCCCTCGTTACTATCCATGTGACCTTATTAGGATAACCCCTAATCACTTAATACTTTCTCGTTAGGATAGGATGAACTGTAGTGGTCGTTAAAACCTATTCCCTGTATGGACCTGTAACACCCTGTATTTCTAGGTTTATTAAAGTAATGAATTAAAGGATACTTAATTAAGGGAAATGGGTTACGCCATTGTGTTCGTCTCGGAATTTTTCTTGGGATAGAGTCCGAGTTTTCGTGAATCGGACTCCATATGAAGAAGTTATGGAGTTCAGAAGATTTCATGTTTAAACAGAAAATTAAATAATTAAATCAACAAAAAAACAGTTCGAATTTAAAAATCATGTGGATCATCTAGGCGGGAAAATTCCCGCCCATAGGGGTCGACTCCCCCCGGGAGGGTCGACATAGGTGTCGACCCCCTAAGAGGGGTGTCGACTGGGGTGTCGACCCCCCTATAGGGGTCGACCCCCTTGCCCAGATCCAAACAGTGACGATTTCTGACTTGTTGCTGAGTCACTAGGGCATAGGTGGTGATTTCTGGATAACTCTATCTAGTCTGGACGGTTTTGATTGCTCTAGGTTGATCTAACGGCTCACATAAAACTAAACTTCTATATAAGCAACCCCAATCCTTAACCCTAAACCACACAATTTCATTCCAAGGAGCCACCATGCTGTCCATGGTCAACCTAGCATAGCCACCGTTCTTCTCCAACTAAGAAGCAAACTAGAAAGCAAGTTAGAAGCTACGAATCAAATCTAAATTAGAGAATCGATAGTCTACGTCAAGGGATTGCTTTTCAGTTTCAGAAATCAGATCCCAAAAAACAAGATTTTTCTTTGTTTGTAAGTCATGTTATTATTTAGATGTAAACAATTAAAAGTCGTGATTTGGAATAAAATGAAACTAGAGCTGCGTCTAGTTGTAAGATAATGGTGATGCTGATTCATGTCTATTCTTGTAACGATTCTATCATATATGCCTATGAGACTATTATGGTTTATTGGACTTATCATGTTGTATGTTAAACAAATCGTGTATTATATAAATTTGGTGACTCTTTCATGTTATGTTACATGCAAGTTTTTAGGCTAAGTCATATATATGTTTAGATCTACATTCTCCTATGTTTAGATCTATGTTAATTGGATCCAAAATGCAAGTTCACATTTACATGTCTAATTGGATTTGTGTAATTCTATGTAAGTCCCCGTTCATATGCTTAAGATTCATGTTAAATTGGATCCAAAATGCAAGTTCACATTTACATGCCTAATCGGATTTGTGTAATTCTATGTAAGTCCCCGTTCATATGCTTAAGATTCATGTTAAATTGGATCCAAAATGCAAGTTCACATTTACATGCCTAATTGGATTTGTGTAATTCTATGTAAGTCCCCGTCCATATGCTTAAGATTCATGTTAAAATGCAAGTTCATTGTTTTATGCCAAATTTATATGACACATGTTTAAATAGATCTTTATTATTTTATGTTGTGGGAATGGTACATGCTCCTTTCTTTTCCCTTTTGTATATAAGTTAGGCTAAGTTGCGAGCCTAACATTCTATGTGAATTTTGCGAATGTATAATGTGGGTAACGTTGGGAAAAACCTTAAATTTAAAATTATTGGCATAGTTTGGCTCATAATCATATAAATGATTAGTGGCATAAATTGGTATAATTTATATACCTAAAAATTATGAACATGATTTAGTGGGTAAATGGGGCATGACTTGAATGGCAATAATTGTGGATAATTTACAAGGGTAAATATGTAAATTAAGTAAAAGAGGAATATGCCTAACCCGAGGTTAGATTGAGTTACGGTGTAAGACTGCCCGGAAACGCCGGGCACATCCAGCAACCATAACAGTATAGATCTAATGTGAGAAGTTAGCGCAACAAGTCCAAAAGAACCCGAGGTTAGATTGAGTTGCGATGTAAGACTGCCCGAAACTGACCGGCACATCCAGCGACCGCAACAATACATATCTAATGTGAGTGGTTGGTGCTTTAATGTATGAATTAAAGCTAAGACGGGAATGGTAGGGTTAAGTTAATTAAGGAAACACTTAATCAATACAACATGTTAACTAAAATGATGGGTGGGGTTAGGTTAATTTGAGAACACTTAACCATTTTAACATGTTGATTAGGAAACCCTAGTAACGGGGACCATTTCAGCAGTAACCCATATAGATGTATCATGGTACCCTGAACTAGGCAGAGTACTGGGCTGATTATAAGCGGTCAAAACAATGGCGGGTGGTGCGTCAGTGTAGGTTCCATAATGGTTCGGACTTCTCGCCCTACGTCCAGTCCCGAAGCTCCTCTTAGGAATTCACTATCATGCCCTCTTTTAACCATGAGGAATAGGTCACAATACACCCAAGCACTAACACAGATGTTCCCGCCTGAGCACCCACGCAGGACTTCACAATTTACAAGTGTTTTGACTTTTGAATGTGTTTTTTTCATCAACACGGAATAGTCACGATGTAGTACACCCTTTCTACAATCTTATCCTCAAGTAATTGAAATGTTTGTGAAGATTGAAGGAAGTTTGTTGCTTGTTGAATTAAGAGATGTGAAATGATATCACAGATTCAACAAGTAATTTGAATTTGAGAGAGCTTTAGATTGCAAATCAAAGAATAGAGAGAATAGAATGAGAATCAGTAAAATCGGTTAATTCGATTGTTTGGAAAACATGTTTGTGTTGCTTATGTAATAGTAGAAGAGTAGCATTTCTTCAATGAAGGATTTCAGCAAAAAATTGCGTCCATTTCCATTTGTAATTGAAGATGAATCTCTTCATGAAGGAAGGTGACTCTTCATAAAAAGGACTTCTGTTTCGAATCAATCAGCTGGTCTAAAAATCATCAGTCGACTGATTGAATCATACTGCAAAACGTTAAGATTTAAAACCCTTTAAAAACTAGCTGTTATGTTTAGAAACATACTTTCCAGTCGATTGGTCATATTTCTACCTGTCGACTGGTACAGCTAAGTCTGTACAGTCATGGCTATTTAAAGCCTTTTAATATATATATATATATACACACACACCTTGTTTTGTATATTCATGTTATACTTGAGGATAGATTTTAACATAATTCTAACACGACTCAACACACACACACACACACATACATACATACATACATATATATATATATATAACCTTATCTTCATGACATGATTTCCATTGCTCTTCTCTTTATTGACATTAATCAAAATTCTTGTTTTCCACAGTCATTACATATCATTCATATGAAATCAACCAATGATACATATACATCAAACATTAACAATCTATGTAATCACTTATTGCTAATTTTAATATGGTCATGGGTGTTTTGAGGGAGAGATACACGATAAATCCTTCATCTCCATTTATCTGTGCTTTACTTAGACCTTATATTATTATCTAAGGCTCAACTAAATCACAACATTAATTTTAAGGAGGTTTAATGAAGAAAACAGGAGCTTAGTACAAGAATTTAATCGTAGCGCCCCTGGCATCTTCTTATTTAAATATATTACATAAGCAGTAAGCTCTACACTACTGCCCTATACTTATCCTTTTTATTGACCATATCTCAAATAGTTTAACATAGAGCACTTTTAATATTCAATCCAAACAGAGGTGATTTATACATGGTTTTAAATCAGGTTTTCCACATGTAACTTCTAGATATTTACAAGCATGTTCTAGGTATCTTAACACAGCAATATCTCACATATATTTGCATACATCATCACACATAGTTTATCTTAAACCTCATAGTTAAATAAAATCATTCCTTATAGAAATTTTAAACTACCTTTGTAATAGGACTTAATGCCATATGATAAGTGAAATTACTCACCAAATGCTTTTCTTTCTAGCATATTTAGTTTGGCTTAGTTCTTATTGAAGTTGATGCTATTTCCTTATTTATTTTATGAGAATACTAGCTTGCCTAAAACCTATAGGCTACTTATGTATAAAATCATTAGCTAGGGTTTGTTGGTTTAAACAATGTCCATTATGCCCTATGCTGTAATTATTTTGAAGCAACAATTTTTCCAATCCTATTCCCTTTATAAATTCGGGAGAAAACTGGGTATTTCTTTCATTCAACAAAAGGTTGCTTTTTAAATTGCTCCTTTATCATCTGGGTCATGCAATTCGCATTTTCTCTAGGCTATTCATATTTTAGAAATATGTATCTGTTATGTAAACTATTATATCAACATAATCCTCTTTGAACACCAGTTGTGACTTATATATATATATATATTCCTATTAATTTTTCTTTGCTGGTTATTTTATTTCCATAGCATACCATTTACTCTAACAAACTTCTTTCTTTATTATTTATACAAACAAGATTTTATCCCTTATTATTTTCTTGACTTAAACCTAAGTTTTAATTTAATAATCTTCTCACATGTTTATTTCCAAAATTTTCAATTATCATTTGGATATGTACAGTAAACGGTGTGCACATGCACGCTTTATAACATAATTTTTATCACATAATGATGCTTATTTAGTTTAATAATCATGTCCAAGTGAATTTAGGGTTATTACAATGATCAGGTTGTAATACACGCAGTTTTGACAGACATCAAGCTTTATTGTTTCATGCTCCAGAGATTTGATTGGAAACAATTCAATAGATGAAATTTTAAATGGCACAAAGATAAACGGTGCATTCTAACGTTCGTCGATGGTTCATTCAATGGTTAGCGATGATTCCTTTTTTCATGCTATATTTATAAATAAAGTACATACCCTTCAGAAACCGTATCTAGTATTCCCAATGGATGCTGTGGAATAAAATGAGTTGCATCATCCTGAGAGCTTTCTTCTTCCTCGTTTTCTTTTCTTCCAAAACCAAATTTCATACAAAAATTACAACCTCTGCTTTCTTCCCTCCTACCTCCAGTTTTCCATTCAACATTCTCTACTCCTCCATAAGGTCTCCAACTCCTCCAAGTCAGTCTATCAGCATCTCCAACCCTCTAGGAACCTCTAATTTAGTACTTATCTAAATCCTAGGTAGATTCAATTTTGTTAATTTGGAGTAATTTTCTACTTTACTTGTTTGCATTATATCTATGATTGTTTCATATAGTTTACTGAGTATTAGTTGTTATTGTTAACTATTAAATGTTGAAAATACAAATTTCTTTAATAGGAAGTAGGGCCAGCCGGCGAAGTAGAAAACAACAATGTCAAAAATTAATATTTCATTCATAATATAAAGCTCAAAACTTATAATTGAAAATTAATTAAAGTAAATGTATGTATAAAAGAATATTAAATTGTATAATGAACTAGAACTAAATATAAAAGGAATTAAATTATACAAGTAATAAACATTAAACTATATGATTGAATTAGAAAATAAAATGACAATGTTTTTTTTTTAAATTAGAAGAAGTGATTAATTAATTTACTGATCGGAGCTGGATGCATCAACAATGAAGGAAAATAAGAGGCTCAATGAGCGAACAATTTATAATGTACACACATATTTATTAAACTCATTTTGAGTAATAATGGAAACATCAAAGAAATTCATTATTCTGGCGGTAGGTGCAAATTGTCAAAGAATTTGACACTATATATGGTTAGAATTCATTTGCATGGTGTTAACATTATTTTTCGCCAACATTAAAATAGGGTTATCGTTTTGTAACTAAGGTAATCTAGTCCTTTTGAGCTTTGATTGAATTCATCATTCCTTATATATCAAGATCCTTAGTTCAAATATTAGTTACTCTTCCTTCAAGAGGCGAGTGTCACGCTTACGAGACTTAAGTATCAATAGTTGTCTCAAAATAGGGCTTCAACAGTCGTTACTAATTGGAGCTTGAATACGCGCCAAGGTAGGTTAGGTAATTTCTAGGTATATTTGATTCAGGAGTGTTAACATACAGTAGCATAATAGTGTGCAGGGTAAAATGCGAAATATCAAGAACACAACAATTTATAGTGGATCGGTTCGGGTAAAACCTGCGTCCGCTTTGAATACCTTAAGGATTTCATTCATGGTGGAGGTGACAAGGAAAATCCCACAATTTGATTCACAAATTAGAGTTTAATCTCTTAGAATATAATATAAGACTTGAGAATGAGAAAAGTCCCCCAAAATGTAACCAGTCTTATTTATAGACAATTTGATCCCCTTTCGGCAATGATCGGGTAGGAAGTCTGCATCCACCTCTATCCTTTAGTATTGGCTTCCCTTATATCATTCGGTGTCGAGTTCTTTGGTATCGGCCTTCCTTCAAAGTTTCTAGTATCGGTGCTGTTTTTCATTTTAGTGTCTTCGAGTTTCAGCGCCTTAGCTTCAGAATTGTCTTTTTTTGTGTTGGCTTTCCCTTAGGGGTTGCTTTTACTCCTTTCTTTATGTTTTTGGTAATGGTATCGGTACCAAGCCCATTGGTATTGCTACCACTTTGTTTGCCCATCTATTATGTGGTTGGCTCTATTCTTCCATTTGAGCTTTAGTGTCATGCTTTACTTTCCCTGTATGTGATACTGCTCTTACTAGTACTTGTATTTGGCTCCAATGTTTGGCTTTATTTCCTCATTCAATGTTTTAACTTTTGGTATCGCCTTTATGCTTTAAACTTGCTTCCTTCCCACTTACTATTATCTTCATGCTTCTTCTTTTATTCTTCTTGTATTGGTTCTTCCTTCAATGACTTCGGCTTTCAAGTATCGGGTTTTGCTTCTGTTGCTGATGCTAATGAAGACGCCCATGTATATTTGTATCAATACTGAAATTGCTAGTATCGATAGTTTCCTGCTGCTTTATCATATGGGTTTTTCGCTCTCATTTTCTTTTGTGAGTTTGGTTTTGGTCCCATGCCTTCTTTTTAAGTGTTTAGGTATCAAACTCACGACATTGGTTCCTTAACATCCGGCTTCATTCCGGTTGCCTTCAGTTAGGACATCAAACCCATGTCTTCATCCTTAAGTCTTTGGTCTCGTGTTTATTTCTTTATGACTTCGGGTATCGGCTTCATCACCTGGTGCTATTGTTACTTTGGTCCACTTTTGATGTTGGCTCTTTGGGTGTCAATTTCTTAACATTGCTTCCTTGTTTTGGTGTCAACACCAAGTTAATTGCTCATTGCATGTTGTGGTCGACACCACGCCTTGATTTTCTCCTTTCCTTGCACTTTTGGTATTGTTAATTTTGTTCCTCATAAATCCCCTGCCATCAGCGTCGGCACAACACCTTTGCACTTTGGTACTAATTATGCTCTATAAAGGTTTCTGCTTAGTCACCGGCCCTCGGCTTTCTCAATATCTCCTAGTATCAGTTTCATCTTTATTGGCTTCATCTTGAACCTGTTACTATTGATGTTGGCTTTGACTCTTCCCAAGCTTCTATTTTAGTGCCTATCTCACTGGCCTTTTCTTTTTATTAACTTTATGCAAATTTGGTGTCAATAGTTAGCCCGTAGTATAAAAGAGGCTTTTGTTCTTTAGGACAAAAATCCAATGACTCCAGCATTGCCTTTCTGTAACTTAAGAAACATCATGGAAAGTTTGTTATTAGTTATAGCTTAACCCGTAGTAATGATACAAGAAAAGATGTTACGTTTTCTCAGATGGTAGCATTGGATTTTAAAATTCAAATTGTGGACCTTACGAGTTTAATTATATAATATGTTAACCCAATAATCTATTCCACATGGAACCTTATAATGTGGATTCAAAGATTTAGGGCATTTTTCTTTAATAGAAATAAGAAATTCAGAATTTTAGTTTTGTTACTTACCTCCGAATGTTTATTCTTGGAAATGTTAGGTAGTATCCCAAGATCTAGACTTAGGCGTTTACGATAGAAGTCCAAGAACCCATTCTTAGTCATATTCAGAGCAACAGAAAACCATATTTGAGTGCCTTGAATATAAGACTAGAGATTAACTCCTGGAGATAACAGGAATCCTGAAGCCTAGATTCAAGAATTTATAATAGAAGACCAGAATTCCACTTTTGGGAATAATTGAAATCTTGAAGCCCAGATTCAGACATTTGTAATAGAAGACAGAACTCCACTTCTGAAAATAATAGAAATCCTTTGTTTGTGCCTTGAGTATCTTCATCTAGGATTTCCTCTACATCATTTTGCATATAGCTAACCACATAACACCCTTGTGTTAGTCATTTGATCAGGGTAAGATACATATAATAATTGGCTTATCTTGTTTGAGACTCTATCTGAATGTAACCAAATAACATACAATGACTGCGATAGAATAATATAATCATTTGTCTATTATTTTCTACCAGAATTACGAGAGGTAATATCACACATAAAGGTTTAAAAATCCTTCCTATGTGAGGTGCTGAGAAACCATAACTTTTATTCATAAACCTTCAAAATAGAAGACTCGAGGTACTATCCAAATTTTGATTTAACAGACTACTTTTTAGAATAGGGTCTGTAGGCCCGAATTTCATATTGGGCATGCTATAAAAGCTCAGAAGTTCTTTTCTAGAAATAAAAATAATGAACCCATAACCCATATTTAGATGTTTGAATAATGCAAATATAAGTATTCATTTCAAAAAAGTGTTATAAGTCCAGAATATTTATCTAGAAGTATGTGGGGATAGTTCAAAATCCTAAATTTGAGTTCGTATAGAAAAATTCTGAGAAATCGTTTTCCATGAGATGAGAACCATAGTCATGAGACCAAGATTCGGGTATTAATAATAAAGGATCAGAAATCCATTTCTGATAATCAATATAAGTCCCGAATCAAACCCATATTCAGGTGTATAATAAAGGACTAGAAATCCACTTCTGGTATTTAATAGAAGTTCCGAGCCAAACCCATATCCGGGTACTAAAGATAGAAGACCAGAAATCCACATCTGGCAATAGACGACTCGAATCGAACCCAGATTCAGGTATTTAATATAAGACTAAAAATCCACTTTTGGTTCTTAATAGAAGTCCCACCAAATTTGGGTATTAATGATAGAAGGCCAGAAATCCACTTCTTATATTAAATAAAAGTCCTGAACCGAACCCAAATTCAGGTATTAATGTCAGAAAACCAGAAATCCACTGCTGGTATTTAATAGAATTCCCAAAATAAACCCAGAATCAGGTATTAATGATAGAAAACTAGAAATCCACATCTGGCAATAGAAGTTCCGAACCGAATCTAGATTCGGGTATTTAATAGAAGACTAGAATTCCACTTCTAGTATTTAATAGAAGTCCCAAACCAAACCCAGATTCAGGTGTTAATGACAGAGGACTAGAAATCCATTTCTAACATTTTTAGTTTTGTTACCTATTCTAGGCTTATTCTGTAAAGAAGATGTTGTACGCGTTTTAAGCGTTCCCTTTGAGCTTTGATTTGATTCGTGAGGCATTTTCCAGAGCACACAACACGGGTGCAAGCACACAGTCTCACGTGAGCACATAGCTCGGGTGCAGGCATACAACTCGCGTGAGCACATAGCTCGAGTGCGAGCACACAGCTCGCAGGAGCACACAACTCGAGTGAGCACACAGCTCGGGTCCGAGCATACAACTCGCGGCAACATACAGCTCAGGTGACTGATCAAAAAGGGTTGCAAATTATGAACGCACTCAGTTGAGCTGAAATTCTCTAAAAGGATTAGTGCATTTCTTGAATTAGAAGAAGTTTTCCAGAATCTTATAGGACACCTAACCATTCCTCTAAAGTGCAGGGCATGAAGACGACACATGACCTGGAATCCTACAAATGTGACACGTACGGGGATCACGACATTCATTAGTGCAATGGTCCTTTGATCCACAGTTGTAACAATTTCCACAAACAAGGTTAGAAGTTCTAGTTCTGGAGGCTTTGTGCTTTCCCTTCTTGTTTGGATGAGACTTTGACTTACCATCGAGACCTCTCTTTTTATTGTAGTTCTTTTTTGAATAATAGAATTCATCCATGCGGATGAATTTATCTGCTTGGAGATGAAAATCTTGCAAGTCCCTGCATCAACGGATGTATAGCTTCCTCCAAAAGGGAGTGTTCTTGATCAATCCTGAATGGTCGATTATAAGTTTCTCACGGTCGCTCATATCTTTCGCTTTCAGGGCCTCGATATTAAACCTTTTTAAGTAATCCCCTAGATATCCTCCTAGATTTAGCTTTATATTTGCGATGATAGTACAGTCCACGACTGGATCTTCGAAAGTGCAAACTTGTGTAGAGAACTCGTAAGAAAGCTGCTTCTAGCAGTAGATGGTTTTCTTTCGATACTGACATAGCAGCTGCTTCTTGAAGTGTCACTGGAAATAATCAACATCGAACAACCCCCGAAGCATCGTAAAAATCCATTTGGCTATCGAAAGCCATGAGTTGATCGTCTGGGTCAGTAGTTCCATGATATTTTATGGTGGGATTTTCACTTATTGTGGTATTATTATGTTTATGATTTTGTAAGTAAAGGGGATACTCTTTTGTTATTGTTAATCTATTAATCCGGGGTTCCCTTTCACTTGTTTTTAAGTAGGTTTTTGATGGTCTTCTCTACCATACCCTTGTGGAAGGATTCCATGTTTTTATAATTTGATCTTTCAGGACTGGATTCTCCTGTAGTTAAGCTCCCAGACTACTCTTTGCCTCTGCTATGTTGGCTTTCTTTGTAACCCACCTCTGTAAGATTAGGTCTCCCCATCCTAAAGGAAGTCAAATTGGTTTTTTCTCCCTGCACCTTTTTGGATAGCTACATTTCTCCTTGTGGACTTAACTTTGTCCCTTTGACTTAGTTTTGTGCTATCTATAGACATTTTTGGTCGAGTATTCCCTCATAAGCTCTGCATTTGAATAAGTTTTTGTTTTAGGGCCTTGATCTTGCTGGTATTCTCATCTATAGAACACAAGATTAGAGTTTATGCCGGCATGCAAGATCCGCTTGCTCCTGCAGCATTTGGGTTGAACGATGGGGCTATGTTTCCTTCTGCTTTGGACACCTTTGTTGACATTTGGTCGCTTCTTAATAAAACTAAACCGCTTTGTAAATTTGATGGCGATCTAATTCGGCTATCAAATTCTGGAGGTGCTATCTTTTTTTTATTCTTCTTGATAGAGTTCTATCCTAAAGGTCCTTTGGACCGAACTCTCTTCAAATCTCCTATTAGCATCAATCTGTAAAGCTAAATGTAATGCTTCCAGTTTATTAATTTCTCCTTTCATTAAGATCAGAGGTTCTTCAATTTTTAGATTTGCTAAGGTTACATTTGAAAGTATGGTATCTTAACAGATGATGCATTGGAATCTTCCCCCCCAATTCTCTTTTGGTCTAACCATCTTCAACTGACTCTGAGAGTATTTTGTTTTGACAGGATATGGAATAAGGGCGGAGGTTCAAACCTCCTTTCTAGCTCCAAAATGTTAACGTTATTTCACGTCAGCATCGGAATATAGGGTTATGGTTGTGGAACTAAGGTAATCTAGTCCTTTTGAGATTTGACTATATTCCCCATTCCATAGATTCAAGATCCTAAATCTGAAGATTAGTTTCTCTTCGTTCAAGTGGCGAGTATCATGCTTACAAGACTTAAGTATCAACAGTCATCTCGGTATAGGACATCAACATTCGTTACTAATTGGAGCTTGGACATGCGTTAAGGTAGGTTAGGTAATTACTAGGTATATCTGATTAAGGAGTGTTAACATATAGGAGAATTATAGTGTGCAGGATAATATGCGAAATAGTAAGAACACATCAATTTAGAGTGGTTTGGCTCGAGTTTAACCTACGTCCACTTTGAAGAATTTAAGGATTATATTCACAGTTAAGGTTACAAGGGAAATCCCCAATTCAATTTACAAATTAGGGTTTAGGCTCTTAGAATAGAATACAAGACTTGAAAATGAGAAAAATCCCTTAAAATGTAACGTCTGGAGTCTTATTTATAGACAATTTGGTCCCACTTCGGCAACGATCAGGTAGGAACCCCGCATCCGCCTCCATCCTTTGGTGCTGGTTTCCTCATATCTTTCGATACCGGCTTCTTTGGTATCGGCCTTCCTCAAAAGTTCCTAGTACCAGTGTTGGTTTTCCTTTTAGTGTCTTTTAGTTTCAGTACCCTAGCTTCGAAAATGTCTTTTTAGCGTCGGCTTTCCCCCAGGAGTTTCTTTTACTCCTTTCTTTGTGTTTTTTGTAATGGTATCGTTACCAAGCCTATTGGTATTGATAACACGTTGTTTGCCCATCTATTCTGTGGTTGGCTCCATGTTTCATTTGACTTTTGGTGTCGTGCTCTACTTTCGTTTTGTGTGATATTGCTTATACTAATACTGGTATTTGGCTCCAATGTTTGGCTTCATTTCCTCATTCAATGTGTTAACTTTTGGTATCGCCTCTATGCTTTAAACCTGCTTCCTTCCCATTTACTATTGGTCTTCGTGCCTCTTCTTTTATTCTTTTTGTTTTTGTTTTGACTTCAATGACTTCGGCTTTCTAGTATTAGGTTTTGCTTCTGTTGCTTACGCTAATGAAGACGCCCTTGCGTATTGGTATCGATACTGAAATTGCTGGTATCGATAGTTTCCTGTTGCTTTATCATATGGGATTTTCGCTCATTATTTTCTTTTTTGAGTTTGGTTTTGGCCTCATGCCTCCTTTTTAAGTGCTTGGGTATCGAACTCACTATATTGGTTCCTTAAAATTTGGCTTCATTCTGGTTGCCTTCACTTGGGACATCAAACCCATGCCTTCACCCTTAAGTCTTTGGACTCGTGCTTATTTCTTTATGAATTTGGTATCAGCTTCGTCACCTATGCTATCGTTACTTTGGTCCACTTTTGATGTTGGCTCTCTGGGCATCAGTTTCTTAACGTTGCTTCCTTGGTTTGGTGTGGACACCAACCTAATTGCTCATTTCACCTTGGTGTCGACTCCACATCTTCTTCTCCTTTCCTTGCTCTGTTGGTATTTTACTTCTGTTTCTTCTAAATCCCTTGCTATCGGTGTCAGCTTGACACTTTTGTACTTTGATACTGATTATGCTCCTTTTGTGTTTCTGTTTTGTCACCGACCCTACTGGTCTTCTCACAAGCTCCTGGTATCAGTTTCGGCTTTATTGGCTTCATTTTGAACCCGTTGCTTTCAATGTTGGCTTTGACTCTTCCCAGGCTTCTATTTTAGTGTCGGTCTCATTGGCTATTTCTTTTCATTAACTCTATCCAAATTTGGCGTCAATGATCGACACAGTTTTGAGTTAATTTTTTTGGCATGGGGACGTCATGGAGAATCTGTATCACCCAATCATTTACAATCAAAGGAGATGATGCGTAACTAAATTGTTATGACCAATCTCATGTAAGATGTGTCTGAAGATGCAATACGTACTATGTTCCCTGCTAGTCAAATTGTTTATGAGGGTGATGACATTAATGTCGAAAAATAATCGATTATTAAAGCCAAAAAAATCTATGATTTATTGGATAATGTTAAAAAAACCTTTGGGAAGTTTATACAAGTGACATCCAATAATTTGTAACTGCATAATATGTTGCAATAAAATAAATATACAACTTCATAGAAGCATGATTTACAACTGCTGTATAAGCTATAAGACGATATAGGCCTCCCGATAATTTTATATGTGAGAATCATTATGAAGTAAAAAAAAACTTATGTCAACTTTTGGCTTACCTTACCAGAAAACAGATACACGTTTAAATGGTTGTTTGTGTTTTGAAGAGAGGATATCAATCTAAGAAATTACAGAATATGTAAACAAGAAAGATTCAAACCCAAAAAGAAAAAGGAAATGGAAGTCCCGCACAAATATATGCATTACTTATCAATTACTCATAGGCTTTAAAGATTATATGTGTCTTTTGTAACTACGCATCATATGAAATGATAGTGTGAGGATGCAGGAAAAAGGTACTTTTACACACCCAACTAATCAATGACCTGTTAGAACTTTTGTAAATACACAATTGTATTGAAAACATACAGCAACAACAATCAGTATTATTCTATTATGCCACAATTGTCACGTCAAACTGTGTTTACAATAATCACAAAAAGCGTAACTGTTTGTGCAATAGATTAAAGATATATTGAAAGTAATCTTTTTCCAGTAATGTCCAAGTCTATAAAATATTATGTTTCCTTGAAACAATATTGTTGTCGTATGCACTAGTCGACATAGTTGCAATTTGTTTCCCATGATAAAATGGACCAACTCCGCAGCGTAATGCCAGCAAACGAAGTTCTGACAAACTGAAGTAGATTATAGAAACAAGATCAGAGAATTACTTTGAAGAAGAAGAAGAATTAATGAGAACAGAAAAAGTGATTTCTGTTTTGTTTTGGGCAACGTATATATAGGCAGAAGGAGGTGCCTATTCGTGTGCATCAGTAACCGGCATAATTGATATGCGTACGTTGAGAATTCAAATGGTTGTACTCATTCAACTAACCGACATTCCTTTCGAATTCTGGATTGAACGGACACATCTTTAAAATTCTAAGAAAAATATTCCCGTGTCAGCGCACTTGTCCAATCAGCAACCGTCGACCGTATTTAATCAAGAGACCCCAAGAGCCCCAAGGACCAAAGCCCTATCTTTGATATTTTAATATATTATTATGTTATGGCCAAGCTCACATCCTCATATCATCCCTCTCCTTTCTATTTCACATAAGCCTATTTGGCTTCTAATATATTAGGAGAGATTATGCTAATGTTTCCATGATGTAGGACTTTAAATGTTGCTATCTCTTCTTCTTCCCAAATTTTCTCTTTCTTTGCTCATTCATCTCCAACAGAACCATGAAAGCATCTTGATTAAAAATATCATGTTTTTGTGGCAATGACCGAAACAATAGACTTGGTTTATGTTCATATAGTTTTTCACCATTTTTCGGTTTGACCCTAAATATTCATCTTGGTTTATAATCATTACACCTTATAATTTACCTTCTTGGATGCGTGAAAACTCCGTATATGTTTCTCATAATTGTCGTCTCTGGCCCTGATGATTCGGTACAAGGAATCGATATTTATTTATATTCTTTAACTGAAGAATTTAAAACATTGTGGTGAAGGAGCAGAATCATATGATATTTCCAAAAAAATATTTCTATATGTTCGTTTCTTTGTTGTGGATAATTCACGTTTTCTAGCCTACACAATGCTCACAGGTTGGAGTATGACCGATCATCTAGTATGTCCTTATTGCATGGAAATAAAACGAGCATTTTCTTTACCTGATAGAAAGAAATTTTTATGGTTTACTTGTCATTAGTGTTTTATTCATATTAATCAACCTTTTAAAGGAGGTAAGAAAAACTTTACAACTAATAGATATGGGACACTACGATCACTAATGGTTTGGTCAAGTGATATACGAACTTGTAAGGAACTATTTATAGATACATGATATGGGGAACAAATTGAAATTCAAGGTAAATCATCGATTCATAACTGATGTAAACAAAGTATATTTTGGAAGTTCCTTTATAAGTAAAATCTCCTAATTCATCACGATATTAATGTGATGAACAAAATGTCAAATGTGTTTGATAATGTATCTAACACATACTACAACATAGAATTGATATTTCGTTGCCAAAATGGCATCGAAAAATAAATTATCGATGCCTTTTACGGTGCTGGTAAAAGCTATATGGGAAAAAAAATTCCTGGTTCTTTCCGACGTCGAGTGTCGGGTACTTTTCAATGCCTTTCTGACACCATGTGTTGGATGTTTCCTGGTGATTTTGGACACTTTTCTTTCGACGTTTTTCTTAAGCAATTTCAATGCCTTGCTTTAGGCATCTTCTCGACTTCTTCTTCCGATGTCTTTATGACATTGTTTTTTGACGTTTTTTCGATGTCATGCTATAGGCCTTTATTGATGTTGTACTGACACTAAATTTGAGATTACATTTTATAATTTTCCACCCTTTGGCGATGCCATTCCAAAGATATTTCTAAGCATTTTCATTGTATCTTTTCTGTATTTTCAACATTCAACCTCAACAAAAAATACTGTTATTTTAATGATACCACACATCTATGAAGCATTATATGTATATTTATCACCAATTATAAAATTATAAAACAACAAAGAAAATTTTATAATCGATGAAACGTTCAACTTAATGCAAAATTGTCATAAACTAATATCACAGACAAGCATATTAAAATGAAAATCATGTAAACGTAGTAGATAGATATAAATTCATCACTATCAATGTGTGAAGAAAAACGATCATAATTGCAAATCAAGTGAAAAACTTCTCTCGTCTTCAATGTAGACTTGGTCTTGATGAGGCTCGCCTGCTATTCCGAAAATGTGTTCCTCAACCAACCGACTAAGTCTCCCATAATTTGAGCATAACATTTTCATTGTAGCCTCTAGCGCTACCAACTTATGCCCCATGTTGGCGACATACTAGGCTGAATGATTAGGAACACTGTTGTCTTGATCTCTATTTTTATACTTCTGCATTTATTTGATAAATTAAAATGTTATACAACAATTCCAAATTTACCAAAGGAACATAGTTACGTAAGTATTAAACATTTAAAAATTACCGTAGGAACATTTCGATAATTGGGTGCACGATCTGGCCTTTTGGTCATATAAGTGCTTAGGGTACGAAAGACTTCTTCTTCAATCTCAAATGCTATATCTTGCCCTTTCTTTTCTGTTATAGATTTGAGCTTCATATTTTGCTTATTTTTTATTTTTCATGCTTAAGATTACAAAAATATGCGTCTATTATTTAAATCAAGTTTTTTAAACGACTTACTGCAAACTACTTTGCGGCATCGTTAACCCATCCAACAGTGGTCGATTCTTCGTTGTTTGAGTCGATCTTATGAGTCTCGAAATGAATCTCCTAAGATGCTAGGTCTCTGTTAAGATCTTCCCGCTGATAAATGCATGTGACGTGCAAAACAAACATTAGAAATATATAAATTCAATAGCGCAAAACAAACAGTAGAATATTAAAATAAATTTGAAAATGTTGATTAAAAAAAATATACGCATAGATTTAAAAATGTAGTTAACTTGTAACCTAATTAATATTTTTGCATGGTAAATTGAATAAGAACTAGACAGACATCTTTATTTGTCAAATAACAATTGCATTACTAGCATCCTGCTTTATAAATTCACTAGCAACGAACTTTATAAATTTTTACCTGACTAAAACAATATTTAACCATACTGCTCTTAAGTATTAACTATGATATATATTTTGAAAATAATAGCCTAGAATTTTGAACAAAAATGAAATAACATAATAGGACAGAACTTTATTTCTAACAAAAGAAATTACAAAATATTCTTAAGATCGCACAACCACTAATATATTCTGCAATGATTTGATGAAAGTAACATGACAAAACAAATGAGTTGACTAGTCCATTATGTATTAAGATTATGCTTACAAGTTTAGTATGAGTCAAAAGAGAAAAGTGCAATTGGGTCTGAGTATTAATTTGATAGGGAGAAACCAAAAAAAGAATTCATTGCCAACCCAGTACAGTTCAGGTTAGTAAGAAAAGACGTCCAACATCTTTCCAACGTAACATTGAGTGATGAATTTTTACTCTTATATTAATGAAAGTGAATTTATCTTTTCACGCGTTGTTCAGTGTTCACCAAACTTGTTTAGATAGCTACAACCCTAAATAAAAAATGGTACATTCACTTCCTTTTATTTTGTCATACGCACATTAGATATGATTCGCAAACGTAAAAAATACAAAGAAAATGGTACAGCCGCTGCCGATTCAAAAGATCTCAAAAAATGATAGTTAGATTATATGCACTTCAATCTTACTCTATTAGGAAAAAGACTTGGTTGGCAATGAAACGAATAACAGAGAAATAATAATATTACAGTGAATAGATCTTCTCTCATTATCCATTGCCCAAGAAAGTTAACAAGAATGATTTGTTTTTTTTTTCCTCCTTTTGTTGATGAAGGTTGGTATAATGTTAGAGAACGCCAAGTTATCATAAAACTAATTGGAAATGTGAAGGGTGGAACCTTAATATATAGGATTTATTATATAAATTCCCGAATGTGGTACTTGTCTCAACACTCCCCCTCACGTGTGGCATATCCTGAACCTCATACTTGGATCTTAGGAATGACGTGGGCAAGTGTGGCTTGTGCGCACGAATTTAACCTTACTCTGATACCATGGTAGAGAACCACAAATTATCACAAAAAATTGGCAGTGTGAAGGGTGAACACTTAATGTTTAAACATAATTTATTTTATAAATTCCGCGGTGTGGGACTTTTCTCAGTAAGCCCCCGCACGTGTGGCATATCATGAACCTCACACATGGGTCTTAAGGGTGACGTGGACAATTGTGGCTTGTGCACACGAATCAAACCAACTTCGATACCATTTTAGAGAACCCTAAGTTATCATAAAACCAATTGACAATGTGAAAGCTGGACTATTAATATTTATACATGATTTATTTTATAAATTCTCTGATGTAGGACTTGTCTCAACACACCCCCGCACGTGTGACATATCTTGAACCGCACAACGTTGATCTTAAGAGTGACGTGGGAAAGTGTGGTTTGTGCATACGAATTAAACCTTACTTCAATACCATGTTAGAGAACCACAAATTATCACAAAACCAATTGGCAATGTGAAGGGTGGACCCTTAATATTTATACAAGATTTATTTTATAAATTTCCCGGTGTGGGACTTGTCTCAACATATAATTACCTTCTCATTTTTAATAAATCCAAGAAAGTTGAAATTTAATACATGGCGAATTGGAGTAGATGGCTATTGACTGTGTCGGTGTATCAGGATAGGAAGTGAAAGCGTTCTACAGGTTGCAAGTGTTGAGAAAGTATTGGGACAGTTGCACGTTGAATTATGGATGCATCCATTTCAAATATCATTTTATTTTCTTCCTTTTCTCAATCAATGCTTGTCAACAGTTACCAGAAGCCAAGAAGATTGCTATTAAAAAAAGCAAACTATTGTGTAGCAGTTAAAAAAAAGAATGTCAATGCAGTCAGTCGACAACCCACTCTTTTAGAATACTAAGCATGAAGAAAAGAATTCTTAAGGCACAAAACACTAACTACGTCACCGTTCACCCTTATACAGTGAACACCTGCAATTTTCCAATAGTCTTTTTTAGTAAAATATTCAATTTATTAAATTAGCTTTTACCATGAATTGCTTGTATTTCTACCTTTCACAAAATTGAACTAATAATGATGAAAGAAAATCACTTTTCCATGAATTATTAGTCATAATCGATTGACTGTTGAACTGTATTTTGACATCATGCAACTAAGAGGTGATTATCCCTTTACTTAGTTAACCAAGTTCAGAAGCATTATTTTAGCAAAGAAATTAGTGTCCATGATTTGCAATTTCCCTTTGCCCAGTATCTGTTGGTCTGTCAGTAATATTAGTTAGTCCTATAATTCGAAAGGTACTTTGGTAATCAAAGTTTTATAAGAACAAAATAGTATTTAATTTTAATTCTTTTATGGTTTATGATCCTATATAGGTAGGAGGTGGTTTTGGTTGTTGTATAGGTAGAAGGTTGTTGCAACGAAAACACATTGAAGATGTAGTGTTGTAATAATAAAAGCCGCTATGCATTTTTTTTAAATATAAAGACAGTGCAACACAGATTGTGTAGCAATTTTGTGCAGCAATTCCTATAAAAAAGTAGAGCTTGAAAATTGTAAGTTGTGATAAAGTGACAGAGACAATGGTTTTTGAAAATTGAAACCTATGATAGAATCAACAAATGAAAATGGAAATAGTGAATCAGTGAAAAAACAATCAATTGTCGCTTTTTTATAATATACCAAATGAAATTGGTTGAAAACCCTAGTGTATAGAGAAGTGAAACAGAATGCAAATGCAAAAGAGAACAACTTGTTAAAAATGCAAATGTGAAGCAACATTACTTTTCTATTTTTTATTTTTAGATGAACAAGACAAACAACACACAAAAGTAATATGGGAAAAGTTGATTTCATCAGCAAAATAAACAAGCCTTTTATTTCATCATCAATTTCCAGCCTCTGCCTCTTCCCTTCCTAACTGCCTTCCACCTCCATATGCAACTAATGGTTCATCTAAAAAATATACTAATTTTTTAATCTCAAAAGCCCATAAAAACACAGAAGATAAAAGAGTAACCATACACAGTGAAAAAATATTCCCACCCACCTTATATGTGTTGCTTGCATGGCCAAGATGAACAGATCATAACTTTGATATTGGTTTACTTCAATAAGCGAATAATGTTTATGAACACGACGCAATCCTACATCTTTCCTACTATCAAATCACATCTAAATAAATAAGTTTTAAAATCCGGTGACATCGAAAAAGCAAGTTCAATTATTTCATGCAAAACACCACAATAATCTTCTAGATCATCACCGTCATAGGTACCCGCAACACATTCCCAGCTGTTGTCTAATTCATAACAAGCAAGTCGTTTGTAGATTGGACGTGCACTATCAATTTTAAGTTTAGGTCAATGATAATATAATGCACCGTCCTTCCTTGATTTCAAATCATCCTTTTTTCCTTCTACATTCATCATTTTATTAAAGTAGATTTCAAACTTATTTTTCTCGTTGTGCATTACATCCAAATTATGTCAAAGCTTCAAAATTTTCTAATATGACAAGTCCCAAAATATACTTTGTTTGCACTAATTATGATATTATCCTTTTCCTGCTATTTTCGTCTCTTTACCTATCTCATGTATTTTGGGATATTCTTTAACAAAATTCATACACATCTTCACTACTCAAGATGTAAGGTCATGGTAAAGTAATAGTAGTATTTGGCCTAAAAAAAAATCTTTTTGAACCTAAATTTTTCATTCGTATGAAACTAATGATGTCGATCCCCTCAACATTGTTTGCCACCGTTTTTCATTATGAATGACTCTGTAGAATCCATGCAATCTGGACATGCAAATTCTCCACTAGTACTCCAACCTAACAGCATTACGAATGTAGGAAAGCACTTAATGTCCATAGTAACGAAGCACTCATTCTAACATTCTTTTTTGTTGATACGTCATAAGTAACAATTCTGTCTTCACCTAGATTATTCAACTCATCAACCAAAGACTGTAAGTATACGTCTATCACAATTTTTGGATTTTTAGGTCCAGGAACGATGATGGTTAAAAACATGTATGGATTCTTCAGACACATCCATCGAGGTAAATTATGCGGTGTCAAAATAACTAGCCAAGTTGTGTAAAGTTTACCGAATAAGGCAAAAAGAGGAACACCATCTGCACATAAGTCAAGTATGACATATCGAGATTCTTTAGAAAAATCAGGATACATCCTGTCAAAATGTTAACCATGTTTCACCATCAGAAGGATGACATAGAACACTCATGCATTGAGGAGCGGCCATGAAGACCAAGCTCGACTCAGTACAATTGATCTCGCAATGGCCATGACAGCATATATACAAGTGGTAGTGTATATTGGAGCATATACAAGATACACAAGGCAACAATATGGAGCAAGATGCAAGTAAATAGCTCAAGTACATGAGTGTAAACAAGCATACGAGCGGCAACAAAGAATGGTTCAGCACACAAATCAGTTTCAAATTTTACAAGCAGTAGCATGGTTATCAAGCCAAGTCGAGCACAATGCAAGTGATATAATGGACAGAAAGCATCATGTTCAGGAACCAATGCTTGAGTACAAGATAGTATCATATATGATGCAACAAGAACAACAAGTCAATGTGTATATATGAACAGCAAGTTCTAACCAAGTTGCAACATTCAAGTATAATCTGCTCAAAACAAGTCAATACTAATGCGGGCATGGTCAAAGCAATAGATATGTATATGTTCATGTCAAATCAGTTTGGAACAGGTGCAACAGTATGTCATGAACAAGTGGCATGGCAGATGTGCACATGAACAAGCAATTCAAGAAAACAAGCCAAAGGTGATAAGAAAATATGAGGAGCAGGATGAGACAATAACATTTTTTTTGGAAAAACATATATACAAATCATCAAGATTTATAGCACAATCATGGCAAGGCATATAAGTTTTTGGGGAGAAATTTCTAAATCTAATATTCCCGTAAATACACTAGAAGGCTAAATGTCATACAATCTTTTCTGGTTGAAAAGAATCATTTCTTTCCAAAGGACAATCAGAAATCATATCTTCTATTTCAAGTAGTCTTTTACAAAAAGAGGAATGTTTTAAAATCTACATGGGTTAAATTTTTTTTGGATCGAATATTTTTTGGCAAGAAATGGAATTGATTATTTCTGATCATGCCACAAAATTTCAAGAAATCTACAAACAGGTTTTTGGCAAGAATTTTGTTTTTGGCCGAAAGGATTTATTTTGAATACACAAACATTTTTGACAAGAAAATCACTCAAGTTTTTATTGACAAGGAAAATTTTGGCAAGTCATTTTTTCTACAAGTTTATTCACTTGGTTCACCAAAAATTCCAGGAAAGTTTTTCATCAGTAATTTCAAAGGATGCTTGTTTTGGTGAAAGAAACATATTTGCAATCCAAATTGATTTCCATAATATCATTTTTTGGCAAGAAAACTTTTTGGTAAAAACCGATATAAGGCCAGAAATTTCTTTCTTATTCACTGTTTTAAATAAGTGGAAACAAATCAAACTCTTCATTAGTGGAAAGTGTAAATTATGGAAATCAATGTTTGTTTTCAATCTGCCAAGTTCACAAGGGTTTAAAAAGTCATCCAGGTTCAACAATACAAATACATGCAAAAAAAAATTCAAGGGGCCACAAGTCATATGTGGCAATAAATCGAAGCCAAATTCATCACAAATCAAGGCAACCAAAAGGGGATTCGCTTGTAATCAAAGCCGTGGATATTATCAATTTAGTCAAGGCAACATTTCATAAATCACGACAAGTTACATAGGAAATCAAAGCCAAAAATCTCGCAAGAAACCAGATCAATCATATGTTGAAATCAGAGAGTAGTTTATGGGATTTGTAATCCTATTTAAACTACACCTGTCATCATCGGCATATCTATCGAAAACCACAAACAACAAATTCTAGCAAAGAATAAAAAATTAGAGATATCACTTTGGTTTCGATCGAGAGCAATCCAAAATTGATTGAAAAAGAGGAGTAGTCGTCGAGCATCATTTGATTCAAAGCAAACAGAGAACAAAATCAAAGAACAGCTGATCGAGATTTGGGAATTCACATAAAACCCTAAATCGCAATTTTCTATGGTCACCATTTAAAAGGGAACTGACCGATATTTCTTAAGGAAGAATAAAAATAAAATAAAGGGCCGACCTTTTTTATTTTTAAAGGAGCTAGGGTTTTAGTGCTTTTTTTTTATTGTTTCGTTTTAACTCTTGTAAAATCGTGAATTTTGTTTTCTAGTTTTCCTGTAAAAAAAAACTAGGTCATCTGTTTATAGGATTTAACTAGCAGTTTTCTAGTGTCTGTAAAATTAGGGTTTACTAGCTATGGGTTTGTAGCTAGGGGAAAATCTGATCTTGGGGATATAGACCAGTCTAGGGTTTGAGCGTAGGATTAGAATAAGAGCGGGGTTCGTGAGTTTACAGGGTGTTGTAAGCAGGATCTGATTTATTACGTAGTAGAAACCTTAGTGAATGCAGCAGTAGGCAGAGTTTGCCGAAGCTGGGTAAAATCTATTTCATTTACATTCCGCGTTTACTTACTCTGCTATTATTTGTGCCATGATAATTTTTAATGTCTCGATAAAATTCAGTAAACCCTATTCACCCCCCTCCCCTCTAAGGTTAATCTAGATTCAACAACTCCAACCTGACAACATTACATATGCAGGAAAATCATTTATTGTCCATAGAAATGAAGCACTCACTTTAAAGTTCTTTTTTGTTGTTACATCATAAGTAACAATTTCATCTTCCCATAGATTATTCAACTCATCAACCAAAGGCTGTAAATGTACGTCTATCCCAATTTTTGGATTTTTAGGTCTAGGAACAATGGCGGTTGAAAACATGTATGGATTCTTCATACACATCCATGGAGGTAAATTACATGGTGTCAAAGTAACTGGCCAGGTTGTGTAAAGTTTACCAAATAAGGCAAAAAGAGGTAAACCATCTGCACATAAGTCAAGTATAACATTATAGTTTAGCAAAATCAGGATGCATCTTGTCTAAATGTTACCAAGCTTCACCATCAAAAGGATAACATAGAACTCCTTCACCTTATTGTCGTTCACTATGCCATGACATGTGTTTTGCTGTAGTAGAAGATGCATATGACCTACGCAATCTAGATGTAATGGGAAATAATGCACATTAGTGAAAGACACATATTTCCCACCAATCTTTGTTGACTTATATCTTGGTTTGTTACAAAATTTATAACTCGTCACTTCTTTATCTTCCTTCCAATATATCACTTCATTTGGAAAACCAAATGCGAACATTTTTTTTAGCAAATACCAATTCTCTGCCAACACACTACCAGGGGGAAGCATTTCTTTAAATAGACTAAGAATTGCATTCATTAGGTTTTCCGATGCATTGTATTTAGATTTTATAGCGCCTAAATGTCACTGATAATTGCGCCATTTTACAACCTTTATTCAAAGGTCTTTTTATTGCTTCTAATAAGTCTAAAAAAAATTCTAACTTCTGGGTCAAGTTCTTCATCTAAATCTGGTAATTCGTATGAATGCATATCAGGACCAACGACATCATGAACCATTTCTATCATTCTTTGTTCCAGACAAGGTTCATCGACATCAACATCAATGGATATGGGATCATCTTCAACTACATATGTTGGATCAATTATTATATCATTTTCACCTTGATATCCTCATAAATGATAGTTTGGCAAAAAACCAAAACAATGCAAATAAAACAGAAAGGTATCATATTTTTGAAATTTTATGCAACGACATTTAGAACAAGGACATCGAATTTCATTCTGCTTTGTTCTATTACAAGACGCCACTTTCATAAGTGCTTCTATGCCCTTTTTAAAATGAAATGGTATTGTGCTTTCCTCCCGACATCAAACTTGTACATCCAATTTTGGACTCTTAAATAATTCGTCTTCAATTACAAATAATACGCACACTTGGTATTATAATTTGCATATTATTAAAAAAATATTACAATTATCGTATATTGTAGTATTTTCTATTGTATAATTCCATATGTTGTCCTTATATTATTAATATTATTATATATATTGTACTAAAGAAATGTAAAGTTTAATGTGGTTTTTATTGGTCATTACTGGTAATCATTTGTTGTTTATATAAAACAATCTTGATATATTTGCAACTGGACTAATAATGTGGGAATGTAAATATGTATTGTTATAATATTTCCATTAGTTAGTTAATTATAACTTGCTAAAAGGGTATGCGAGTTATATTTATGAGAATGTATTGGGCTTACTCTGTTTCATAAGTTGTATATAACCACTAACATGTTTAGAAATCCTTTTTTAGTTGTTTGTAACTATCATTAATTAGCTCACCTTGTAGCTTATAATTTTATATGTCCTAGTTGATTACCAATGAACAATCAACTAGTAAATTAGGCATATATGACTTCGAAATAACAATGTGCATATGCAGCAGTGATAGTTCTCCAGATTTATACAAATATTCGTTTGTTGTACTATTTAATCAACAATGTACATTAATTTGTTTGTACATCGGACTAGTCTTCACTTTTATTTCTCTTCTTTTCATCTTCTCCGTTTATTTTCAAAAAAAGAAATAATAAAAATAATAATATTTAGTTGTTTCGCAATCTCTATTGTCTAAAGTGTACCAGCTGTACCTTTTTACTTCTCAGTCAGCCATTAAATAAAATGATTGGTCTAGAGTTCAAGACAACGATGTACAATATATATTGGAAAGTAAACCAAATATTATCGTGACAACTTGCTTTGAACTGTGTTAATTATTACTTTTTCTCACTTTAATGCATTACTTGGCCTAGTTCATGATTTTTCATATGTCAAGGGTAATTGAAACTTATCTTTATTGATATTTTATTCATAGTTTTCCTTTGATTTAATCACAATGTAGACAATTAGCATAACTAAAAAATTGAATAAGCAAAATGGTAGAAAATTTTCTTTTCTTTTTGCATCTTTAATGCTACTTATAATAGCATCCTGTACAATGTAAATTTGAATATAACATCACATATAACAAGCTACATATACTGTACAAAAAATGTCCTTTGTTTAGTGTTTCTTTTTTGAAGTTCAATATTCTTCATGATTCCCCCCACACTATTAGGGGTGGGCAATATTCGTTCAAACCGAATTAACTGACCAAACCATTCATTTCGGCCAATTCAGTTCGGTTTTAAAACTAAATCGGTTTGAATTCGGTTTGTAAAATAAATTTTTTTGGTTATCGATCGGTTTAATCGAATTAACCGAACTTTTAATTTATTATCTAATTATACAATGTTTCATTACTTTATATAATTAGTTTAGCTATGTAATACAAAGACATTTATTGCAAATAGATCAAATCTTATCAGAGACATAAATTTTACTACGTAAAATTTCTTCAAACAAAAGGTTTTTTCTTAACAAATCTTACACAACAACTTCCTACTTGTGAAGTACTGGGAAATGCAAGGCAATAATTTTTTCTTAACAAATCTTATACAACAACTTTCTACTTGCGAAGTACTGGGAAATGCAAGGCAATAATTTTCAGCCTAATGATTTCACAAACCAAAACACTTTTTTTTTATATAAAACATGCATGCGAAGCAATAACTCATACACAACAACCTCCCTTACCCCTCTTCTATAGGTCATGCATAGGGTATTTATTTTCTTAATATATTATTTGTGCATGAAAGAAAAAATACACACCACAAATAATGTTTACAAACATGGCAGATGTCTAGGCGCATTGAAGCAGGGTAGAGGTCAAGGGGAGAGGTATTGATTGGTGTTGTTTACAAACATGGCATGTTCATAATTCTCTGAGAAGTAGTCATAGTGAGAAGTACAATTCTGTAATTATCTACCCATTCCCGTCATTCAAGGTAAAAAACTAAAATATAGAGTTTAATTTGGGAAACAGTGTATCATATCTAAAGCTGGCAGAAATGAAATTTTGTGGCATAACAAGATAGTTGTGTTATTGTTTAATTTTGGTGATACAAAATCACGACTAGGTGGAAACAAATATGAAAAATGGAAAATAATTATTTTTAATATGGAAATTCCTAAATTATTAATTACATTTGCATGAGATTACAAAGAAATAAATGCATGAATTATTTTCTTCCATCTTTGCTAATGAAAGAAACTAGTAATTTACTTACTATGTTTGCGCCATTTATAATCTTAGCATTCCCTCCGTTATTTATTATCATATCTTGGTAATTTGATTGATGACTCACGTAGATTTCGCTAACTATATTTTTAAGGGTCGAATTCATTGTAAACCCATCCTAGTATGGTGCCAGTGATCACCAAATGTAGTGTCTCTTCTTATTAAATATAATTTGAGGTTTGGATATGTAAACTCTTATTATGTAATCTCTGGTATTTCTCTCATATGGAATAAAATCTCTCTCTTTTGGATAGTACATACACTATCTCAATGGTAGTGGAACCAGTATAAATATTGTGCATCTTTTTTTTCTTCTGATTATACTTATTTACTATTTGTTTGAATAAATTGAATAATTGCTATCAGATTAGTTTGATGTTCAATTGGCAAATCTTGGTCCCGTTTATTGTTCTTCCGTATCTGTGCAAAAACTTTTGCATAACAAATTGGTATTAGAGCAAGGTGATTTGTTCTAAATTGTGCTTCAATTATTTATACAAAGGTTGGCAGTTTTAGTGTGATTATGCTATTACTATTTTAGGGGGAAAATGAGACGTTGATGGATAAGATTATGTTGAGAGAGAAGAGTGTTACAGCTAGGAAATTGGATGTAGCTTGAGCTCTAGATTTTCAATAAGGCGAAGTTATATGTTAGAACACGGTCTGACCAACCATTTAAAAGTGACTCTTTGTTAAAAAAACGAGGTGGTAGCGACCTAAGACGAACCAGTGGAGGTGTTAGCGATTTTTCCAAGTGTTTGAGGACTCTGCATACTTCAAGTTCAATTGAGAAATGGTCGTCAGGTTGGAATCTGTTAGGTGTGTCTCGCATTGTATGAGAGATAAATGATAAAGTGCTTAGTGTATTTAAGGCACCATTAGATTTAGAAATTATATCTAATGTAGCTGATTTTGGTGACGGATTTGATGCCACTCCTAACAGCTACTAACTCAGCACTGATATTCTGGCTGATGTCTATGTTTTAAATTTTATTAGATATTTTTGTGTGCACACTTAAACTCTTTTCCTGGTATACCGTAGGAACTTGGATGAATTATACATATTCGTTTCCTTGTAATCTTTGGACTTAACAGCCAAATATTACATGTTGATAAGAGTTATGTTAACATGTGCATATCCAGTGTGTTCTAACTTTGTATACATAATCTTAAAAAACACAATATAATTTGCATGAACACTAAATGTGCTAATAATTTAAGTACAATAGCTAAAAGAAGTAGAATAAGGAATTATAATATACATGTTGTTCTTTCACTATATAGGACAAGATTTAAATTTAATTTAATTACAATACCTGTAGGTAATTAAATGGCAAAAGGAAGGCAAAGACAATGCAATAAGTTGCGAAGTTGTTGTAGCTTGAGCCACTATTATGGCACCCAAATTCTTCTTCTTATACGTAATTAAAACAAATAATTATACTGCTAAATCATTCAGTTCTACCCACATTCTTTTTTTACTTTGAAACCTAAAAAAATACATTGTATATTGCCTACTCTTTCAATTGTGATATTTTGAAATCTAATTGATGATGGATCGACACTACCAAGTTACTAAAACAAAATAAAACCTAATTTTAATAAAATTAAAGAGGAAATCACCTGATAGTAAGAAATTCCTTAAAATCCAACAAGCAATGACCAAGATCGAAGCAAACTGGATCTCAATGCCTAGTCGCAATCAAATCGGTGATCCCTGTCGACAGAATGGTAGGAAAAGGGGGCGGATTTTAGGTTGCGGATGGGTAGGGGGAAGTATATTATTTTAGGATTTGGGGAACTGCATACGCGACAAATGAAAAGAAGGAAAAAGTCGGGCCTGAGAATGAAAAGAAGCGAGCGTGGGGAAATTATGCAATTTACTATTTTTTAATAAATAATGAAATTATTTCTCATGGCCTCCCTTCAAAATAATAATTAGCCTCTCTAATTAATGAGATTTAAAGTGAAATATGTAACTTGAATTTGTAGGTTGATTTCATTCATGATGTGGTTAGCAAGACCAGGATGAATTTTATAATAATAAGGTTGCAGATGAGGCTATTCAAATGCTCTAATCAACTTTATTGTAGACTATAATGCGAACTCCTATTATTATTGTCAAACGGTTACATAATAAATGGAAGTTTCAACTGATTACTTATGTAATGGAAACTCCAATGCCTACCTGTTACTATATGTGAACCAATATAATGAAACTTCAATACTTCTTCTAAAGTCATTAATGTTATAAAATGGAATATTTGTTCGTGATGTAATTAGCTTCATTCACTATGTTTTCTGAAAAGGTATTTATGTTAATTGTAATCGGTACTTTAACATCGAGAAACAGAAATATATGTGTGTGAACATACAATAAAAATATATTCTTTGTGAACTTGTGTAATTACACACAACAGCATGTATGCTCATTTATTATTATTATCTTTCGTGATATGTGCATTTCCGTTATTTGGTATACTTAATTTTTTGAATCTTACGTTCATAAATGGAACATAATTAAGTTATAAGTGTTTGAATAAATTTGGCGTTTGATTGATGTCGGCATAATCCGACGTCATTCTGATGCATTTGTAAATTTTTTGGTTAAATAAATGCCATCATAATGATGTTGAAAATTTCAGAAGTCATTCCGATGTCTTTATTTATTTTTGGTAAGAAGCATAAGCGTCGTTGCAATGGCATCGAAAGGTACCGACGTCATTTCCATGCAATTCCAATGTATTTATAATTTTTTTGGGATAAATAAATGGTGTCGAAAAGTTCCGATACAATTTCGAAGATATTGTTCTGATTTACGAATTTTTGATGCCCCTTTTTGGGCGTCGAAACGGCATCGGAAGATTTCGTAGTATTTCGGCCTTCTTCTAGTAGTGACCATTTTAAATGTTAAGGGAAAAACCGAACGGTGATTTGTAATCAAACATAATATAGAAGTAATATATAATCATCTTGAGCTTTACGTGAAGCTAAATGACATAAAAAACCAAAAGCATGCTGTGAGCTAGACAACAATCAAGTTAAAATACATTTAAAAATGGGTGGAAGGAATAATATTTTCGGATAGTACCTTTCAAGGTTTTTAATCTCGGATATCGATCGCGTTTCGTTTTGGGGATTTTATAGACTTGATCTCGTATCAGAGGAGATCTCGGACGAGATGAGTCTAACTCGGGAGTTCGTCTCAAATTTCCATCTCGGGTCTGAAAGTTCGTATGGGAAAAATCTCGAGTTACATAATATGTTACAAAATGATATTTTTTACAAAATGATTTTTATGAATGCTATTAAAATCACAGTAACTTAAACTTGAATTATGAATTGCAAACTAACTTTATTATTCTTTATTTTGCGAAAGATCATTCATACTCTAAATCATAATATGCTTAAAACGAAATATTAGTAGACATAAAACATTAAAAGGATTCTAAACATTAAAAAAATCATCTTAAATAGACCATAAAATACATAATTTCATAATTTCATAAGTAACATGTACACAAAAAAGACTGTAACGACCCGGATTTTCAGCCATTGAATTCTGAATATTTAAATTGGTTTAAATATTTTTATTTGAATTATATATAGGAATTTATGATGAATTTATTTAACGAAGTTTAAACGTATAATTTATAATATAAACTAAAACGAGTTCAAAATGGCGCGGTAGTTTGAAAATTCGATTTCAAATTTCAAATGAATGTACATGATTCAAAATAAATCGGATTTTAGCGAAACAAGAAATATTTGAATCTGTTTGAAAATATCTTTCCAACGAATGTGAAAAATCCAGATTTAATAACGGGAATAAAAAGTTATGTCCAAATCAAATTTAGAAATAGTCGCTGTAGAATCGTATATAAGCCATAATGGTCTATTCAATATAACTAGAGATTTGTTATGAATTTAGGCAAGGTTCTTTTGAGGCGTAGCTATAATTTAATTTTTAGAATTTTACTGTAATTTTTAATTAATTAAATACACAACTTTTTATTTGAAGTATTTTGCACCCTATATCAATATTTTGGGGTTCATAATATAAGTTAAACTACCGATATTATTATATTTATGGGATCATGGCATCTCGCTCGACACGGTAGTATTTTTATTTTTTTTCTATATCAGTCTGTAAGTGAACTAGATCTTTGTAGCAGAGTAAGCATGATTAATCGAAGGTAAAAGAAAACTTAACACATATAAAACCCGCACATTCCCTACTTAAATACTAATAATAATAATAAATAAATAAAAAATTGAAGAATGACTATTGGTTTCCAATTCTCCACGACTGAAAGGCTAAGGTACATGCAACACTAACCTAAAACTAAACCAACCAAGAAGTCGAAGTTGCGTGTGATACATGATCTATGATGTATCCAATATATTTACATACAAGTTTAATACAAAAGGGTAAATTAAGGATAGGGCTTTAGAAACTCATCTGTATCTTTGACGAAAAGAAAACCATGTTCATAAATTTAGCAATATACACGAAAATTTGGAGTAGCACTAAGCAGGAGAGAAAATTCATGTTCATTAAACGAAAGAAATGTGACTATCAAACTTGAGAACATCGTGACTGGAAAGCTACAGACAGGCGTGCCCTTCACACTTTCTAAGCCTTGCCAGTCAAGGTACTTCAACGACGTGCCCCTCAAGTTGTTATGTGCCGTGCATAGCACGCTTTCAAAACCGTGAATACCACGGTTCTCAAATCTGTATAAATGAAGCAAGCCGATACTCCTCTCATTCCTTGACTTCAACAAAACAAACACGAAAACTCTCCCCTCAAAAATAGAATCGGCCATCTCGAAATTTCAAGAAAAAAAATCAAAACAAACTCAATTTAAATCCTACAATACTGAGATTGACTGTTTTGAGATTATTAAAACCAGAGCGTCACACTGATTTGCGAAACTCGCAACTCGTTCACTGTTATGTTCTTCTGATGGTCACCAGCACAACCAGGGCGGAGATCTGTTGGAGCTAGTTTTCGAGCTGGGGGGATGAAGGAAGGAGGCGAGTTCATGAGGGGAGGCGTGTGCATCAGTTGGATTTCAGGAGTTGAACGAGATTCCGGTTATTACCCATTTCCGGGGATTTAAGGGAAGATGCGTGACGGTGTTCCAGGTGTAGTAGTGGAAGATGCCGGCATCACAACGGCGAAGTCGAGGCGGACTTCAGTGATCTTGGGCGCCGCTGGTAAACGATTGAAAGGGGGACGCTGGGTGTTTCGTGAATTGTAGAAAAAGGGAGCAGTGAGGGATTTGACAAGTCCAGTTCTTTTTTTTTAGAAGTTTGAGGTGCTGACAATTGTTTGGACGGAGGAGCAATAATAGGAAATGCGGCCATTTTCTACAGGGGTTCATGATGGGTTAGTGCGACAGTATTAGGCAATCAACGAAATTAAAATGAAAATTTGACAAAGTGGTCATATTAGAATTGGAACGAAGGAGTCTACATCGATGAACAGTGGTGACGGAGAACGAGCTACTGAAATTTCGTGATCAAATCAAACGCTTGTTTGATTTTAAATGAAACCCAAAGAAGAGCCGTCAACTGCAAACCGATGTGAGTAAACTCACTAGCTCTGCCTCGTTTATATTTTTATATAAACGAGTTCTTTTTTTTAAATTTATTTTATACTGTGTGATGGTTGCTTGGTTGAAATATTTGATAAAATTGGTTGATAGGATTACATCGTTGATCGATTATTAGTTCTGATATTTCATACTGATGTGAAATGATATTATTGATGTTATTAACATCTGTGGATGCAGGGAAACAGGTTGGAGGGACCCAACTGGGTTCCTCAATATTTATATTACTGTTTTTCCTTGGTTGTGATGTATGATAGGATATATATAATCAGTAATTGACTTTGTCGTGTTGAATTACCCTGACCTAGAGTTTTTGGTATTTAAATACCATAAAATATTTTCAGGTATCGAAAGGGAAATTGGAGTGTTAAAAAGGAAACTTATTTTCAAAAATAGAGATTTAATTTTGAATAGAGTTGAAAATAGAAAACTTGTTCAAATGAAAGAATCAAGGATTTGTTTATGAATGAGAACATATATTAGTTGAATTATTTATCATTGGATATATTTAAATATAAATTCAAATTTGCATTTATATGGAAAATTGGAAATTTGATTAAATTAGAAAGTTCTCAAAAAGGGATATAAAATTTGATTATGATTTGGTTAAAAGGATTTTAATCCAGTTTACAACCATAGTTTGTAAAAATGGCTCGTAAGAAAAGATGAGAGTTCGAATAAGGATTTATTTAATCAACTAAAGGGAGTTGGTTAAAATAAGGCAAAAAGGTTTACTTGATTAATTAATTAAGCAAAGAGAGTCAACGGAAATTTCCAATGAAAGAAGGGGGTTATAATACCATAGTTGAATCAAATGGCAAATAAGAGCTGTCGAGGAAGTTACCTAATTAAGGAGTGGGAGTAATTTATTAAGAGAATATTATATTTATTATAAGGATTTAGAAATGAGATCGAACTATTTGGGTTTAAAATGAGAAGAGGATTAAATTGGGGTCAGAAAATGAAATATGATTTTTCCTATATAATGTAATTAAAAGTATGACGATATTCCAATGCTAGTAGGAAGGGAAGTGGTTTTAAAACTATAGATCAATTTTGAAATGATAAGAGTTATGGAAAATGGTTCGATAAATTGAAACAATGTTTCAAGATTAAAAGAGAATAAAGAAGTTTGGTGAAACATAAGGATATTTCTGAACAAAGGAAATGTTAAACGAGATTTTAAACGATTAAAATAAAAAGAAGTGAGACTTATGTGAGTAATTTTGAATAGGGGTTATAAATAGAAGTTGGGGTTAAGATATTATATTTAAGTATAAAAATCTAACTGATTTGATTATATATAGAAGGAATATGTTTACGATTAAAGTGAATAACGGTTGAAGCAAAATATGTTGCAAAACGAGATATCTAAAAGAAATTTTAGATTTGAATTATGAAATCGAAGTGGAATTTGAATAAGGAAGGGAAATGGATAATCGTTTAAAATGAAAACGATGAATTTTATTCCAACATTTGGAATATAAATTGTAATAAATGTTTTGAAAATTCTAGATAGCGATTTTAACGCTACCGCTATAATAAGTGTTGGTAAATTCTAGACAGCGATTTTAACGCTGCTGTTATAAAGGATGTTTTGAAAATCTTAACAGCGATCTTAATGCTATTGCTATAATAAATGTTCTAAAATTTTAGACAGCGGTTGTAACGCTGTTGTTAAAAGCAATGTTTTATAAATCAAATATTTGGAGACAGCGATTATAACGCTACCGTTATAATCAACATGTTTCTGTAAAGGAAGTGTGTTCTTAGATTTGAATCCGAGAGTTACATAAGAAGTTGTTAAAGATTTAAAAGATAAACTTTGACCATTTCAAAGTTAAAACATTGTTCAGTTAAGGTCTGAGAGGTAATTATACCCTAACTTAATTGACTTCCTTCTTAACTAAGGAATGGTAAGGTTTGATCGTGAAGGAATTTTGGAAATGTTTTCCAAACGAGAATCAGAAATGTTTTCTGATAATAGAAATAAGAATTTAGAATATATAGAAACATGAGATAAGTAAATTTATGAACTAAAGAGATAAACGTTGAATGATGATTGATCGATATAATTTCCATTTGGAAATGATATCGTTGTTTGCACACTTGTTTTCCTTTGATAGTTAACTCACCGGCTATCGAAGTTTTGGACCATTTTAACGTTGTTAATATGGAGAGACCGGTTGGATTATTATCCAAAGAACCACTCTGTATTGGCATAAGCGTTGCGAATCATATATGTCAAGATAATTGAAGACGGAGTAAAGTGCAAGGGCTATTGTATAAGTCTTAGATAACAGTGCCTAAGATGGATGTACGGAATAGTGCCTTCGGTTTGTCCAGAGCCAGGACAACTTGTATGGACGAGTGTCTGACAGAGTATTTCCAAAGAGATTACGTACGTTGATTCTTTCAAACGTACGAAGTTGGTGGCATAGAGGGGAAACTTCTTTAGCCTCACAAACTGAGTATTTTTGTGGGAATCAATTAGTGATTTCCGATGGATCTGACGATGTGGCATTCAAAGTGAATGGTGGCCAGATGTTCTGGAAGATAATTCAAACCTCAAGCCTCACAACCCGGAATTTGACAAAAATCGGGCAGGCAGCATGGCTATGTGGGTCTCACCCATTAGGATGTATAATCACCTATCTAGAGAAATTCCATTTGTTCTTTAATCTATCGATGCTGTCCCTTTCGGGAGACGGTTGCTGATCCCAACCGTTGGTGATATACATTCGATACACTCAAGCGAAATGAGTGGTCGGTCATGTGAGGGCCGGGTTGCAAGATGTTCTTGTTGAACCCAGTGTATTCATCTCTAGAGATACACTATCGGAAGGTGGTCCCATACCTTGTCATGTTGGAAATCCAATCTCCAATAAGCGCCCTGCGGTTTTTGATTTAATATTGTATATGGAGCGTGAGATGCAAGCGTTCCGCTAGATTCTATTTATTTGATGTAGACATTATTATAATATCACTGGATTTGATATCAAAAATATTTTTGGTTATCGTAAGGTAAAAACCATCCGTGTTTATGTGTGGATCGGTCTTACGATTATCATTTCTTTCGAAAGGATTTTGAAAGTTAAACAAATGGTTGGAGTTTACTCACACCAGTCCCATGACTGACCCAGAGTTTATTTTGTTTGTTTTCCCTAAACTCTTGGGTGCCCAAATTTGTACAGGCAGTCAAGTAGTCGGGAGATTTCAGATTTCACTTGAAGGAGCTCGAAGCAGGAGGCTTCACCAGTTAGCTATAGACTATCATATTTTTCCGCTGTGTACTATGTTGTATTTGGAAACAGGTGTTGATAATTGTTCCAGCGATAACTGTTGTGCTCTGATAATGATATGTATATATACAGTTACTGATTTGTATTTCAAAGTTTATGTATTTAATATATTTTTATTCATTCCGCTGTGAGTTTCTGATCTTCGTTTTCTTCTATTCTAATATTTCTTTCTTTCTATTTCTCATCCTCTAAATTCTTTCTTATAATGATTCGTATTTCTGTGCAATTTGAGTTGGACGTGTGGTGTTATTAGTCAACTCGAAGGGTACAGATTCGCGGGTCGTTTCAAAGACGAATATGAAATAAGCATTGTAAAACATATATGAACATAAAATATGGTCAGTTAACATGCAAAATGTAAAATAACAAAAGATTATCAGGGCCAGATTTGAGTTTTTTAATTATTGTTCTAATTCAGGCAAAAATTTAGATTTTAACCGGAAAAATTAAGATCTCGGACGATATTCTAGTATCTCGTCTCGGTCGATATATCGTTCGATATTCTTGGGCGATATATTCGAAAGGAGATTTAGAGTTATATTTGTTGTTTCGTTTCGAAAGGACCCCAAAACGAGATCTCGGAGGAGATCTCGAGCGATATTTGTGAGATTTGAAACAGTGATATCTCTTTTATTTTTTTTAGATGTATTGACTATAAGAACAATAAACTTAGTGGGATGAAAAGCCATAATTGTCATGTTATGATTGAAATTTTGTTAGTTGCTGCTTTGAAATAGTGATATCAGCAAAGATTTTGTTAGTTGGTTTTCGAACTACATTTCTAATATGACAATTTGTGTAGTCGACGAAGAATCGAAATATTTAACTATGAGACCAAAAAGAAAACTCAAGACTTATTTAATATTGTTCGACAGCTGATATAAATTTTACACCAAAGAGTGTGGTGATGAAAAATTAACTGATGGTGTATTTGTCAAAGGCAGTGACAACCCAAATGATCCTATAAATGATTTTCGTAGTGCCTTAACTCATGTTTTGCACTTGACATATCCTACAATGCCTATGGAGGAAGTTTTATTTAGATGCAACCGGTTCACATGTGTTTCAGGATCTGAAATCAATGTACACTCAAAATATAATCTTATTGAAATAAAGCATCTATCACATTATTATAAGTATGATTGTTTTATAATAGCCAAACAAGCTCTTCAATTTTATTATGCTCCTTATCCATCTTTAAGAAGAGATAAAGCAGATTGATCGTATATTTTTAAGACCAAGGTAAGATTTACCTTTGTAGAGAAGAAGAGATATTGTGAAAGATTTCATTCATACAGTACTGACAAATACAAAGCAATAAATAGGTAAAATAACAAAAATATCTTTGAGCAATTATTCCTAGCCTTATTGTCTCATGCAGTAAAAACAGGAAATATGCATGAGCAATTATTCCTGGCTTTATTGTCTCATGCAGTGAAAACAGGAAATATGCATGAGCAATTATTCCTGGCCTTATTATCTCATGTAGTGAAAACATGAAATATGCATGAGCAATTATTCCTGGCTTTAATATCTCATGCTGTGAAAACAGGAAATATGCATGAGCAATTATTCCTGGTCTTATTACCCCCCGGCAAGCTGAAGCGAGGGACGAACTTGAAGCTTGGAGCGTAACTGAGATATTCGATCTTTGCTTAAAGGCTTGGTGAAGACATCCGCCAGCTGATCAACAGATGAAACATGACTGATACGAAGATCACCAGCTTCAACTTGCTCTCTAACGAAGTGAAAATCCAGTCGGATGTGTTTTGAGCGTGTACTGATGACCGGATTTTTGGACATGAACAAAGCACCTACATTATCGCATAGCAGAGTAGGCGGGTCTGGAAGATAAACATTAAGGTCTCTAAGAAGTTGTTGAATCCAGATAAGCTCAGCTGAAGTATACGCAAGTGACCGATATTCCGCCTCCGTGCTTGATCGGGCTACAACCCGTTGTTTCCGAGATGTCCAACTGATTAGATTAGTACCATGGAAAACAGCAAATCCATACTGAGAACGACTATCATCAGAGTCTGACATCCATCCTGCATCAGAATATGCTAGAAGTGATGTTGCTTTGGTAGGCTGAAAGTGCAGATGGTGAGTAATAGTTCCTTTGAGATAGCGTAATATCCGTTTCACGGCTTGCCAATGCGATGTTGTCGGAGCATGCATATATTGACATACCCGATTGACGGAATAAGCTATGTCGGGGCGGGTTATGGTTGCATATTGAAGAGAACCTACAACCTGTCGGTAAAGCTTAGAATCGGAGAATGCTTCACCTGCTAGTTCAAGCTTGGAAGATGGATCTGCCGGGGTAGAAATGGGTTTAGCATCCTGCATTTTGCAACGAGCTAGAATATCATTGATGTAGGCCTCTTGAGAAAGTGTGATACCTGCTTTGTCTTGCTGAATTTTGATGCCAAGAAAGAAATTTAGAGCACCAAGATCTTTGAGAGCAAAACACTGATGGAGGTTTTGGATGAACTGCTGAACCAAAAAAGGGCTGCTACCCGTGACGATTAAATCGTCAACATACACTAGCACATAGATAGTAGCCGAAGGAGTGACACTCACAAATAAAGAAGTATCAGACTGACAAGCTCTAAACCCATGTGAGACAAGATAAGTTTTCAACTTAGTGAACCATGCTCTAGGCGCTTGCTTAAGCCCATATAAGGCTTTGTGTAGCTTGCATACATGGTTGGGCAGAGAAGGGTTTTCGAAACCACGTGGCTGGACCATGTAAACTACTTCTGACAGATCACCGTTTAAGAAAGCGTTGTCAATGTCTAATTGACGAACCAACCAACCATGAGAGAGCGCAATGGACAACACCAAACGGATTGTTGTAGGCTTAATTACAGGACTGAAGGTCTCAAAAAAACCAACCAACCACCTCGCATCTCCACCACGGAAATTGGAGGGGAAAGAGCTTTGATATGTGTTATGTGGGGTAGAACGATTTGATTGACAGGATGTAGTGTTGGCTAATGGAGGCACCGTGGGAGTAGGAAGAATAGCAGCAGCCTGGCGGGTAGTTTCATGATCCAAGCGAGCTTCCTCCTGAAGCAGGAGTCCAACCAGATCATCGACAGAGGAATTTTCAGAATTAATCATGAAGGCAGTGACAAATGGAGCATAGGAAGAGTCCAGGCCTGCAAGGATATGACTGATGAGATCTTCATCTGAAACTAGATGAAGATTCTCAGCAAGAGAATCAGCAATGGCGCGCTTCTTTTCGATATATTCGATCATGGGTAATGCTCCTTTGGAAAGCGACTGAATCTGAGTCTTCATGGCCATGCGACGAGCCCTAGTTTGCACTTGGAAAGAGCGATCAAGAGCAAGCCATGCCGTGTAAGAGGTGGAGCAGCGAGCAACAATTGACAGAGCTCGCTCAGAGAGGGTTGATTTGATCCAAAGCAAGACAAAACGATCCCGTTTTTTCCAATCGAGAAATGTCGGATTTGGATTGGTGGACACAGCACCATCTGGAGTGGGAAGAAACTCGGGTGGGGAATTAGAAGATAAGACGAAGGATTCAAGATCGAAGGTCTCAAGGGCTGAAATGATTGTTGTACGCCACAGTGAATAATTTTCTCGGTCTAGTTTGATGCTAATAGGAGGAATCTGAAAATTGAGTTGAGAAGGGGTTATGGTAGCAGCTGCAAGGAGATTTTGATTTGTAGAATTATTGAGAGACATGGCAACACTTATTTGTGAGTGTTTAGAAGAGCTCTGATACCATGTAGAGAAGAAGAGATATTGTGAAAGATTTCATTCATACAGTACTGAAATATACAAAGCAATAAATAGGCAAAATAACAAAAATATCTTTGAGCAATTATTCCTAGCCTTATTATCTCATGCAGTAAAAACATGAAATATGCATGAGCAATTATTCCTGGCTTTATTGTCTCATGCAGTGAAAACAGGAAATATGCATGAGCAATTATTCCAGGCCTTATTATCTCATGCAGTGAAAACAGGAAATATGCATGAGCAATTATTCCTGGCTTTATTATCTCATGCAGTGAAAACAGGAAATATGCATGAGCAATTATTCCTGGTCTTATTAACCTTTGATGGATAAAATATTTTGGATGAGCAAGCATGCCAAGCGAACATCAAAGAAAACAGTCAAATAATAAAAATCAACGATCAAACTGATTTTGAACCTCAAAATGATGGATCAAATGTATTATTAAAAGCATCTGAGGCCATAGAGGAAAACAGTATAAAGTGATCTGAATCAGAAAGCGACATAAAATGATTAATAATGCACATTTTGGTAGAAGGTAATTTATGTTATACTTTTTTCGCATAATTAAATGATATGTTATAAGTTGCTCGCCATCACATATGTTTTACAAAATATGTTTTCCATAATAAAATAGTATATTCTACCAAACGATAGTTTTGTCTTAATATGTTTCTCATATCTAAGTAATAACTTCCGGCATAATGCATGTTTGTCAAAATTAAATTATTTATTTCTCATAAATGATGTTATACCTGTGACAGGTTCTATTATGTCCTTTTATTAGGAGACATGGCTTTTCTTAGTCTTGTTGTCTCCCTTCTAATTCTCGGAGAAGGAAAGTTACTAGAGATAGCGGCAGTGACCAATCATAGGAGGTGGCTCGTCCTGTGGTGAGAACTGTGCTAAAGGCTGATGGATCATAAGTATTGCATTTATTTCCCGTATGGTATATCATATATATATAATCATGATAAGGTATGCATATACTTAGGTCGTCCGTGAAATACGTATATGTATAATTATATCTATGTATTAAAATAATGATTTTGTGAACACGTTTATCCCATTGAGATATGTTTAAGTATTTGGAAATGTTATCCAAGTTATAAAATTACATAGTTAGTAAGAGATCAACTAAATGAGACTTTCTTAAATGCTTTGAGTAGTAAAAGATATAACAATTGATAATAAAAAAGGAATAAATGCTTCAACATATATTTTTTTAGGTGACCAACTTTGCAGTGGGAAATTAGGAAAATAGGGACTACATTAGTTACTTTATTAGTTTCCAGGTCTATCTTTTTAACGCATTAGTTTTAAGGCCATTCCAACACAAATTTACAATTTTACCCTTAATTTTACTGAAAAAAGGTTTGGCTATAATCTTCAATCAATAAGGTTTATCATATGTCTCTTTTCCCTAATTCATATCTTGTTTCAATTTTTCAACTGCCGAATTAAACCTAGCCATTTCCATTAAAAAGCGCATATCCTTTCTTCAATTCTATTGCTTTATCAGGCCTTTAAGATTTTGATTCAGTGTTTAGTTCATTCTACATTGCAGTGAGGAAAAAATCAAGGTATGTTATGTTAAATCGAGGTTATATTATGTGGATTTGCTTTTAGGTTATATTAAGTTTTCGAATCTAACCTAGTTATTTTGAAGCGGTTTAGATCCATCTCTGTTTTTATTTCAAGCTACTGTCTGTCTTCTTAACTTTCGTACTGGAAGAAGAAATCGAAGGAAATCAAGGTGATGTTTACTGTTGTTTATGATTTTTTATTTCGATTCCTAAGTATATGCTTCTAATCCGAATTTTATATTTGCATGCGATCGAAAAAACTGATCAAAGTAATTCAAACATTATTAAGTTAATGCATGGCTTGCTGATTTTGTTAGTATATGTTATCCTTCAATTTAATGTTATTTTAACAGTTATTTTGGTAGTATTTTTTCATTATTAAGTAAATTTAACTGTTATTTAATGTTATTTTAACTGATTTTGTTAGTATATGGCTTGCTGATTTGATCCATCTTCACTTTGATGGTTTGGTAAAAAGTTTCACTTTGATGGTCTGTCACCACTGCTTCCTTTACTTCTTGGTATTTTATCTATAGAGTAATATGTAGTATTTTTTAATGTTGAGATTCATATATTTTGTTAGAGAACTTAATGCATATGTATACACTCAAACATGTATTTGTATGTGTAGTTTGTATGGCTTTGTATCATGGCTGATAGTGAGTATAGTGTCAGTTTTGTTTGAAATGCTTCTTTCATTTTCAAGTTCATTGCTATTGTTTTTGATAAAATATGAATTATGTAATGCTGGTTAATTTGTGGGATACATTATGCATGTACCTTATCTTTGATTAATATTGGAACTTGACAACGAAAACAAATACCAGCAAGATCATGCTATCATAATTTTTACTGACTAAACTTAATGGAGGCTTTGAATTTTTTTTCTTTATATGCTCATGGTAATTTTTTAATGTTTTGTAATTTTTTAATATTCTTTCAGTAGTTGAAGAGAATATGGAATTTTGGTTGGAACTAAACTGTTTAACACTCTAAGAATATGGAATTTGCATGTGTACCCTCTACTCTGTACATATTTCACCATTTAACACTCTTGAGTTCTTGTAACCGACTTAAGTGTATTTTCCAAGACAGTTGTATCTAGCAGGAATTTATACAACCTTTAAGTGAATGTTTATCTGATTGAAAATATTGACCCACTCTTTCATTTAGGTTTATGCATATTCTTTTTTTAGTATGTACAAAAAACTAGTCGAAAGTATAATATAGAATGTAACAATTGCTATTGATCAAATAAAGCAATAGTTTGTTCTCTTTAGGAAGCTCATGCCTCTTTTTTTTGACGTATACTACTGAAAATGGACTTGCATATGAAATTGGATTGCTTACTATTAATCACCCTTTTATTACGATTATAAAGGAGAAGTAAATATATGGACTGTTAAGTATATTGGTTTATTCAATATGAATTTAATATGTAACATTTTTTATTTTATTTTGCAGGATCATCATGTTAACAAGAAATCAAGGGAAGTAAAAGAGGGTGCAATGTATATTTATCAATAACGGCAGAAAACAGTGTATCAATTTAATATCTTCAAATACATCTTTTTGTGAGCTTCATTCTCAACAAAGTGACGAATTACAGACAAGGGATTTTAAAAAAAATCTGTAAGTTTACTTTATTTTATTTGCATTGTGGTATTCATTTTAACATTGTGAGTAGCACACTGCAACATATGTGTTTAATACAATTTTCCATTCCTACACTATTATGCAAATAAAATAAACAAGATATGTAGTAAAATCAAAAATTAACGTTCTATTCGCGTCCTATAAGATAATCATCGTTATATAATTATTCTTGAAAGTTAACATTCTATCCGCGTCTAGGAACGATTAATCTTATACGAATTGAATAAAGGGGAAGTTAGAAGTAAAGAAAATTAACCTATGATTTGGACACATCCAAGGTGAAACCTACACAAAATTTACCTCCAAAGGATACCGAAATATTTATACATGAGTGCCCGTGTATGAATAAGAAAAAGCAAGATAACACATGCAACAAGCTGAATGTACATGAATGGAAACTTGGAAAGTGTCAGCCATGCAAACAAAACGAATACCTATGAAATGAAACTATGAAATCGTCAACCTGCAATATAAAAGGAAAAGGGTTTAATTAATAATGGTGTTTTGTACGAAAAATCCATATCCTTTGGAACAAAACATCGTTATATGATAACTTAACTTAGATCATTTCTTTACACGTAATCTTAGCTAAAGTCCATGTCCATTTAAAACGAAATAAGTTTTCCAAAAAACATCGAATTAACAAATCCTTTTGATCAGTGAATCTCAAATTTTATTAACTAGTGATATCAATTATTTAAAAAATGTGTTGTAAAACATAGGTGTTTGTGTAACATATATAATATATATGTATGTGTATATAATATCGGCTGCATGCCAGCACCCAAACCGCGTAGCACCTCTATGTCTTCTTTGATTTTTACCATGCATTTATGTTTCTGTTTATTTCTACTGATTTATTTACGTATGAGCTTAATTGAAATACAAATGGGATTGTGCGAAACGTAACATTAGGTGATCGATTAGCCCTTTTTGTCTATTTTACGTTTATTTTTATATACTAGAAATATGAAAGAAAGTTCCAGATCCAATGTCATTCCATTTCAGCATTTGACCAGCAAAGAAAGATAAAATGAGTATTTTATTGTTTGCATCTAGCTCAGAGATTAAAAATAAATAAAAATAAACTTGTTGAACATTTTAATTAATACAAATACTGCTAATGTTGCGAATAGATAATTTGATAAGCAGTGCATATGTGATGGTGATTAAAGAATTTTAAAATATAATCTGATGTGTAGTTTTGTTTAGTACTGATTTTTTTTGGGACACTGTACTTAGTACTCAAGGCATGCCAATGTAAGTTGCTTTAATTAGGTCTGCTATGACTGTATGTATTGTTGTTTTTGTATTTATTTGATTTAATATGCTTTTTTAAAACATGTTTATATATGCAGGATTTTTTATTAATGTGTATTTTTTTGCTGTTGTTTAGGATGAAAATAATCCAAAAAGTATGACAAAGGATATAATTCTTAGCTATCAAGGCACTTCAAATTCTAGTCTTGGTACACATTCAAATTCTTAATACAAAATTTCAATGGAATCGGATGAAGAGATGGTAGCAAGTAAACAATATGTCAATAGAGTTGAAGACGAAGTAAATTTGGGCAGTATAAAAAATGATGAAAAAATGTATGGATCTTATTATTGCAATCTAGAATCATTGCACAAAACATTTGTGAAATTAAGAAGCAAAAGGATTTTGAATCAAGATTTGGTGGAAAAAATGAATAAAAGTCCATTCAAAAACTTCTTAAGAGTTTTTGTTGAAAACAAAATAACAAGGAGTGATTTTAGGAAAAATTCAAAGACATTAGATGATGTCATTCGAACATATAATGTGGATGAGAAATCATTTCAAATAGGAGGAAAGTTGTTAAAACTAACAGAAAAAGATGTTAGTTTGATATTCAGTTTTTCGATTGGTGGTAAAGAAATATTTCCTATTAAACATTCCGGTAGAAAGTCGGTACCGAAATTATATCATGAATTCATAGATTTTCACTTTCAAAATAGCAACAGGATTACAAAAAAGATGTTAGAGGAGAGATTAGAATTTTTGGTTTCTCAAAGATATCAAGGGGAAGATTTGATGAAATTAATTATCATATTGTTTGTGGTGTCTTTCTTGTATCCGAATAATCAGGGATATTTGTCATGGAGCTTCATTCCATATTTACTTGATTGGGATAATATGAATTCAGTATGTTGGTCAAAGTTTGTGGTTGATACATTGAATAGGAATTTGGAGAAATTTGTTGATGATTATTGAGGTACACCTGGTTGTATGTTGTTCTTACTGGTAAGGATTTTTCTTTTCTTTTCTTTTCATTAGTTTTAAGTTCCTTTGTTAATTTATTTTATATTTAATATAGTATTGGATATGTGAAAGAACAACTCTCATTAAAGAAAAAAAATGTTATAGGATATCCTCGTTTCATTAAGTGGAAGTTATCAAATTTGAAAAATCAGTTGACGTACGCAAATTGCAAACAATTGAAGATAATCGAGTATTATTAGTTTTATTTGTCAAATTTTTAATAATTTTATATGCAATTTTAAACTTTAGTTATTTGCATGTATCGCATCGGCTGAAACAATTCCAATATTATTAAAAAAATAATTGTCAAATTTGTGAACTTTCCTACTGGATTATTAGAAAACAAAAATTCATCTTTTTTAAGAAAATGCATAAGCGTCCATTTGTCTGCATTTGTGGTTCACACATATTATTTCAAACACTAGTAATATTTGACTGAAATGAAAAAAATTATAATTTTTTTAAAAACTGATAATATTTTAAAATCCACATTCCACTGCAAAATTCTTAGCATCTGTGTACTAATTTCCCTTTTAGAACTACCATACTTCATCTGTTAGACTTTCCTTCTCTATTTTCAAACTTTTAACTGTAATATGTTCAATTAATAAAACAGTTTTTTGATGAAATTCCGGAAGTTAGTGAAGTTGAGAATGATTTGCTTGAAACAAACAAGGGTTAAAGTGGTCAAATTATTAAACTGAATGAAGAAAGCCCTAAAAGATTCAATACTGCTAATGTTAGAAAGCGTGTCTGGCACGTTGAAAAATAATCTTGTTCATGTGGCAGCAAAGCCAAGTGGATTCATTGAGAGTAGAATTAAATAAGGTTAAAAAAAAGTGTCATCGTTATCTACAATCATAGATGAAAAAAAAAGAAGACAATTGATGGAACAAGAGTTGAAAGAAATCAAAGAAAAGTTGAACTTTGAAAATTATATATCAACTATTCCAGAATAGGTTTTTGAATCAGACAAGGAGGAAAAAATAAAAGGAGAAGATAAAAATGTGGATATCAAAAGCAATGCAGAGGACACTACTGATTTCAAAATGAAAAAAAAGAGTATGTTTTGATAATTATATTTCATTGTTTTAAATTTATTGTGTGAACTATGGTAAATATTCCTTGTTTATATTTTGTTTAGGTTGATCATTTAAATGACGTTCAAGAAGTTGCAAGAATATTTTCTGCTCCGGATGTTGAATTGAAAAATTCAAATGTTATTTCAAAAAAAAGAAATAAACTTTGTGTGAGCAAAAAAAGAAGGTTAGTGAAGTTTTTAGATTTACAAATATATTACTTAATAATGTAAAATAAATGAATGTAATATATTAGTTTATGTTTACTACTGGTTGATGATAAAGATGAATATCCAAATTTTGATTTGGATATTACACAACAGTTTTTAAAAACGGCCAATGAAGATCAGGGAAGTATTGAACTTCTGGATTTTGAATATAAATAAAAAAAGAACAAAAAAGCTGCTATTTCTATTCCTTCCATGATAAAGAGAATTAAAAAAGAAATAAGGGTTCCCAATGAAGATCCAGATTTTGTTTATGCAAAAGCGGTTATTCCTAGCAGTATAATATACGATATAGAACATTGTGATTTGATTCATGATATGAATCAAGAAATGAGTAATGTCATAAAAACTTTCTTCAAAATTGTTGATAATAACAAGTAAGTGTTATATTTTTATTCTTTCATTCATTACAATTATGAAATAAATGGTTTTTTTCTATATTTATACAGCGAGATAGCATGGAGTTATGATGATAAGTCATTTGATCTGGAGATTACAAAGGAAATGATAGGGGAATTAATTTTTAATCATTATGCATTTGGGCAGGTATTTTATATATTACTTAATACAACATTAGGATGCAAAAATTGTTTTATTACATACAATTGTATAATTTTCAAACAATCTATATGTTTGATCAAGACCAGTATTTTGCTGTGAAGATCATCTAATTGTTGAAACAAATGTCAGTTTTTAACAGGAGATTGGACACTATAATGTTGTAATCATTCACTGCTTGCATACTAAAGTTCTTAGATATTAACTATTCTGTTTATAGAAACATAGATGCTCAGATCCTTTATGGAAAGTTTATTTTTAGTTACTACTCTAGCACTTCTTATCGACTATTGTCTTTTTAATAAGTATTCAACATTAAAAAAAAAATTGAACATACACCTGAATATTAAAAATCATTATTCAAGTAATATTTTACAAAGAATGTTGAAAACCTATATAAATTTTATTTTGAACATACACTTCTTATCAACTCTTGAAATTTAAACAATTCATGTTTTTTCTGTTGTGTAATTAATTTCTTTTGCTTTTAATATATAAATTATATACAATTTCAGAAATGGATATAGAAGTTTTATACAACTTAAACTAAAGCTCATTTAAAACATAAAATAACAAACAAGTTGATCATCATTTGGGACCAAAACTGGAAGAATAAATTAAAAAAATAAAATTCAGTCTTGAATTTTAGGCAGTAGCCATTGATATTGAATTTTGAATAACAAATTACTTTGCATTTGCACATTAGTTGGCTTTAACGCTAAGAGTGAGGAAGAAAAAAAGGTGAGAAAAAATACAAAGCAACTACACATCATGCATTTTGAATTAACTACTTTATTTTTTTAATTGTTCAGATAATAGATTAGTATTGGGAGCGAAAACTGAAATGCCTAAATGAATGTGAAAGCTTCGTTTATATAAACACTGTTATGACCGTAAGTTTATGTTTTTCGTAGTATGTCAATATACTATAGTTTTATGTTTAATTAATTACAATATACTAATTTGAACATGAATTTTTTTGTAGAAAAGTGCAACCACATGCTTGAATAGCACTAGAGAATCTACATTCGTACCAGCTGTACAAAAAGCCCTTTCAAACAGACTGTGTTGTAGCATATTGTTTCCTATCAATGATGTACATCATTGGACTCTTCTGGAATTAGATATTGCGGATACTAAATGGTATTTGTACGATTCTCTTCAACCCTGTCGTGCTTCATCTAAAAGAAATAACCACATGAAAGCAGTGCTTAAAATTGTAAGTTTTTTTTTATTTTTTAAAATAAAAAGTGTTAAGTTTAAGATTGTTCTCTTTTGTTCATTTTTTATGTAATGTTTTTGCAGAAAAGTGTTGTAGAAGATGCTGCAACAAAATTAAAGAAAGAAGGATTACCAGTGAAGTTAAATAACAAAAAAGTGGTTTTGAATTCGAAGTGTACACAACAGTCTAATGGGTAGTTTATGCAAATTGATTTATTTCTTATTTAGCAGTCTAATGGTTAATTTTTATAAAATGGATTATATATTATCTTATATAGCAAGTTTTTGGTGAGAGTCCATATATCCATGTCCATGTCAACAAAAAGATACTATTTTACCATATTTCTTGTTAAGTTTTCCATCGCTGCTACTTGCATTAACTACGAAATTTAGTATTCGGATATGTTCACACAAATACGCGTACGTTGCCAATGTACATTGTCAATGTACCTTAGATATCTTTGAATTGTGCATGTACGTGTCGACGTTAGGATGAACTTTATTAATACGTTATATTTATTTTGAATTTGGGGATTCAAGTTATAGGTTTCAATGTCTGAACCGACATATAGTAGTTTCATGTATTCAGATTTGAAATCTTAATCATGTGTACATTGTAAAAGTATTACATCTATATCTGGAAATTTTGCAGATTGTAGAAAGAAAGAGTTAAAAAAATTCAAAGTATAGGCCTAGCGTTTTGGTTTAGAACATTAGTCAAATAGGAGTGATTCTAATGATTGGTTAAGGAACATGGAGTCCACCCTTCTTGTCTAGTGGAGAAGATACATTATTAAAATCATCCATTAGTATCCGTGTATTAGAAATAGAAGTAGATTGTTGGAAGAGGCTTATACTTTCACTAGAACAATTGCTTGCGTATATAACTGTGAAGATCCTAAGGAAACCCCCTTTATTGACAGCAGAGACTGTTATATTCTGATATGAATAATGTATAACACTATTATACATTACAATCCTAAAGCAATAAAATTCGGCCAGTAATCAATTAAGAATCATTAGTCGAATGCTTCTAAAAACTTTGCAGCATATTAGAAAATATAGGTAAAGTAGCGGTAGATAGTTTAGTTTCAATTTTAATCTTTGTCGGACAGTCAGTTATAGTCAGCTATAGTTTAGAACATGTAAATCCATTTATAGGTCCACATGTATGTATGTTATCTATTGTTTGGCTGTGTTAGATATATAATATACATTAGTGATCACATCATTATACTTATATATTTATCATGTTTTAAATTTTCAGAGTTGATTATGGACTATTTGTGATGCTAAACATGGAAAGAAGAGTTAAGGGATTGAGCTTTACTGAAGATGTATCTGAAAATTTGATAAGAAAAATGAGAGGACAAATAGCACACGACATTCCATCTACAGTTGGACAGTTGAAAGATTCTACAGTTCGTATCAAGGATAAAATGTTGAAGGTTGAATTTTATTTTCTGTTTCTTAGTCTTTCTTCTTTTTACGTTTTTGTTAAATTACTGTCATGTAAGTTTGGCGAATTGTTGGGGTATTTGAAATATATGTAGTCTATTGTGTAAGTTTGGGGTATGCAGAACAAGATTAGAGTAGTTTATTGTAATTTGTTCTAGTTTGTTGACAGTAGAAAGCATGGCAGTAGAAAGCATGAGTGGTTTGTTGTAGTTTGAAGTTTTAAAATCAAATTCTGTGTTGTTGTTTGTGTCTTTTAATTTTCATAGTTAGCTATGTTGATTTGTTTTTTGGGAAAATTTAGTTGTGCTGGAGCTTTATATATTATCAAGTTGTTTCTTGCCAAAAGTGATTGCTCTCCGATGATTGATGGTTAAGTTTGGTGTGAGTTCCAAAATAGTGACAGTGTCACATTGTATTGTACAATTTGCTTTATTTACAGTTAGCTTTTGGGATGCTCAAATAGGGTATCTTTGGTTATTGATTGTAAGATTGTGTGGTATATGCTTGGTATATATGCACAATAAAAGACAAAAGGAAACCCTTTTCTGGATTTTAATTGTTATGCAGTTACTGTTGATTTTATTTGTTCCTATGTTGTTTACAACAGTGAAATAGCAATATATACAGCACCGTTAAGTAGACCCTTGCTTGCTTGTAGTTACATTACGAAAATGGCTTATAGAAAAGGTCTTTATTTGTTTGTTTATTCTTAGAACTAGTAATTGTGTACAACTCTAGATTGTACGGTATTGTTTGTATTAGTTTCCTACACTTTATTATTAATATATAGTACCAATCTGCTGAGTGGTTTGATGTATTGAATTATCAGCATGAAATAATTTTTTTACATGTTAACTTGCATAAAATCCCCTTTTGTATTATTCATATTTGTATTTTTTGTCTATTGTGTGGATAACCATATTCAAAGTAAAATATGTACAAAGCAAAACAGTTATTGTACTTTAACCGAAATCATTTATAGCGGACGTCCTACCAAGTAATATTATAGAGGAAATCCAAAATAAGAATTTTCTTTGGGAAGAAAAATTAGAATGCAATTCATTAATTAATAAGACGTAAGAGAAGCGAATCATGCCTTTAATAAAAGAAAGAGAGTTGGGTCATCATCTTGGTTATGTAAGTGGTTATGGGTTGATTATGGGCTCAGTTGTTGTCTTTGTTCTGTTCTAATATCCGTTACAAGCTAAATGATAACCTCAATTAAGGTCTAAGTTATAAATTGAATTAAAAGATTTTTAAGAGCACGATTATGGTATAAGTTATGGGTTTAGTTTTGGCTCAGTTATGGGCTCGGTTATGTGCTAGATTAAAGATATTGTTATGACATTAATTATCACCATGGTTATGAGCTCGGTAATTACCTCGATTATGAACTAGGTTTATATCTCGTTTATGGGCTCATTTATTGGAATGATTATGAAATAAAAGACAAGTTAGTAAATATAAAATAAAAATTAAAAAATTAAAAATTAAAAATATAAAGTATTATAAAAAAAATACTAAAATATAAAATATAAATTATGAGCTTGGTTAGAGGTTTGGTAAGAAATCAATTAAGAGTTCAGTTAGGGTCTCGGTTATGGGCTCGATTGGTTATATGATCGATTATAATCTTAGTTGTGCTTCAATTATGAGCAAGGTTTATATCTCGGTAACGGACTCAGTTATTGGTAAGGTTATGGAAAACATTCTAAATTACAAAATACAAATATAAAATATAAAGAATAAAGTATAAAAATTAAAATTTAAAATGTAAAGTATAAAGAATAAAGTATAAAATATAAAATATAAAGTATAAAATATAAAGTATAAAGTATAAAGTATAAAACATTTAATATAAAATTTAAAGCATAAAATATAAAGAATAAAGTATAAGGTATAAATTATAAAGTATAAAATATAAAAAATAAAAAATAAAATATAATTTATGATCTTAATTAGAGGTTTGGTTTATACCTCAGTTATGAGCTTGGTTAGGGTTTTGGGTATAAACTTGGTCACGGGCTCGGTTATGAACTTGGTTATGAGCTCGATTATGAACTTGGTTATGGACTCGATTATGAACTCGATTATGGACTCGGTTATGGGCTTGGTATGAACTCGGTTATGAGTTCGATTACGGGCTCGGTTATGAGTTCGGTTACGGGCTCGGTTATGGACTCGGTTATAGGCTCGGTTATGGGCTCGGTTATGGACTCGGTTATGGGCTTGGTTATGAACTCAGTTAAGGGCTTGGTTATGGGCTCGGTTACGGACTCGGTTAAAGACTCGGTTGCATGCTTGGTTATGTGCTTGGTTATGAACCTGGTTATGCGCTTGGTTATGGGCTCGGTTATAGGCGTGGTTATAGGCTCGGTTATGGGCTCAAATATGGGCTCGATTATGATCTCGATTATGAACTCGGTTATAGGCTCGGTTACGAACTCGGTTATGGGCTCAATTATAAATTCAGTTACAAACTTGTTTAAGTGCTCAGTTATGGGTTTATTTATAGGATTAATTATTGGTTTGGTTTAGAAAATATAAAGTATAATATATAGAGTATAAAATATATTTTATATTATATATTTAAAAAAAATATGAAATATAAAGTACAAAATATAAAATATAAAGTATAAAATATAATATATAATATAAAATATGTAATGACTAATGGGTGTCCATCACCTAGCAGGCAACTGAAATGAAGCTGTAGTGATAGCGCTACCTGCCAAGTACTTGGTAAATGAAGTAGCGTTGTCAAAGCACTAACCATTGAAACGCAAACCGGAATGATTACAACCTACGATGGGCTACTACTGGGACTCAAATTGGCGGTAGCACAAAGAAGGAGACAATCGCCGTACGCGCCAAACATGGCGGAATATCATTTTGTACTTGTTCTAACATATTTACATATATAAAAAAGAGCGTAATCATTTTACTATGCTTAGTTTTCACTTTTCCTACGTGTTTTCCAATATTTTACATGTTTAAATTTAATTTTATATTTTGTGCTCATTATTTTACTTCCCTGCTACATGGAGGCCGTACAGTTCTATATTGTAAAAGACAGCGAATTCATTAATATATTATCTTGTATTCTTCAATATATATATATATATACATATATATATATATATATGCTCTTTACTATGCGGATAAACATTTACAACGTTGGTCCTTAAAGTTCAGAGGATCATTCTTAGTTCGATTATTTTTAATACAAATGAGAGGTAATACAAGATATTTTATGAGATGCATTTTAGAATCATCATTTAGCGATATTAATTATTTAGAGGTTATGCAAGTAGTAATAAATATATTTATTGCAGTAATTTTGGGAGTAGGTTATGTAAGTAATAATAAATATATTTCACGGTATATAAAATATAAATTATAAAATATAAAATATAAAGTATAAAATATGCTAAAATATAAAGTATAAAATATACTTTTTAAATATAAAGTATATTTAAAACATATTTATAATATAAATATAAATATATAATATGCAATATATAATATATTAATTATAATGTATAAAGTATATAATATAATATACAAAGCATAAAATATAAAGTACAAAGTATAAAATATAAAATATAAGTATAAAGTATAAATATAAAATATAAAGTATAAAGTATAAAATATAAAATATAAAATATAAAATATAAAATATAAAATATAAAGTATAAAATATAAAATATAAAGTATAAAGTGTAAAGTATAAAGAATAAAGTATAAAATATAAAATATAAAGTATAAAGTATAAAATATAAAATATAAAATATAAAGTATAAAGTATAAATTATAAAGTATAAAGTATAAAGTATAAAATATAAAGCATAAAATATAAAATATAAAATATAAAGTATAAAGTATAAAATATAAAATATAAAATATAAAGTTTAAAGTATAAAATATAAAATATAAAATATAAAGTATAAAATATAAAATATAAAATATAAAGTATAAAATATAAAATATAAAATATAAAGTATAAAATATAAAATATAAAATATATAGTATAAATATAAAATATATAGTATTAATTATAAATATAAAACATAAATTATAAATTATAAAATAAAAGTATTAAGTATAAAATATAAAGTATAAAATATAAAGTATAAAATATAAAGTATAAAATATAAAATATAAAGTATAAATTATAAATTATAAATTATAAATTATAAAGTATAAAATATAAAACATAAAATATAAAGTATTAGTTACAAATAAAAAATAAAAAATTAAAAATTAAAAATATAAAATATAAAGCATAAAATATAAATTACAAAATATAAAATGTAGGCTATAATGGTTATGGGCTTTGTCATGGGCTCGGTTATGTTCTCGGTCATGTGCTTGGTTATGTGCCTCGGTCATGGGCTTAGTTATGGACTTGGTTATGGACATAAATTTTTATCTCCACGTGTAGCGTTAGTTATGAGCTTGATTAGTGGTTTGGTTAAGACCACAAGACCTCAATTATGAGCTCGATTAGGGTCTTAGTTATGGGCTCGGTTATGGACTTGGTTATGGAATCGGTTATGGGATCAGTTATGGGTCTGATTTTAGCTTAGTCATGTGCTCGGTCATGTGCTTAGTCAAGTGCTCGCTCATGTGCTCGGTCAAGTGCTCGGCCATATGCTCAATTATGAACTTGGTCATAGACTCGGTTATGTTTGTGGTCAAGTGATCGGTCATGTGCCTGGTCATGGGCTTGGTCATGGGATCGGTTATGTTCTCGGTCATGTAATCTGTCAAGTGCTTGGTTATGGACTCGATTATGAGCTTGGTCATGGGTTCAATTATGTTCTCGGTAATGTGCTCGATCATGTGCACGAGCATGTGCTCGATCATGTGCACGGTCATTAGATCGGTCATGTTCTTGGTCATGTGCTCGGTCAAGTACTTGGTCATGAGCTTGGTCATGGGCTCGGTTATGTTCTCGGTCATGTGCTTGGTTATGGGCCTCGGTTATGGGCTTAGTTATGGACTCGGTTATGACATCGATTATGGACATAAATTATTATCTCCACGTGTAGCGTTAGTTATGGGCTTGATTAGTGGTTTGGTTAAGACCACAAGACCTCAATTATGAGCTCGATTAGGGTCTTAGTAATGGGCTCGGTTATGGACTTAGTTATCGAATCGGCTATGGGATCAATTATGGGTCTGATTTTAGCTTAGTCATGTGCTTGGTCATGTGCTAGTCAAGTGCTCGGTCAATTGCTTGGTCATATGCTCGATTATGAACTTGGTCATGGGCTAGGTTATGTTTGTGGTCAAGTGATCGATCATGTGCCTGGTCATGGGCTCGGCCATGGAATCGGTTATGTTCTCTGTCATGTGCTCTGTCAAGTGCTCGGTTATGAACTCGATTATGAGCTTGCTCGTGGGTTCAATTATGTTCTTGGTAATGTGCTCGATCATGTGCCCAAGCATGTGCACGAGCATGTGCATGGTCATTGGATCGGTCATGTTCTCGGTCATGTGCTCGGTCAAGTACTCGCTCATAAGCTCGGTTATGAGCTTGGTCATGGGCTCGGTTATGAGCTTGGTCATGGGCTCAATTATGAGCTTGGTTAGGGTCTTGGTTATAAACTTGGTTATGGGCTCGTTTATGAACTTGGTTATGAGCTTGATTATTAACTCAATTACGGGCTCGGTTACAGACTTGGTTATGGACTTGGTTATGGGCTCAGTTATGAACATAATTGGGTAATCCTGCAACGATTCTGCACTTAGTAGGAATTAGTTAACCGAGCTGGTACCCGTGAAACGTTAAAGACTCACGCACGCAAGGCCTATTTGGGTACCTATAACACGAAAAACACTTCCGCATGCAAGGCCTAATCAGGTACTCCAGCAACGATTCTACACGCAGTAGGAATTATTAATCGAGTTGGTACTCGTGAAACGTAAAAGACTCACACACGCAAGGCCTAATCGGGTACCTATGACACGTAAAACACTTTCGCACGTAAGGCCTAATCGGGTAATCCAACAACAATTCTGCACCTAGTAGGAATTAGTTAACCGAGCGAGCACCCATGAAACGTAAAAGACTCACACACGCAAGGCATAATCGGGTACCTATGGCACGTAAAACACTTCCGCATGCAAAGCCTAATCGGGTACTCCAACAACGATTCTGCACCCAGTAGGAATTAGTTAATCGAGCGGGTACCCGTGAAACGTAAAAGACTCACGTTAACTGAGTGGGTACCCATGAAACGTAAAAGACTCACGCACGCAAGGCCTAATCGGGTACTTATGGCACGTAAAACACTTGTGCATGCAAGGCCTAATCGGGTACTCCAACAACGATTCTGCACCAAGTAGGAATTAGTTAACCGAGCAGGTACCCGTGAAACGTAAAAGACTCACGCAGGCAAGACCTAATCGGGTACCTAAGACACGTAAAACACTTCCGCATGCAAGGCCTAATCGGCTACTCCAGCAACGATTCTGCACCCAGTAGCAATTAGTTAACCGAGCAGGTACCCGTGAAACGTAAAAGACTCACGCACGCAAGGCCTAATCGGGTACCTATAACACGTAAAACACATCTGCACGTAAGGCCTAATTGGGTACTCTAGCAACGATTCTGCACCCAGTAGGAATTAGTTAACCGAGCGGGTACCCGTGAAACGTAAAAGACACACGTATGCAAGACCTAATTGGGTACATATGACACGTAAAACACTTCCGCACGGAAGGCCTAATTGGGTACTCCTGCAACGATTCTGCACTTAGTAGGAATTAGTTAACCGAGCTGGTACCCGTGAAACGTAAAAGACTCATGCACGCAAGGCCTAATCGGGTACCTATGACATGTAAAACACTTCCGCATGCAAGGCCTACTCGGGTACTCCTGCAACGATTCTGCACCTAGTAGGAATTAGTTAACCGAGCGACCACCCTTGAAACGTAAAAGACTCACGCACACAAGGCCTAATCGGGTACCTATGACACGTATAACACTTTCGCGTGCAAGGCCTAATCGGGTACTTCAGCAACGATTCTGCACCTAATAGGAATTAGTTAACCGAGCGAGCACCTTTGAAACGTAAAAGACTCACGCACGCAAGGCCTAATCGGGTACCTATGACACATAAAACACTTCCGCACGCAAAGCCTAATCGGATACTCCAGCAATGATTTTGCACCCAGTAAGAATTAGTTAACCGAGCGGGTACCCATATGAGTTTGTTATATGATCGGTTATTGGTTTGGATTTAGTAATATTATTTGAATCCTTTTTAAGTATAAAATATAAAGTATAAAGCATAAAGTATAAAACATAAAGTATAAAGTATAAAACAAATAATACAAAGTATAAAGTATAAAGTATAAAATACAAAGTATAAAGTATAAAATATAAAGTATAAAGTATAATAACCGAGTATAAAGTATAAAGTAAAAAATATAAAGTATAAAGTATAAAATACAAAGTACAAAGTATAATAAATAAAGTATAAATTTTAAAGTATAAAGTACAATTATGACCTAATCACTTAAGTATAAAGCATAAAGTGTAAATTATAAAATATAAAGTAAAATATAAGTATACATTATTGCTAATGGTATAGGTTAAGGGCTCGTATGTAGGTTTGATATTGGCTCAGTTATGTGCCTGGTTATGGGCTAGGTTAAAGATTTGGTTATGATTCAATTATTACCGTGATTATGTTCTCAGTTATTACCTTAATTATGAGCTAGGTTTAGATCTTGGTTATTGGCTTGGCTATTGGATCGCTTATAGAATAAAAGCTAAATTAGAAAATATAAAATATTAAAAAAAAAATACAAATTATAAAATATAAAGTATAAAGTCTAAAATAAAAATTATAAAATAAAATGTAAATTGTAAATTGTAAACTATAAAATATAAATTATAACATAAAAATTATAAAATAAATTATAAATTATCTAATATAAAATATAAAGTATAAAATATAAATTATAAATTATAAGATATAAAATACGAGTAAAATATAAATAACTAATTTAAGTTACAACCTAGATCATACCCTTGGTTATGGGTTTAGTTTTGGACTCGGTTACGGACTTGATTTTGGAATTTGTTATTGCAAAGAATATGTCTTTCATCATGAAACCAATAAATTGACATTTTATTAATAAACTTTTTTTTCTGTAATTATGTATTAATTTATAGATTGCTTCTCTAATAAATCCAATTCCAATCTGCATTAATTCATAGATGACACTGCAGTACATGAACGGTCGTATGTGCTGGTATTGCTCAACATATGTGAAGTCTCCCCTAATCCGATGGCTAATTAGTAAAGTCTGAATGGATCAAACTCATATAAATATAAAAAATTTGATACAGCTTTAAAAAATATATTTTACATCCAAATTGTCACTTCAACTTCAAGCTTAAAGCATGTAGCCAGTGTAAACTTGTATGTTCATACAAAAAAGAAAAATGTGCAAATACAGAATCTACTGATTAATAAAATGGAGAAGCAACATATTACTTGCATTCATATGACCCCTATTTAATATGTCTACTTCAGCAAATAACTTGCATTTATATGACTCCTATTTAACATGTCTACTTCATCAAGTTATACATTTGTTCACATTTTTTGATGGCTTGATGCCTATCAAATTTGCCAATAGAACAAAACTACAACTACCAAATAAATTGAAAATGATCTCCACAAATTCTAGAAAGATGAAACTCAGATTTTATTTGTTCAAGCACTTCAAAGTTATCAAGTCGAATATTTCTTATGACCAAGACAGAGAATAAACAATCTTTTGAAAAATCAAAACGATACAAACAAAATATGAATTGTAATTTTCTTTACAAAAAAGAAGTATACACCCCATCCGAAGAGAAACAAACAATTCATAAGTTATTAAACTCTAGTGAAAAATTCAGGCATCTTCAAAGCATCACTCATTTTGAACGTACTGCAGCTTCACCAATGTTTGGTGTGGAAAAAATAAAAAACAAGTTATAAACAAATATATGGTTAAATAGTCTCGAAGCATACAAATTTCATGATTGTTTCTGCAAAAATTAACATGAATTAAATAAATAGATGTTTTTATATCATGTTGTCAAGTATATCATGCCAAAATTTAAAGAAAATACTACAATATTGATTAGCTTATGCTAACATATTTGCAGATCATCAATGAAAACCAACTTGAGTCCTTGTATCATGTTCTCAAAAACAGGTCACATGCTAAAAAAAACTAATCCATGTTGAAATACAAGAGCACGTTAAAAACATACAACAAATTTAAAAGTTACCTTAGACAAATGTGTATCTGTGAGATACAGGTGTCCTGTGTTATCTTTCCAAGCCAACTGAAAATAAAAACCACAATTTAGCCACGATTACTCAGATAATAGAATACATGAATGTTATGAAAAAATAAAAAGAAACCCATGGGAAATTCTCTGGAAATGAAGTTGAAATGTAGGAAACTATCAAAAGGGATTGGGTTAGCCAATACAACCTCAGTGGTACAACCTGAAGGTAGTTGATCATGTAGAGTTGCAATTTGGTCAGATGCATGTGAAGCTTCACCAAGCAAATTTCGATTCTCTATCAGTTTAGAATGTGCATCACCCTGCGATGGAACCACAAACTAATGAAAGTAAGTTATCAATTAGTGCAACACTAAAATAATCTTAATTAGTACAATTAATTAGTGCACTAACATCAAGTTAAAAATGAAGAACTAAATTCTTGCAATAAAAAGCAAATATCAATTTATTCTTCCATCTGCAAACATGGATGGGAACATCATAAACTTCTTTATTTTATACTCATTTTCCTGTGACCTATCCAAGTCAAAAGTCTGTATGTATCTTTAATACTAGAAATAGTGTTCCTTGTCTAATGATGAACATCACAAAATCCCTGAACTTGAAATAAAAAGTACATATGTATCAATGTGCATACATTCCCCTACCGTTTATAGCCTTATTAGATCTATGCCATGTATCAATGTGACATTTTTATCAACTTCAAAAATTCAATTCTAATTAGCATCACATTAAAGTTTGTATCAGCAGAAGATAACTTTAGGAATAAAATAATTAATTAGTGCTTTAGCCAGAATGCTACTAGTGAAAAGCTGAAGTTTAGTTTAGCTTATTGCGAATAAAACCAACATTTGAGTTATCCTCGATATATTGATTTTAGTGACAATTAAAGAGCAATGATACAGACAAAATCATTGGTATACTAATGTTTTGGATTATATTTTCTTTATTATACTGTAAAGGGTCATAGCGCATCACGCAATTTGATTCTCAACAATCCAATTAGGATTGGATCATATGAATACTGCACGAGGCAGCCGTTAAATTGTTTTGGACTATGTGAAATGAGACCCGTCACGCTTGTTTAACCATTTTTAATACCCAGCAATAACTTCAATGTTAAAGTTTGCTCGTCTCAAAATGTTATGAATTCACGACTTGTATCTCTCCATGCCAATATCAAATTAACTTTCCAATTTATTACTATGCCATGTAACATACCAGAATATGCATGTACTTTTACATGAATATTTTCTTAAAAGGCAATCTCTATCATCACTACATAATGTTAGCTTGTTAGCTAGAATGTAAATTTGTTAGAATTCTGATACAAAGAGAGGAGAGAGACAAAGCAATGAACATTAGAAGACTACATTTTATTAATTTGTGTTGTTCATTACAAGAGAAATCCTTCTCCCTTTATGCAAGTTTTTACAATCAAATATAAGGAAAGCATTAAAGGAAGAATTTATGATATCCCATAAAATATATCCTAATAGGTTTCCTGTTTTATCTCCATAATTGGTTTCCTGTTTTATCTTCATGATAGGTTTCCTGTTATATCTCCATAGCATATCCTTCATAGCATATTCTCCAGGTCATAATAGGTTTCCTGTTATATCCTGTAGCATATTCTCTAACATCATATTTGGCATATTTTCCAACGTTTTATTTCTCAGCAAATCTCTTGGCATAGTCTTTCTCAACATCTTGGCATATTCTCCAACATCCCCCCTCAAATTCACGATGCTGAAAATCGTGAGTTTGCCGAATAGAAGCTCCAAACCGAAGAGTGGCCCAAATAGAAGCTCCAAACTCCAAGCACTGGTCATTCAAATCAAAGCCTTCAACTGGTTTTTAAAGTGGACCACACTCAATAATGGTTTTTAAAGTGGACCACACTCAATAATGGTTTTTAAAGTGGACCACACTCAATATTAATGGTTTTTAAAGTGGACCACACTCAATAATGGTTTTTAAACTGGACCACACTCAATATTAATGGTTTTTAAAGTGGACCACACTCAATAATGGTTTTTAAAATGGTTTTTAAAGTGGACCACACTCAATAAGGGTTTTTAAAATGGTTTTTAAAGTGGACCACACTCAATATTAATGGTTTTTAAAGTGGACCACACTCAATAATGGTTTTTAAAGTGGACCACACTCAATATTAGTGGTTTTTAAAGTGGACCACACTCAATAGAGGTCAAAGGTTTTGATTTTGAAGGGGATGGAGTAGCTTTGTTTGATGAGGCAGTTTGTGCTAGTTTGTGGGATGGTGAAAACTTTTGGGTATCACGAGTTCGCAACTGTGGTGGAGGACTTTGGTGTGTGTAGTGAAGAATTTGAGTTTCTCAGAGGATGTTGATGGAAGAGTGGATGACCTGCGAGAGCGAGGATGATGGCAGGTCCTTTTTTTTTTTTTTTTTGGGTTACAATGAGTTGTTCTTTCGGTGGGTGATGAAGCAATGGCAGCTGGTTGATGTATGTCTTTTTTTTTTTGATGGAGAGGGGGCTCTGAATCGAACTGGGGTTGGATTTTAGGATGTGGCAGAGAAGCGTGGGGTTATGGTGGTTGAACTGACGATGTTGTGATGGTTTTGTGGGTTTGAACTGATCGGGACTGGATTTTTGATAGAAATTAAGGCGGAGCTGAAAGGAAGTTTGGCAGAATTGGTATGTGGAAAAGATGAAGTTTAGGCAGGAAGAGTTGGAGAATTACATTAGAGAGAACTGGAAAATGACAGTCGATAGAAAATAGCAAGAGGAAGGCTAAGACCACTCGACGGTGCTGCATTGGCTATAGGGACTGCCGACTTTTTTTTTTTTAATATATATATACATATCTCTCTCCTTCTCCCCTGGCTCTGATACCATGTTAGAATTCTGATACAAAGAGAGGAGAGAGACAAAGCAATGAACATTAGAAGACTACATTTTATTAATTTGTGTTGTTCATTACAAGAGAAATCCTTCTCCCTTTATACAAGTTTTTACAATCAAATATAAGGAAAGCATTAAAGGCAGAATTTATGATATCCCATAAAATATATCCTAATAGGTTTCCTGTTTTATCTCCATAATTGGTTTCCTGTTTTATCTTCATGATAGGTTTCCTGTTATATCTCCATAGCATATCCTTCATAGCATATTCTCCAGGTCATAATAGGTTTCCTGTTATATCCTTTAGCATATTCTCTAACATCATATTTGGCATATTTTCCAACGTTTTATTTCTCAGCAAATCTCTTGGCATAGTCTTTCTCAACATCTTGGCATATTCTCCAACAAAATTGAATGACATGAGGCTCTATTTTAAATCAAAATTGTAATATAGCATAAAAGGTCCAAAATGACAGCTTGTTTTATTATCATAAGGTATAGCATGGGATGTATGGCTTGCATAACTTGTAACCATCAATATCCACATCCACATATGCATTCCTAGATAGACCTAGTCAAAAAACAGTTTTAATACTAATACTGTCAAAGCATGTTATGCAATGCAAAGAAACTAATGTGCATTACTATTAGCAGTGTACGTTTTCTAACGTGCTTATACACGAAAAAAATACTAGAATTCGAAGGCTAGAACGAAACCAAAATTTTTAAAATTTCCAAAATGAAACTGATATCCTAATATTTTACGGACTGGAGCATAAACGGAAACCAAAATTCTAAACTCTTGTTGCAACACCTACTCTTCCTAAGCTCCTGCTACCACAACATTGTAAGGGCCATCCAGTCATGCAATTAAATGTGATGCCTAATTCTCAGTCAAATGGTCGATATGTTGCTATGGCTCGTGCACTTTCAGTTTATGCTGCTGAATCACCTTATGCATGTTAGTGAACAATATGCTATTATTATTCATCCAAATTCACTAGCGCTGCAAAAGCTAGGTTGTAGTTGCTGCTCCATACAGTCTGATGACTTACAATCAAGGGCGAATATATGTTTGTCTCTTGAACTCCCCCGAACATTATAGAACTTGTTGTCTTATTAGCGAAACTATGCTTAGTTCAACAAGTTTTGTCCATATTACACATAACCTTCTACGGTTCTACCTAGGAATAGATGTCTCAGATCAAGTGGCAAACAATAAACAAATTGGATGAACTGGGTGAAATAAATGAACAAAAATAAAAAGAAAGTTTCCTCAAAATCAATAAATCATGCTCCTCCTAATATATCGAATAGTTTAAATGATATACACTACATTATTTCAAATAGTTTAAACGTAATTATTATTTTAAAAGAAGTATGCTCTAATGCTATTTCATTTGCATTGTTGAGTAAATAATACTGAAAAAGGAACAAAAATGGAAATAATGAAGTTCAGTGACAACCATTTTGAAATCATTCAGTTCATACTACACTGTTATAAAGGAGAAAATGCAGGAAAAGGCGCATATTTCTTACATATCACAACCACCACCAATAATTTTTAATTGTGGATCATAATCATATTCATAATTCTATATAAACACCAAACCACACTGTTAACACTAATAAAAACAAAAATGAGGGAAATACTGCACATCCAAAGAGGCTAATGGGGAAACCAAATAGGATCCATGTTATGGGAGGTGGTTTGCGAAGAACATGGCATCGACCCAACTGGTCGGTATGCAGGCAAATCTAACTTGCAACTAGAGAGGGTTAAGCACACTGGATTTGTTGCTACCAAGATAGAATGGCTTTCCATCTGCTTAAATTAATATTCTCAAGTGCTCTATTAGCATAACTAAATGGTAGCACATTTTTTGGTTGTTTGTTTGCAACTTTACTATGAGTTTCTTTGCTTTTGAAAGAAGGTTTTTCTCTAATGTTAGTCACACTTGTTCCAGCTTCAACAGATTTTACTACAGCTGCCTTGGAAACAGGAACAACATTTCAACCTTATCTTTACTGGTCTTAACTCTATCATTCAACCTCTTTCTATTCAAAGTACATTTCTCAGAGACATAACCAAAGTTTTTACATTCCAAGACGATCTCAGGTTTCCACTATATTCAACAAAAACTGCCTGCTCAGAGCCATCTGCTAATAATACTTGGAAATCCATGGTTAATGCAACTTCGGGTGTTACTTCCGACATACATTTTTCATATTCGAGCCCATCAATTTTCTGCATTCATAAATCCATACACAAAAGCCTACCTATTCTAGTGGAAAGCTAGCATATTCCTATCTTGGACCACGTGTATAATGGCTAATTAGTCATTTTGATCCATATAGGAACTTGTTTAACAATATTACACCCAACATTTAAATCCCAAGGCTTAACTAGAAAGATTTTGTTCCTTATTATGATTAGATCTGAACAAAGTATTCTATCACTATCATCTTAATCAGCTAATAGGAAAAAGAATACCTTGCCCGTAGACTTGACATTGATTTTTCCATTGGGCTTCTAGTGTCGTCGTAAATGAGTGATGACAAAGGAAAAGGACAGCGGACGGTCAAGGAAGTACCCCACCAGATAATTATTCCATTGCTCTTTAGCTGCAGCGTAAATTTCTTCCGTGGGTGCCATTGCTTTTCCAAAGAATTTAGCAGAGAATGGAGGAGGCGCAAACACTCAAGCGTATTCTATTGTGTTATCTGAGTAAAAAATAAAAATGAATGCATGGAAGTCATTGTTATTTTAAGATACCTACACAATAGGTAAAAATAAACCAGAAAATGACTTCTCAATATTATAATAAACTGAAAATAACTTATATGGGTATTATGATGAAAAAAATGGGTATTATGAAGAAAAATATATGCAAGAGACTACCAGTTAGTAAATATGTGTACTATGAAGAAAAATACGGGTATTATATTTCTGTTGCATCTAATTTTTTTTCCCCCTAAGGTATTCAAAAGAAACAATATATATGGCCTTAGCAAGAAACCATATTTATCAATGTATGCCTATATGTAACCATACAGAGGGATCCACACATCTTTCAGTAGCTAATTATTACCTTTGATACCGTTCGATAGACAAATCTCGAAAGAATATTTATATGTAGCGGTAGTTTCAATTTTCATATCACATGGAATACCAACAACCCATTCAAATTTTTGAATACAAGCAGAAATTAGTCTGGACATACCATGTTGTAAACACAGAAACACATGATATTTTTATCGATACAAACTCAGATTTAATGATATAGAATAATTAAATTCAACTCACATAAAATAGTATCATAACTGTAAACCATAAGCTTACATTAACATGATACACGCACAGACACACGCTTAACGTAAATGAATCAACACAAAGCTCTTATTGCAAATCGTCTCTCGAATTTAAAGACACCCAAATTTCTTTTCGAAGCTGATACTTATATCATCTAGCCACTAATGGTAGACTTCAATAACCGATATTTTTCATCATAATACCAGTTAGTAAGCATATAACTTATATTTTTCATCATAATACCCATATTTTTCATCATTATACCCATATTATGATGAAAGCAAACTTATATGCAAGAGACTACTAGAAAATGAAACAGAAACATTATTAAACGGTTTGTGACTCACTTCTTACACTGAGCAACAATGCATGCACTGTGAAGATATGTCATTTACACCAGATCAATACAAATTCCTTTATATACTTGAGTACAAACTTACTTGAATCATGGTAATGATTTCAACACTGAGGACAGATCCCGGCGGCAAACATAAAGGCATGAATCCAAACCAATGCTTGCATGCACAATTAAAAATTAATTATAAAAACAATTATAATAAGTTGATAATAATAATTATATAACGATAATATTAAAACATACCTTTAACACTATTTACTCCTATGCAATGCAGGAATATACAACAATACTTCAACTTCAACATACAGCACAATCATAATTTTAAAGAAATAATGTTTCAGTTTGAATATTTAACATATAGGACAATCATAACATAGAGTATTGTTTCAGTTGATTACACTATTTTTTTTTTAAAAAGAGTCATACAAAAAATTTGTCAAAAAAATATCACAAGTTGAAAAGAAGGGGAAAAACAATTCTACAACAACTTGAATATTAAAAAAAAACAGTAAATGGTTTTTTCAAACATTTGTAACTATAATTAGCATCACCATTTAAAATAAATTGATAATAAGACATGATAACATATTTAAAATCAGCTTACATATCTAAACAAGAAAATAACATTTCATATCAAATATCTAAATAAGAAGATTAAAAAGCAAACATAACACTAATCAAACATTCATTGGACATCCTCTTCAATTGTGCCCTAATTTCTTGCATTTCCCACATTTATTTTGTTTTCCATGGAATACATTAGGACCTCCTAATCTATTAACTCTCACCCTACCAGCTGCTCTAATTGGTTTAGGAGGATGAATAATTGAAGACCCTTCAGCTACAATAAGTTGCTTGTCAACTGTAGGAATTGGCTGAATAACTAGCATGATAAGCGGCAGTTGTAAAATAATAGTCAACATGGCCATAAACTGAAAGTTTGCTGTCTACTATACACTTCAAAGCATGAGCACAAATGAAACCGGTTACTTTCCATTGATTACAAGTGCATAATCTATTTTCTAGATCAACTTTATGAGAAATTGGAGAATGTACTTCAAAAACATGAGCTGAAGACTTAGAAACATTCCACCCAAATCCTTCTTCTTTTAGCGCCAATAGCCTAACTTCCATTTTAGGACAAAGAATACTATCCCATTTTGATGCTTCTTTTCTTCTATTTGACATTTGAACCATAAGTTTAGTTCTAATTCCATCAATACATGCAGTAATGGGAAGGTGTCTTTCATCTAAAATCCAAGAATTAAAACTCTCTGCAACATTTGATTTATTTTCACCATAACGATTACCCGGGAAAAAAAGGTCTGCCCAATGATCAAGAGGTTTATCATTTAAAAAATCAATTGCTTTTTGACCTCCACTTTTTCTAAGATTTTCCATAGCTCTATCAAAATCATACTTATTAGAAGCTCTAGCACAACGTTCTAATAAATGAGCTATCCAAGGTCCTTTAACGCTTTTAATAATTGAAGCTATATTATTTTGCATATGGTGTAAGCAATATGAATGACAAGAATTTGGAAAATTTTTAGGAATGTTAAGCAACAAACCCCAATGTCTATCTAATATGAAAACCAATTGTCGTTCAACTCCAATAGTACTTTTCAAATGACCCAAAAACCAAGACCAATTTTCTTCATTTTCTTTGCAGACAATAGCCATAGATAATGGGAAAAAAACCTAATAATACAAAACAAACAATTATTACATGGAAACAAATAATATATATATATATCTATCATTCAGTATTAAATTTTAGAAAATCGTACTTAAAAATTTAGGATTTCGCTTGAAAACCTGGTATTATTTAAATTTCAAATGTACCAACAAAAATCAAATTGTAAATATTTCTGTTTAAAAAAATTTAATTTAAGAAAAAAAATAAAAGAAAAAGAAATAAAATTAAAAAATGAACCCAAAAAAACTGTTGTCAAAATGAAACTGTAGTAATATAATCATAAACCTAGTAATTAAATTATGATAAACTATTAGTCTGCACTACATATACTCACAAAACTCATGTGTTAATGACTCTACCTATATGGAAAATGAAAAAAAAGTAGTCTAACAGGCGATAACAATTCTATTTATGTGGAAGATGAGTTTTTGGCCTACTTATGACATCATCTAAGCTGAGTCGTCAATAACAGAAGTTACATAAAATATAACTTGAATATAACTTATGAATATTTGCCATCATATTAAATAAACTATTATAAATATTAATAAACGAAAAATTAAAAATGTAGTAATATAATTAAAAGATAACATCCTACAATTAAATATTAAATATTAAAAAACATACCTTGATTAACATTTTTTGTTGTAGTAGCCATCAAGCAACCACTTCTACCTCGTAAAAAAGTGGCATCAAGAAATATCATAGGACGACAATGGCTACATCCATAAATGCAAGCTTCAAATGATCAATAAACTCGCTGAAATTGATTGGTATACTCATCAACGTCAATAGAAGAATAACTACCCGGATTAGTTCTATCAACAGCCTTCAAATACCAAACCAAATCATTATATGATTGTTCTTCATTACCAAATATTTCTTTTAAAGCCATTTTTTTTACCTATATAAGCATAATAGTAACCTAAATCAATATCATAATCCCTTTTAAAGTTAGCTCTGATATCTTTTGTTTTTCTACATGGCTCCTCTCGTACTTGGTCTAGAATTAGTGTCTTTACAAGATCACTACTAATTAATGGACTACTTATAGATCTAAAACCACCACAACATGTATGATTGGGCTCAAATTTTCATACTAAAAAATGATCCAATTGCTTCATTTTGCAAGATGCATGGATTCTAAAAGAACAATTATCAACATGAGATCTAACTGTAATACGCTCTTTACTATTCTTTACAAATTTAGGTTTAAACCCATTTCTCACACAATATCCAGCCACGATTCTTCAAAAATCAATTGCCGAATCAAATTTTTGTTCAACTCCATCGAAAAATTTCAAATTAGAACCCTTTTTCAATAATCCATTAAAATTTCATTTTTTCCCTGATAAGTCAGCACTATCAACCGTGCTTTCATCATTTCAATAGATCTACTATCAGAACAAGAAATGCTATTATTTCCAACAAAATTTATACAACCAATTTTCCTCAACTTCACAAATAAAACCAAACAATCTTCTTTTCTATAGAAAGTTAAGCACAAAATAGCCTGCAAATCACTATCCGTTTCGATAAATTTAGTCTTAGAATTTTTAATGTAGCAAAGATCAAAAGATAACGGAGTAAGATTTCTCCACACTTCACAAATCTTATCTCTAATAAATGAAATTAAAGAATCCAAATTAACTCTTAAACTAAAAGTATGGTTGTTAAAATCAAAAACAACAATAACAGATCCCATGTTCCTGTAAAGAAAAACAAATTATCATTATATACAATAAAATAAAAAACAAACTATAAAATATTTCAGTAAACATGATACATTTGTTCACCTAAATTATCCATCAGAGAAAAAGATTACCAAGATCGCCTAGGGCAATATTCAGAGAATGATGACAAAAAACCCTAAAAATAAAATATATTAATTATAAAATATAAAACATATAATCTTACAGCCTAATAATATTACAGTATAATAAAAAACTATAACAAGCTAAATCGAATTACCAGAATCAAACTAACAGAATCGACAAAAAAAAAACTGAAAAAAAAAAGAAATTACCTTAATTAAGGAATAAATATTCGAAAGCAAAACTGTCCTAAAGCAAAAGAAGGTGAATCGCAGAAGAAAAACCCTACTCGGTTGCTCGATTACAGTTAGAAGTAAAATCAGAAGAACTCGATTACAGTTAGAAGCAAAAGAAGGTGAATCGCAGAAGAACGCGTAATTTCGAAGAGAAATAAAAAATCAGAAGAAGTAAATAGGGAAGAGGGAAGAGGGCCGAAGTGTCCATGTAAAATCGAGAATTATCCTGAAAACCTAAGAAAATATAATATTTGGGCCATAAAATAAGTCATTCAAAAATAAAGCCCTGCAAACATAAAACAAAACCAGCATGGCCTGCAAACAAACCAAATAAAGTAGGCAAGGCCTTGGACATAATTTCCAGAAACAAAAAACCATAGAATTGAGTACCATGCATTTATAAAAAACAGACTCATACTCCACGTAATCCAGCCCCATATTACAAGGCCAGCACATACATTTTAATATTTTTAAAAACAAAAGCTGTTAAATAAGTAAAAAATGATGTAGCTATCCAGTTCTGAGATCCGAAGATAATCGAAATCTCTACATATTTGGTACAGGACTTGGCCAAATAATTTTTAAAACAAATAATGTAAAACTAAGGCATCTAAATAAAATGACTGCAATTATAATGAAGAGTTCAACCACAATAATTATGAATTGGCGGCTGCAATAATATGCACCAACTTTTTTACATATGCCACTGAGAATTATAATATTCATAAGCTACATGTAATAGACATACTGCCACGAATGAGTATCAAAATACATAGCCATCATGCTACATGCAAATTTCAACCATATATAGAAATAAAGATACTTTGCTGGAAACTATAATGCATGCACATCCTTAAGGAAAGTTAGTATGCAGACTGTTTTTCTAACATATTTTATGTTGGGGCCGTATTCCATGCATGATTTAATGCAAACTAATTTTTTAATGTTAGCAGCTCATCGAGAAAGTAAACTCAATCAGTTTGGGGAAAAACTTCAGTAAACAGGGAAGGAGCTGAAAGAATAGAAACAATGATACAAAATTGTTGTAAGATGGCTAAATAATGTATGTATCAAATCACAAAACTCATCATCATCATCATATATATATATATATATATATATATATATATATATATATATATATATGATCAAACAAAAACACCTTTTCTCTAATAGAATTAATAATGGTTGGCTCCGATACCACTTGTTAAAATATAATTCCTTACGGATCCGAATATACGCATATATAACTATATTGATTCAATTGAGAATAAAGTAAAGTTGGACCAGTTGGAAATAGACATGTAAAGATCACATTTCATGTAATTTTCATGCTATACATACATAATTGATCTATGTCGTTTGGTTATATTACTATATGTGATCATTGATGGGTTTAGTTACAATAAAAGTGACGAAAGCTGCTTTTGTCCTATATTAACACAATCAATGTACGAGATTGTTTTGATATACCTTATTATTAAGATAGTTATTTGAGAGCTCATAAAGTAAATACATTTTATAAAGTTACATATGTGGCCTAGGGGGAGATTGCTGGAAATATTCAACTTAATAGGGCCACATATGCTAAATATTGGCTATCTTTTGATTAAGTCTGAATACGCGATCTAATTTGAAAGAAATCTCTTGGTTTCATACAATGTATGTAAGCTATTGCTGGTTAGCAATATGTCATCAACATATAAAATCAAGAATGCAAATTTACTCTCACAGAATTTGTGATACGCACAGTTGTCAATAATGTTTGCCTCGAGACCAAATGAGGTAATTACATTATGAAATTTGTAATACCACTGACTAGATGTCTGTTTGAGTCCATAAATGGATTTATTTAATTTACAAACCATATTCTTTGGATCTCCAACCACAAAATTTTCTGGTTGCACTATATAAATTGTTTCCTCAATGTCCCCATTGAGAAATGCAATCATAACATCCATTTGTTGTAACTCAAGGCCAAAATGTGCAACAAGCGCCAGAATTATTCTAAAACAGTTTTTCGATGAAACCAGAGAGAAAGTCTCTTTTAATTTGATGCCTTCCTTTTGAGTAAAACTTTTTGCTACAAGACTGCCTTATACCTTTCCACTTTACCGTTTGCGTCCCTTTTGGTTTTAAAATGAAATGATGGTAGGTGTGTTTCCTTCAAATATTTCCTATTAAAAGGCTATAAAGGAAAATTGTTAAATACTATTTATCCTTACATTAGTTAAAATGTTAACTAACTATTGTATTATTGTCATAACATACCATTACCTTTTTAATCATCCAACATGTATTCAAAAAGGGATTGTTTTTGACACTCCAAATATTGTTAAGGGAAGTCAATTTAAAAAAAAAATAGAACTTGTTAAGGGGAGTATTAATGTATAGAGCGTCCCCTTAACCAATAAAGTTTAGGCTAATTCTATTCATACACCTATAATTCCTTAACATACACCATAAAATGAAATAAAATTGCATACACCAAAAATTTCTTTTCATACACCATGTCTTTCACAAAATTACCCTTTTATATTTTCATCACATTTCTCTTTAACTTTGAAACTAAATTACATAAAACTGAAAATTCATTGCAACCTAAAACTAAAAAAAATAAAAATTAACACTAGTATCTTAAATTATTTGATTGTCTTATTTTTAAATCACTTTTGATTTTAGATGATGGAAATTTGAACTTATTTTTTTAAATATTAAAAAGTTAAACTAGTTAAATTTTGGTGTTAAATTTAAGCATGATTAGTTTGAATGAAAGATTGAAGAATTTAGTACTTTGTATAACATTGATTTTAGTATTTAGTTTTAAATTTTAATTTTTATATTTAATTAAAGTGAAAACTGTTAAAATTGACTGTATATAAATGTTGCTTGTAACGATATGAATATATTTTAATCCTCAAAAGAAATATAAAATTAATTTAACCAGTAATATAAATTGATTTATAATATACTGACTTTATAAGAGAAATTATATTAAGTATACACAATGCAAACAAGGGAGAATTGTATATATTTTCATTCTTTAATATTGATTCTTTTTAAATAGGGTCATTTTGGTCTGAAATTTTATTTAAAATCTCATGGTGTAGGTAAAGCAATTTGCGGTGTTTGAATAGAATTTGCCTAAAGTTTATTTTACCAAATTAGTCTTCTTTACAATAATCCTTTTTTAATTGTTAATTTAAAAAAAAATGGTATATTAGCCGAACTGCATTAGATTTTTATAACAAATTATAAATAATCTCACTTGACGATATGCATCTGATCAGATGAAAATATATCATTCATAGAAAATTAATATGCATATATTGAACAATTTTTTTATATGATATCACACCGCCGAATTTGTCGATACACCTCATTTCCCCAAGCGATCGCTTTTTTTTTTTTGCAAATAATTTAGGAATTTTGTTTTTTTGCATTTGAAATTGATTGGGATTTGGGATTATAACTTATGTTATTACCAAGTTAAAAAGGGAACGTAAAAAATTAAGTACATGACTCCCCTTAACATTCTTCTTATGATTGGATTGTTTTTAAAATTTTAACCCCCTTAACAATATTTGGAGTGTCGATAACAACACTCATTCAAAAGTCAAACTTGAAAATACAATATGAAATTCACTTTCAAGAATTTGGGTAACTAATAAAATGGAAAGGAAGAATAAGAATATATTATTCATTTATAACTCTACAGTATCGCTAGCCTAAGAAATCAGAAGATGAGCTGGAGCACATAAAAATCTATTTCAAAATCTTAACCATGCAGTAGCCAACGGTTAAGGACCTTACGCCATGATAACAGTGGCGCGAGTTCGAAACCCAGAATGACATGTTAAGAGCTTAAAATATGCATATGATAAGATCATCCCCTTATATGGTGCTCACGGAATAGGCTAGGTGCACTAGGGGGTTTTTACGACTTCTTTCGGTTTACCTCCTGAACAAATTCAAAAAAAAAAAAACTAAAAAAATGTTGTACTTTAAGTTCCATTTCTATTGAACCGCAAAAAATTAAAGCTCTAACTAATAGTTAATCATAAACCAAACTACCATTTACTCTTCAAAAATTCTTTTGTAATTGTGGCTCTTTTGAAATGATATGGACAAAATACTCAACTATCTGTTGAAACCAGTCATGATTAGTTAGTCAAGAATTGCACATATGCCATGTCAATATTACAAAATAATTTGTATTAAACTTAAAAATTCAATCATTTTCAAGTGATGTCCACGAATAAGTAAGACAAAAGGGAGGAATAACACGTTATTATACATTTACAACTCTAAAAAAATCTCTAGAACCTAAAGGAATCAAAAATGATCTTGAACATATAAAGATCTATTTCAAAACCGCTATTATATGCGAAGGCTCGATTATGTAAGATTTATGTTATTTTATAGTTCAAATGAATGTTAAAGAAAAATGTAGGATAAGATTAAAAAAATTGTATTTTAATATCTGTTTCTATCGAATCACCAAATATGAAAATCTCTAATCAATAACTAATCATAAATCAAACATAATATTTAATCATTAAAATCACTTTTGTAGCTATGTTCTATTGCAATGATACAAATAAATTAGTCGACCAAATATATCTTTCGGAATCAATCATAATCAGTTGGTCTAAAATTGCATTTTTGCCAAGTCAATAGTATAAAACAATTTATGCATAGAAAACTTACTGTAGTATTTGATATGCAGTTATGATTAATATACTACAATGAGTTTATGCAAATAATTTATTCAAATCATTTATAGCTATAGCTTTGCATCATATTTTACATAGTCAGGCACCATGCTCGAATGCAGGAAGACCTAAAAAGCCAATAGTATAGTTTTTTGGACAAAAAAAACACTAAAGCATTTATCTACATTGATCCTAGATAACTGGAATTTCAAGTTCAATTGGAAAAGGAAGTTGGCGGCAGTAAAATTGTATTAACATGAAACCGTGCAAAAGTGTTTCTTTTGCAAAAGAGAAAAAACTATACAGATTCAGCATGACCAAAAACATATAGCATATTGGCTAAACATGCACACATGTTAACTATTATTTAACCTAAAATAGGTACAGACACATTTAGAAATAAAATTAAACATATTCAAGATAATGTACACGCATATAGTATTACACTTCAAGAAACATTGTTTTCGACAGAATGGGCGATGACTTTCGACGGCTATTTTCTGACGGTTTTTGACGGGCCGTCGACTATCGTCGGAAATAGTCGATTATAATCGGATAACCTACCACCGTAGAGCTTTCTCCCATATTTCTCTTTTGCCATTTTCTTTTTCCAGCTCGGGTTCTAAAACCTTACCACTCTAGATCCGCGATTTCTGGCCTCTAAATACCAATTTCTTCACGTCGGATCCTTCCCAGCTTCCATTCAAACCTCCAACAAGATTAATTTGAGGTATAATCTCCTTTTTGCTTAAAAATTCAATTTTTACCTAAACCAACATTTGTTCGAATTAGAAAATTAGGCTTATCTGTTGATTGCAATCGGTTCCAATGGTGTTGTGTAGTAGGTTATAGCATCCTATTATATGCGTATTTCATGTGGTACGCTGACATTGAAAATTTTATGTTCAATATTTGGTTATTTGTGTACATTCTGGTTGCTTTGCTAATAGTTTAATAAATGTTGGAATTGTTTTCAATTGCTAATCGTGTTTAGCTCGTTAACCAAGAGAAATGTGTGTTTCAACTTTATAGATTGTAGTTAAGTAAGTGCGAAAATGTTCATGCATGGATGTACAAATTATAAATAAATATGTTAGTGTTAGTAATGTGTATTCACTACAATATTCATTGTATACACTACAAGAAATTTGACCTTTATCTACCAATATTTTACCTACCAATAAATATGGGTAGGTAAAGAGAATCTTTATCTACCAATATTCAATGGTAAAAATTTATTGGTAGGTAAATATTGTTAATGTTATAAAAAAATTAATGATGATTATCTACCAATGATTATAGTTTGGTAAAATGTATTATCTACACATATACATAAGGAGAAGTTTTTTTGAGATTAGCCATTACATATTTCTCATATTATTTTAACCTTTCATTAAAAATAATGTTGAGTTGTGGTGATGTGTCAAAAAAGTATATTCTAGCATTTTTTTTAAATTGAAGATTTCGTTTACATATCCTAGCAATGTTTTTTCTAAAATCATTTCTTTTTAATTATTAATAATTATTTTGAAATATGAAATAATTAATAGTTAATGAATTGATAAACAATAATTAAATTATAAATAATTAATATTAAATAATCATTCGTTAATAACTTATCATACAATGTTTTTTTTCAAACAATTGACTACAAAAGTTTTAACTTTATTTTTTTCTAAAATGTTTCATAATTCCACACTAATTTGTCATCATCTGAAATGACTAAAACATATTTTCTTTAATTTATTGCAGGGACGCAATCCATACCGTCCTCTCCAGCTATAAATTTAACAGCTTATTTTAAATCAAATCTAATAGTACAAATCTCAATCCACGTGATCTCTTTTGTGGCCTCAATCCACGTAGTCTCTTTTGATTGGCCACAGTATAAACCACTAAAACTGCCACTACAAATAAATACCAATAATCTTGATGACAACTATTTATTATAATTTCTATGTTTTCATCCCTTTCTAAAATAAGCGAGACATTCTTATTTTAAAACTTAATTGATTTTCATCTCTTTCTAAAAACATGTTTCATGAAATACCCGGATAAATATATTTTTGGCAAATTATATTCAAACACCGTAAATTTCATTTCTCACACCATGATATTTTTAGTAGAACTTAAAGACCAAATTATCCTTTTTAAAAAAAGAACAAAAATTAAAGAATGCAAATCGTATACAACTCTTTCTTGTTTGCATTATGTTACTAGTATAATTTCTCTCCTAAAGTTGCATATATATCATTAATTAAATTAAATTGTTTTTTTAATATTAAATTATGTTCATTTCATTACAAGCAATATTTGTATGTAGTAATATATTTTTAATAGCTTTCACTTTAATCAAATATAAGTTTAAATTTAAAATTTATTATTAAAATTAATGTTATTAAGCACATTAAATTCTTCAATCCTTTGTTTAAATCAAATCATGTTTTATTTTAACAATAAAGCTTAAGCAGTTCAAGTTTTAAATATACTCAAAAAATAAATTCAAATTTCTATACAAAGATAAATAAATATTTTAACTTTCGTTGGAATATTATGAATGTGGACTATGCAGAAGTAAATTTAGAAATTTTGGACGTATCTTTGGTTTGATTAACGTATTGAGAGAAAAAGTAAGTAAAATAAGGAAAAATGCCTCTTTTGTACTAAACGTGGATAGTTTAACAAATCACGTTTTTAATTGCCACATTTCTTGCCTTTTTTATTTCTCTGGTGTCCAATTTCTTGCCAAATTTCCTCTTAATTGCCAAATTTCTTGCCAAATCACATTTAACAAATCACGTGGATAGTTTAAGAAATCATGTTTTTAATTATATGCTTAATAACATTAATTTTAAAAATTAATTTTAAAAATAAAGTTTAAGCAGTTCAAGTTTTTAATATACTCAAAAAGTAAATTCAAATTTCTGTACAAAGATAAATAAATATTTTAACTTTCGTTGGAAGCTTATAAATGTGGACTATGCTTTTGAAAGTATCTTTGGTTTGATTAACGTACTGATGGAAAAATTTAGTAAAATAAGAAAAAAAATGCATCTTTTATCCTAACCGTGATTAGTTTAACATCATGTTTTTAATTGCCAAATTTCTTGCCTTTTTTTTCTTTTGGTATCCTTTTTCTTGCCAAATTTCTTCTTAATTGCCAAATTTCTTGCCAAATCACTTTTAACAAATCACATGTATCGTTTAACAAATAATTTTTTAATTGAACGCTTAATAACATTAATTTTAATAATTAATTTTAACAACAAAGTTTAACCAGTTCAAGTTTTTAATATACTCAAAAAATAATTTCAAATTTTTATACAAAGATAAATAAATATTTTAACTTTCATTGGAAGCTTATGAATGCGGACTATGCAGAAGTAAATTAAGAAATTTTAAAAGTATCTTTGGTTTTATTAATGTATTGAGAGAAAAAGTTAGTAAAATAAGAAAAAAGAAAACGCATCTTTTATCCTAAACGTGGATAGTTTAACAAATCACGTTTTTAATTGCCAAATTTCTTGTCTGTTTTTTTCTTCTAGTATCCAATTTCTTTCTAAATTTCTTCTACCAAATTTGTTCTTAATGGACAAATTTCTTGCCAAATCAAGTTTAACAAATCATGTTTTTAATTGCCAAAAAGTGAAAAAAAATGCATCTTTCTTCTGCCAAATTTCTTGCCTTCGTTTCCAAATTTCTCTACCAAATCACGTTTTTAATTTCTTGGATTGTTACCAGTACATAACACAATTCTTTTAATGCAGTCAAGAGAGAATTTTCTGAGAGCATGGCGATCAAAGTATCCTAAAGAAGGCACCAAAAAAAGTATATGACAACTAAAAATCTTAATCGTAGTTCCCGTGAAGCTCGAGTTGACAAGGTATTTCTTTTACGCCCTCTTAGTTTTTGCAATTTTAGTCTATTCATATGATGATTACATACCATTTTCTTGATTGAAATCTAAGTTATGTGCCACAGGGTGGTAACAAATAGATGAAACACCTTCAAAGAAGCTACGATCAAGTCCACCTTCTTTAACTAGAATAAATGGAAACATGCTGCCAAGTGCTCATATAAATGTACGAAGTGTTTATTCACAAACCGAGTCTAGCATCCCTTCGATTTTACCTTCGGATGTTGCATCAACAGTAGCAGGTACGGCTTGTATCATCATACCGGCATCTGATAAGCGTTCCCTGGTAACTTTTCAAATTTAAAGAGAGACCCAAGAAGAGCAAGATTACTAAATTTGAGTAATTGGTTTTCTTACATGTTTGACCATCATCACTTTTGTCATTGTCATTAAAAGAAAAACTGCTTAGTTACACTTCAGTTTTGCATACATGATACACTTAGTTATATTGAAATTTCTTGTTGACATCAACACCATTAAGATTTTGGAAATCGGAGCAAAATTTCTAAATTCAAATATCTTAAATGCAAGTTATTTGAATGTTTAATATAAAATAACTATTACTTTTGCAGTAATGTAAAATTACATATTTTTGTTTTATAGGTTTCTCTGGAAAGTAAGAAGAGAAATAGATGTCGCAACCAAAGGAACATATATTTTAAGTGAGACTTCAATACAATTAGTAGAATTGTTGCAAGACTTTATGATGAAATTGAGAATAAGAAAGAGATGATAAAGTTTTGCTTGGAGAGAAAGAATGATAAGTTTCCTCTTTAAGAAGTCGTTAAAGAGTTAAGAAAAAATGGCAGTGGATTCAAATGGCAAGTAGAAGAACTTAAAGAGCATGTGTCTTCCTTCTAATGTATAATGTCCCTTTCGAGTTGTTTGCATGTTGTATTTTCTGGTTGTTCTTATTTTGTTGTAGTGTTTAAAAGGATTGAGCTGGATTTGTTTTATTTTTGTATAGTATTAGTTTTGTGTTAGGTTGTCATTTGTATCCAGCTTTTTCCTCTCTTTGTACCTTTTATTATTGTAATATAAATATCCTTTCATTCAAAATAAAAATAAAAATGTTGTTATATGCAATTGTTGAACATACATTAATCTATTTATGCTAATTTAATTGCTAGTTTGTTATTTTTTCTAATTAAATAGTGTTACAGCATTGAGATTTAAATATAAATTGTATTATTACTAATTTTGAATATTAATTATTAAAATAGAAAACAAATAATGATGCCACATGGACAAATGTTGATTTGACACATGGACCAACCATAAGGTGCCAAGTGATAGCAATTATGTATGCCATGTATGTGTTAATGTGGCAACCATGGCAACAGCCACGTAGGATGACATATCATCAAACACATCAACTGATGATTCATCATTTGATTCACTATTTAGTGGGGTACATGCATTCTTTTACCTACTAATATTAATAAATGTAGGTAAAGACTTTTCTCTACTAAGCTTTACCTACCAGTGTCTACCAATTCAACAACTGGTAGCTAAAACATATTACCCACCATTAGATTGGTTTTACCTACACTTACAATTGGTAGGTAAAGACCCCATTTTCTTGTAGTGATATAAGTGGATAATTGGTAAAAATAATTGGGTAATTAATTTAGAAGGACAAACGGTATTAAAATTTTATTTATTAGGACATGCGCCTAAAATTTTACTTAGAAGGACATAAGTCTAGAAATTTCTGTCGCTCCTTTCTCTCTTCTCCGAACCGTCGCTCCTTTCTCTCTTCTCTGTTTTCATACCACGATATCAGCAAATCAAAATTAACGAAATCATCCCAAATAGAAATCGAATGAAATCAAAATCCGCGGCATGTTGTATAATCGAACCCCAAACATCAATCGAAATAGCAAAATTTAGGGCACGAAATCGATCTCAAAAATCAACCTCGATTGGATTTTTATTTGATGCTATAATCATTATAATTTACTGATGATTTCTACCGATTAGTTTTAGAGTTATTTCGCAAGGTGATTCGTGATTTTTTTTTTTTTTGGTTTCTGCAATTTTAATGTTCATCTTTTCAGCGCGTGGGTATCAGTTTTATATTTTTTTAGGTATCATTTTTATTTATTTAACATTGTTTTATATTCGTTTGTTATGTTTTAATGTTGTATTTATTTTGTAGCTGTATTGTTGCATTATCTATGCATTACAGTCGAACTTATTTCGTTATAATCAACCAAACTGTGATATAAGTAATTTTTGTGTTGCTTTTTATTTAAAATATTACAGCAGTTTTTATGTATCATTTTTATATTTTTTTTAGTATCATTTTTGCTGTATTCATTGTGCTATGTTTTTTTAATTACTTTTTGTTATTGTATTAATTTTGTTGATGTACCGTTGCACTAGCTTTGTAATTCAATTGAATTTATTTTATTTTAATCAATCAAATTGCGATTCAAACATTTTCTGTATTGCTTTTGTGGTTAAAATATTAAAGCAGTTTTTAGGTATCATTTTTATATTTTTCTAGGTATCATTTTTATGGCTTTGTGTATGAAAACTGTGGCAAGTAGGTAGATTTGTGTTGTTTGCTTTGGTAATTGACTTTTTTGATATACAACATTAATTCTAACTGATACCCACTAATAAAAAAATTAACACCCGTCTAGTCAATTCAAATCTCACAAAAAATAATATTTATTCTTATAATACCTACTGATTTAAAAAATAATAGCAATCGATTCAATTCAATTATCACAAAATGAGATTATTCTCAATAATAAATAATAATAACCACTTGTATCATATGATATCTACAACTATACATAACTGATATACTAGGATACATCGTTTTCATACACAATATAAGTACATATAACACTGCTTCCCCGTTCCAAGAATGCATTCATGCATTTACTTTTATTTGCACTCAATCCAGTCTTGAATTCAAGTAAATTCCAGCAGCATGCAGTATCTGCAAGAATTTCATACACAATCAAAACTTTTACCAACATAATAATGTAAATTCAACTAGAAAATATAAAACTAGTACCTTAAAAAATATAAAAATGATACCTAAAAACTGTTATGATGTAAATTCAACTAGAAAATATAAAAGTGATATCTAAAAAAATATAAAAATGATACCTAAAAACTGCTATATGATGTAAATTCAAATAAAAAATATAAAAGTGATACCTAAACAAATATAAAAATGATACCTAAAAACTGCTATGATGTAAATTCAACTAGAAAATATAAAACTGATACCTAAAAAAATATAAAAATGGTACCTAAAAAATGCTATGATGTAAATTCAACTAGAAAATATAAAACTGATACCTAAAAAAATATGAAAATGATACCTAAAAACTGGTATGATGTAAATTCAACTAGAAAATATAAAACTGATACTTAAAAAAATAATATATAAGTGATACCTAGAAACTGCTTTGATATTTTAAAGGAAAACTAAAACAAAAAATGTTTACGTCCCACTTTGATTGATTAAAATGGCATAATTTCGATTGAGTTATAAAACAAATGCAACAGTACAAGTACAAAACTGATATATCACGAAAATAAATTAACATAGAAGCATAACACTGTTATTACAAGAAAAATGATACCTTAAAAAATGGAAAACTGATACCTACGAACTGCTACTAAATTCACCATCCAAAAAAGAAACTTTCGTCGTTCATCTCTGTCGTTCGTCTATCTCGATCGATTTTCTACGACGAATTCACAAAATCAAAATCACAAAATCATCTTTACTGCCTATCGAATCAAAATCCGCGGCACCTTCAATAATCGATGAAGTTTTTAAGACGATAAAATTAGGGCAAATTGTATAAACTGAGGAGATCGATCGATTCTGAAAGTGATCGAACGAAAGAGATGTTTGAAGATCAACTCATGAAGATAAAATCAGCACCGGAGAAAAATTGAACGAGGAAAAAATCACGCGAGATAGGAGCGACGAAGAAGAAGTAGATCACGTGATTTAGAGAAGGAAAATCTTAATTCTAACGTTGAATTCCCATCTCAAGGTTCAAAGGTACATCAAATTTCGGAACTTATGGAAAATACTCGTTCGAAATCATGGAAGCAGGTAATCACTGAGAATAATTCCCATATAGATTCAGTTCAATTATCGTATTTTGAACCTATAATGAAAGATAACCCGAAGCATGCAGTAATTGATGAAAATTTAATCAATAAGGCTAGAGAAAAAATGGCAGCATTCAATAGTCTTCTACGTTTATGGGAGTAAACCGTATTATAGGTACTTAAAAAGTTACATAGAACGGACATGGCACATTGTGACACCCCGTATTTTTACATTTTAAAAGTAAGAAATTTACATACGTATACGATGATACGCAAAGCATATAAACCAGTGAAGCATGAAGATAAAAGATATTCTGTTTATACTTCTAGAATTAAGGTAAACGGGATTCACCATTGCGTTCGTCTCGGAAAAATACGCGAAATAGAGTCCGAGTTTTCGAGAATCGGAGTCCGTATGACCAAGTTATGGTCCGTCGAAGTTTTCAGGGTTTTCAAGTTTGAAAGTCACCTAGGAAGTTCAAGTTTTGGGGTAGGCGGGAATTTTCCCGCCAAAGCCCATGTCGACAGGGGAGTCGACAGGGCTGTCGACACCCCTGGACCCCAAGTCGACAGGGCTGTCGACTTGGGTGTCGACTGGGTCCAAAACACAATTTCGTGTTTTGTGGCCTGGTGCACCTGGATGCAGCCTTGGTCTGGTCCGACGGGCCTGTGACGATTTCTGTGGTCTAGATTAATCCTAGATCTAATCCTATGGCCTAAAACTATCCTAATCTCTATAAAAAGACCCTAACCTAAATCCCTAAAAATCAAACCTAGCAACTAAGTGCTGCCAAAATCAATTTTGTTCATGGCCTCCATCCCCAATCCCTTGAGCCTATGCACTCAAATCGAGTTCAAATCAAAAGGTGCAAGCTTGCTACATCAAATCAAGGCCAAATCAACATTGCTATGCGAGTTCCATGACGATTCTTCAACAAAGGAGGCACCTTTCTTAGCCAAGATGATTCATGCTTCTTTCCCTAGGCCTAACTATGTAAGTTCTAGCTACTTTTAGATGGAAACGGTAGTTTTGATAATGACATGGGATAAAATGAGGCTAAACATGATTATGCGAACTTATATGAACCTTACCTTGCCTCTTGTGTTCATGTTTATGATTTTAGGCCATGTGAGTGACTTAATCATGCCTCTCATGCTATGCACAACCTAGTTTAGCTTGCAAGTTTGGATCTTTATGCATGAAATGCTAGCATGAACCTTTAGGAACCACTTTACTTGTGAAACATTGGCTAAGACAAGATTTTGGGGCTTATGCATGTTTATGAACCCAAACCCTTAAGCTAACATGCAAGTTTGTGGCCAAATCCTTTATGAGATTATGCATGCTCGTGGCCAATCCCCTCTTTTAAGTTGTGCATGTTTATGGCCAAACCCTTTTTGATAATATGCATGTTTGTGGCCAAATTACCTTATGACACTATGCGTGTTTATGGCCAAACCCTTTTCGATAATATGCATGTTTGTGGCCAAATTACCTTATGACACTATGCATGTTTATGGCCAATCCCTTTATGATGTTATGCATGTGGAAGCCAAGCCCTTTTTGGCATCATGCATGTTTTGAGACCAATATGTGACATAGTATCCTTACTATGTTGACTCGCTTTGCTTGCGTTAGAAAACACGATTTTTGGGTAGTTAGATAAACATGAACATGTCGCGAAATCTTAACTTGAATATGACATGTGTTTATACTTGAAAATACGACTTGAAATATAAACATGGAAGTTAACATGTAAATATGCATAAAAACATGGGCTTGGGAATTTACCTATTAAGTTAGGTCTACCCATTGGGAATTTACCTATTAAGTTAGGTCTACCCAATTGCTTGGAAACTTGACCATGAACATGACACTAGGCTAAACATGAAAGTGGCCAACTCGAGGTTGGGTTGAGTTTGTAGCATAAATCTACCCGGACCCGCCCGGCTTAACTAGTAGCTACAAACAATAGGATCCAATGTGAGAAGTTGGTCATGTCGCGCTTAAGACCCGAGGTTAGACTAAGTTGTGGTGTAAATCTACCCGGACCCGCCCGGCTTAACTAGTAACCACAACAAAGTCTAATGTGAGAGGTTGGGGTGCATTAAATAATTAATGCAATGTAATAGGGTTAAGTTAATTTGATTAATGATGCTTAACCAAATATGACATGGATGAATGGGTTAAGTAATTTGATTAAGCTAATGATACCTAACAAAATATGACAAGGTTGGGTAGGTTAAGTAACTTGGTTTGCCTAATGACACTTGACCATTTTTATCCGACTAATGGACGGGATTAAGTTAACTAATACTTAATCAATCCAACACGATAACTTGATAAGGTTAAGTAAATTTTCTTAAGTGACACTTAACCCATTAGACAAACCCCAATTCGGAGGATTGGGTAAATGACCGTAGTTAACAAGGATAATGGAAATAAGGCTAAGTGGTAAACCTTAGTTAAGGGAAACTAAGTAATAATCCTTAGTCAAGGAAATTTGGACTACTTCTTAGATAGATGAGTAACCCGATACGGTAGGTCATCGTTTAAGTATACGTGTAGGAGCAGGCTATCTGATTTTAGATAAAGGCTCCAGCGAACTGGGTAACGAAGCAGCGACTTCGGGGAACGTGAGGATATTCTTGGTATCCCTCTGTGAGCTGCCAGGTCATTATACTAGGCTCACGAGAGGTTAAGGTCCGCGTTAGAAGAACCAAGAGTATGCCTTGGTTGCTATGCGAGCGACCTAAAGACTGGGATGGATAGCAGTGAGTCGACGAATACATACTGGTGCCCGAGATAGCAAGTTCGTCGATCATCTACCATCTTGAGTCAAGCGTGTACGTACGGAAAGGCAGGGAACACCCAACAGACCATAATTGCTATCTAATTATGGGTGAGGTAGGCCGTAGGATGTGGGCTGGCCGGAGTGTGGTTCTCATGCAAGATTCTCTCTTGTGTTGCCTTTCGTTAGTTGAGGGAGGGGTCTCGTGGGACCATAGCCACGTGTAGAAAAGCAGACCTTAGCATCTGCATCGGCAGATAGATTGAAAGCTCCCGACCGAGTCCTGTACTTCTTGGTTAGCCCTGTGACAGGACTAGGGTAGCACATAGTGATACTTGTGCATACAGTCATAGAAAAACGATTGACGATGAATGCGTGGGGAAAAGGGCGTGGTTGAGGGTTAGCGTAATCCCTAGTATCCCTAGGTGGTTGAACCCAAACCGAAATACGAAAACGTGAGATAGGTAAGCATAATCCCTAGCGGTCCTAGGTGGCATAAGTCCTAGTTGTACAAACAATGATTCATGTTGAAAGACCTTAGTTAAAGATAGGGTAACAGTCCAAAACAATCTTAAGGGTCATAGAACTACGTTAAAGTGGGATCTCATGGGAAAGCCCGTACGGTGTACGGCAAGGGACTGAACATATACATAGAAAGAAACATACGTGTTTAGAGACTTACATATTCTATATGTTAGGTCAACATGGATCATTTCACGAACTGTTGAGTAAGGGTTATTCATGGTTAACACATGTACGGGGAAAGACACTAGGACGGTAGATGCAGAGTATATACAGATAGAACTCGGGGATGTTAGACTTGAGGGATACCTTGGAATGTTATACTTGATGGAAACCTGACGATGTAATATCTTGTTTTACTTGGACATTGTAATTTATCATGACACCTGGGTTTGTCTGGGTACGGTAATCCATCCTATTATCCTGGCTTGGTATCTATCTTATCATTATCACCATGTTTACTTTCAGTTTATGCATGTCATGTCACCTTTATCTGTTTTTATGCTGGAAGTAGATAGGACTTACCAGTCTTTATGACTGACCTCGTTTTCTTTCGCTTCTTGTCTTCCGTTCCCCCCCAGGTTACAGGGAGGAAATACTGTTGTTCAATTCAGACTTCTTCTTCTTGAAGGTCATCTTGGATGGCTTGGACTTTTCTTGGCTATGGCTGCTTTACTGTTTTACTTGGGGAATATTTTATGAAAAGGTTGTTTTATGCTACTTAAACGTTGCAAGACAGGTTGATGTACTCTGATGAAAAAGGCTTTAGACCTTGTTTATTAATGTTATAAAAGATTGATTTTACTTTCGCCATTTTATATGTTCTGTCTTGTGATATTTCTGTGTATGTTTACCAATAATGCCCCTCTAAAGCTAGTGCATTCCTTTGCGAGTGACCCTAGCGGAGGTGGGGTGTTACATTTGGTATCAGAGCAGAAGGTTACCAGACTGGGCAACAGATTAGAAACAACCTTCTGGAAAAAAAAACCATTTACAAAGAAGCATTTTTCAAGAAAAACTTTGTTTTGAAAGTTATTCCCCAAAAGCCATTAGCAATGTCCTTGTTTTATTAGTTGAATCCTCTTTTCCCTTCTCTCTCCTATCGATAGTCACGTTGGCTTTGGTTACAAGTAGTTTTTGAGTTAGAAAAGTGTTTTCTTTATGATGGGGGAATAGTTCTCGAGAAAATGGAGTTAAGTTAGGAGGAAGTAAGATAATGGAAGAATGGCAGGGCAAGTAAAGAAAATAAAAATAAAAATAAAAAGAGGGCCAGTCGACAGGCCTGTCGACAGGGATGTCGACTTACCCCCCCTGTCGACAGGGCTGTCGACACGACGCGCCTGCAGATCAAAAAATTATATAAGCCCGAAGGCCGAGAGCTTCAGCTCATAACCCCCAATTCTCTTCTCCTTCCAGCCACCAAAACCGAAAATTCACCAACTCCACCACCTCCCATCACCTCGTTTCTCCACCGTTCTTCATAAAATTAATCTTAAATCGAAGCTAGAGACCCTCTCCATCCGGATCTGTAGTTCCCCTCTTCCAATTCGTGTTTAAATCACCATGGCCAATCAACCCAATCCCTACGAGCTTTACCCTCAACTAACCGCGCAAGAGGTCGAGTGGTGTGACGAGCAACCAGGGATAATTGAGCACTACATGCAGCTTGCCAGTAGGAATTTGCTTTTAGGCCGACCAGTGAGGTTTGCGGATTTTGCGGGAACCGCCGTGGAAAGTTTGTTTGTTAATGCGGGTCTTCTTCATATTCTGGATACGCACACAGCCGAGAGGAGAGGCTACAAGCGTATGGTAAGACTTTTTGATGCTCGTTTGCAAATTGATGTGGATGATAGCGGGTTGATAACCTATGGTTCATGGGTTAAGGGTACCCATATATTTATGAATGAGGTCCAATTTGGGGAAATTTTGAATATCCGGGGTACGGGACTCGATATAAATGATCTGGAGATGGATGATTTGAGTGTGTGGGGTAGGATTTTTTTTAATGGACTTGATAGGCAATGGGATAGTACACATTTGCGCCCGCTAGCTAGGTTTGTGATCAGAATATTGCAATATAATATTGCGGGGCAGAATCATGGGTTTGACAGAGTCCCAGTAGTTGTTAAGGCCGCTACTTATGCTATTTTTGGGGGCATACAAATAAACTGGGCAAGAACCATCTTACAGCAGTACCAGATCTTTAGGGGAGCAAGGCACTCCAATATTTGTTTTGGGAACTTATGGACCATAGTTTTTCGCTGGTTTGGGGTGGATTTGCATGATGAGGATTTTCTGACACTTTCTAACCATCCCTCAGTTATCATCACTGAAGCTGCACTGGGGAGGATGAGTATAAATATGCACGAACTCCAAGAGGAGCCACAGCCTATGGAGCAAGAAGGGTTAGATGAGGGAGAGGGTGAGGGTGACGAAGAGGAGGAGGAGGAGCAAGAGGAGGAGCCATATGATGGTCAGTTTGGGCACTTTGAGGACCCCCATCAGGCACCACAGCATGATGGTGAGCAGGCTGGGGATGGAGCCTGGGCTCATCAGGGCCCGGCACAGGGGGCTCCAGATACAGGTGCCTGGGATCCATGGGCTACTAGGGACCCAGACTGGAGGACTGAGCTGAGATATGTTTCACAGCAGCAGGCTCGCTTGATGAGGAGCCACCAGGACATTATGAGGTCACAACAGCAAACGCTGGAGTCACAGGTAGCCATGGCTCAGACACAGCAGCAGATGCTTCAGGATATGAGTTCCTCTTATGATCAGTTGGGGGCTGGGATATAGGACCTATAGTTAGAGCTTAGGCAAGGGAACCGACGACATGAAGAGAGGCTTGATAGTTTAGAGGAGCTCATCCGTAGCTATTTCCATCAGGATTGACTTCTATCAGTTATCCGTAGGATAGTATTTTATTTCAGTATTGTTTAGCTGTTTCTTTTGTTGTCTAGTTGTAACGATGTACTGAAACTATCTTAATGAAGTTTGTACGTTATTTGTTTATGCAATTTGTTGTGTCTAATGTAATTATGAAATATTGCACGATAATGTCTGATAACGAAGAACAATGAAAACAACAAAACGGGATATCCCTCCGTTACATAAAAATTTAGAAAGTTAGACTTTTCTAAATTAATAATGGATGGTAGGGTCTTGGATGCTCAAATTGGATGAACTTCACTCTTATTTTATAAGGGTGTGGGAAAATTTGGATGAAATTACTTTTTCAAATTTTTGCATTCATATAGAACTGCAAGTATATTAAGGATGAGAGCATCATGGTTTGAAAAGAAATTTTTAAGAAATTGCATTCATGTAGGTGGTACCACAAGTTAGGCATACATATTTTTCTACAATGTGATTCACTTTTGCACATGTGCACATGTTTGCAACAATTGGCTGAACACTTCTGGATGCTAATATGGGGACATAAATCCTACTACTATTGAATTTCGGGGACGAAATTCCTTAAGGGTGGGAGAATGTGACACCCCGTATTTTTACATTTTAAAAGTAAGAAATTTACATACGTATACGATGATACGCAAAGCATATAAACCAGTGAAGCATGAAGATAAAAGATATTCTGTTTATACTTCTAGAATTAAGGTAAACGGGATTCACCATTGCGTTCGTCTCGGAAAAATACGCGAAATAGAGTCCGAGTTTTCGAGAATCGGAGTCCGTATGACCAAGTTATGGTCCGTCGAAGTTTTCAGGGTTTTCAAGTTTGAAAGTCACCTAGGAAGTTCAAGTTTTGGGGTAGGCGGGAATTTTCCCGCCAAAGCCCATGTCGACAGGGGAGTCGACAGGGCTGTCGACACCCCTGGACCCCAAGTCGACAGGGCTGTCGACTTGGGTGTCGACTGGGTCCAAAACACAATTTCGTGTTTTGTGGCCTGGTGCACCTGGATGCAGCCTTGGTCTGGTCCGACGGGCCTGTGACGATTTCTGTGGTCTAGATTAATCCTAGATCTAATCCTATGGCCTAAAACTATCCTAATCTCTATAAAAAGACCCTAACCTAAATCCCTAAAAATCAAACCTAGCAACTAAGTGCTGCCAAAATCAATTTTGATCATGGCCTCCATCCCCAATCCCTTGAGCCTATGCACTCAAATCGAGTTCAAATCAAAAGGTGCAAGCTTGCTACACCAAATCAAGGCCAAATCAACATTGCTATGCGAGTTCCATGACGATTCTTCAACAAAGGAGGCACCTTTCTTAGCCAAGATGATTCATGCTTCTTTCCCTAGGCCTAACTATGTAAGTTCTAGCTACTTTTAGATGGAAACGGTAGTTTTGATAATGACATGGGATAAAATGAGGCTAAACATGATTATGCGAACTTATATGAACCTTACCTTGCCTCTTGTGTTCATGTTTATGATTTTAGGCCATGTGAGTGACTTAATCATGCCTCTCATGCTATGCACAACCTAGTTTAGCTTGCAAGTTTGGATCTTTATGCATGAAATGCTAGCATGAACCTTTAGGAACCACTTTACTTGTGAAATATTGGCTAAGACAAGATTTTGGGGCTTATGCATGTTTATGAACCCAAACCCTTAAGCTAACATGCAAGTTTGTGGCCAAATCCTTTATGAGATTATGCATGCTCGTGGCCAATCCCCTCTTTTAAGTTGTGCATGTTTATGGCCAAACCCTTTTTGATAATATGCATGTTTGTGGCCAAATTACCTTATGACACTATGCATGTTTATGGCCAAACCCTTTTTGATAATATGCATGTTTGTGGCCAAATTACCTTATGACACTATGCATGTTTATGGCCAATCCCTTTATGATGTTATGCATGTGGAAGCCAAGCCCTTTTTGGCATCATGCATGTTTTGAGACCAATATGTGACATAGTATCCTTACTATGTTGACTCGCTTTGCTTGCGTTGGAAAACACGATTTTTGGGTAGTTAGATAAACATGAACATGTCGCGAAATCTTAACTTGAATATGACATGTGTTTATACTTGAAAATACGACTTGAAATATAAACATGGAAGTTAACATGTAAATATGCATAAAAACATGGGCTTGGGAATTTACTTATTAAGTTAGGTCTACCCATTGAGAATTTACCTATTAAGTTAGGTCTACCCAATTGCTTGGAAACTTGACCATGAACATGACACTAGGCTAAACTTGAAAGTGGCCAACTCGAGGTTGGGTTGAGTTTGTAGCATAAATCTACCCGGACCCGCCCGGCTTAACTAGTAGCTACAAACAATAGGATCCAATGTGAGAAGTTGGTCATGTCGCGCTTAAGACCCGAGGTTAGACTAAGTTGTGGTGTAAATCTACCCGGACCCGCCCGGCTTAACTAGTAACCACAACAAAGTCTAATGTGAGAGGTTGGGGTGCATTAAATAATTAATGCAATGTAATAGGGTTAAGTTAATTTGATTAATGATGCTTAACCAAATATGACATGGATGAATGGGTTAAGTAATTTGATTAAGCTAATGATACCTAACAAAATATGACAAGGTTGGGTAGGTTAAGTAACTTGGTTTGCCTAATGACACTTGACCATTTTTATCCGACTAATGGACGGGATTAAGTTAACTAATACTTAATCAATCCAACACGATAACGTGATAAGGTTAAGTAAATTTTCTTAAGTGACACTTAACCCATTAGACAAACCCCAATTCGGAGGATTGGGTAAATGACCGTAGTTAACAAGGATAATGGAAATAAGGCTAAGTGGTAAACCTTAGTTAAGGGAAACTAAGTAATAATCCTTAGTCAAGGAAATTTGGACTACTTCTTAGATAGATGAGTAACCCGATACGGTAGGTCATCGTTTAAGTATACGTGTAGGAGCAGGCTATCTGATTTTAGATAAAGGCTCCAGCGAACTGGGTAACGAAGCAGCGGCTTCGGGGAACGTGAGGATATTCTTGGTATCCCTCTGTGAGCTGCCAGGTCATTATACTAGGCTCACGAGAGGTTAAGGTCTGCGTTAGAAGAACCAAGAGTATGCCTTGGTTGCTATGCGAGCGACCTAAAGACTGGGATGGATAGCAGTGAGTCGACGAATACATACTGGTGCCCGAGATAGCAAGTTCGTCGATCATCTACCATCTTGAGTCAAGCGTGTACGTACGGAAAGGCAGGGAACACCCAACAGACCATAATTGCTATCTAATTATGGGTGAGGTAGGCCGTAGGATGTGGGCTGGCCGGAGTGTGGTTCTCATGCAAGATTCTCTCTTGTGTTGCCTTTCGTTAGTTGAGGGAGGGGTCTCATGGGACCATAGCCACGTGTAGAAAAGCAGACCTTAGCATCTGCATCGGCAGATAGATTGAAAGCTCCCGACCGAGTCCTGTACTTCTTGGTTAGCCCTGTGACAGGACTCGGGTAGCACATAGTGATACTTGTGCATACAGTCATAGAAAAACGATTGACGATGAATGCGTGGGGAAAAGGGCGTGGTTGAGGGTTAGCGTAATCCCTAGTATCCCTAGGTGGTTGAACCCAAACCGAAATACGAAAATGTGAGATAGGTAAGCATAATCCCTAGCGGTCCTAGGTGGCATAAGTCCTAGTTGTACAAACAATGATTCATGTTGAAAGACCTTAGTTAAAGATAGGGTGACAGTCCAAAACAATCTTAAGGGTCATAGAACTACGTTAAAGTGGGATCTCATGGGAAAGCCCGTACGGTGTACGGCAAGGGACTGAACATATACATAGAAAGAAACATACGTGTTTAGAGACTTACATATTCTATATGTTAGGTCAACATGGATCATTTCACGAACTGTTGAGTAAGGGTTATTCATGGTTAACACATGTACGGGGAAAGACACTAGGACGGTAGATGCAGAGTATATACAGATAGAACTCGGGGATGTTAGACTTGAGGGATACCTTGGAATGTTATACTTGATGGAAACCTGACGATGTAATATCTTGTTTTACTTGGACATTGTAATTTATCATGACACCTGGGTTTGTCTGGGTACGGTAATCCATCCTATTATCCTGGCTTGGTATCTATCTTATCATTATCACCATGTTTACTTTCAGTTTATGCATGTCATGTCACCTTTATCTGTTTTTATGCTGGAAGTAGATAGGACTTACCAGTCTTTATGACTGACCCCGTTTTCTTTCGCTTCTTGTCTTCCGTTCCCCCCCAGGTTACAGGGAGGAAATACTGTTGTTCAATTCAGACTTCTTCTGCTTGAAGGTCATCTTGAATGGCTTGGACTTTTCTTGGCTATGGCTGCTTTACTGTTTTACTTGGGGAATATTTTATGAAAAGGTTGTTTTATGCTTCTTAAACATTGCAAGACAGGTTGATGTACTCTGATGAAAAAGGCTTTAGACCTTGTTTATTAATGTTATAAAAGATTGATTTTACTTTCGCCATTTTATATGTTCTGTCTTGTGATATTTCTGTGTATGTTTACCAATAATGCCCCTCTAAAGCTAGTGCATTCCTTTGCGAGTGACCCTAGCGGAGGTGGGGTGTTACACACATAAAAGGAGATTATCAACTTTTTATTAGAGAAAATGGGTTATTTATCATTATTATGCAATGAGGAAGACTGTGATAAAGTTTTATCTTCTGGTCCATATTATTACAATAAAAAACTTGTTTTTATGAGAAAATGGATTCCTGGTATGAAGTTGTCCCGTGAATGTTTACATACAATCCCAATTTGGGTCCGCTTTCCTAATCTTGATTTGGATCTATGGTCAGAAGAGGCCATCAGTGGCGGCCCATAAGTATTTGATGCTCTAGGCAACTTTGTAGGAGTAGTCAGTGGTAAAAAAGGGAACCGAAAGTAAAAACTAGAAAAGGTGGCTGCTAGGAATTGAACCTAGGTTGCCTATAAGATAACTGAAGATCATACCATTGAACTACACTATCATTGCTTACTTTGTTGCCTTGACAGTTTAAGAAGTACCTTTTTTTCTAAAGCATTGGCTACCTGCTGGTTCCCCCTCCACCACCTCCGGCGACGGTGCCCTAAACAAATGTCTCACCCGTCTTGCCCTTGGGCCGGGCCTGGAGGCCATAAGCCGTATAACATCGATACTTGGACATCCAGTCAAGTTAGACAATATTACGGAAGACATGATTCGTGTTTTATATGCTAGAGTATTGGTAGAATTTGACATAGATTTTAGCTTTCCGGATGTAGTCCCCATACAATATTATGATGGAAGTGTAAAATGGCAGAAAGTAGTTTATGAATGGGTTCCTCAAGCCTGTTCCAATTGCAGAATATTTGGTCACTCAAGTGCTTTTTGTAAGGCAATTAGGATATGGAGACAAAAAGGTGTTAATAACTATGATAATATGATGGATATTGAGGAAAACTTGCAAAATAAGAGTAAGGAGAAGAATAGTAATTGTTGTATACAGGAAGTAGAAGACACCATTACAAATCAAGACTATGGAGCTAATACTCATATTGAGGCTGTGGAAACTTTTACAGATGTTGTTAAGCTTATTCAGAAAGACAAAAAGATAAAAAGTGCAAAACAGTTTCATTCACCTGCTAATGAAATCAGTAGTTTGAATAAGTTTGAGGTTTTATCAACAGCTGATATTCTTACTGACTCCAACATGTGCATGCTGGATAATTCTGAAATGGCTCTGGATAAAATTGAAGCTGATATAAAAGAAGTTGAAGCTGTTATCATGGAGGAAAAAAGAGATAACAGTGTAATGTTTGGAAAGAACGAAAAGGTTGTGGAGATTATATAACGACTTTAGAAGGGATAAGAAAAGAGGAACGGAAATCTGATTAGCAGAAGGTATGTGTTAATAGGGTTGAAGAATTCATTCAAGATGCTTCAGATTTTAATGAAATTCCTACTGCTCAAACAAAAATTAACTCCCATTTAAATTGCAATCAGTATTGTTCAAATAATTTTGAGGTTTTGGATTCATTGATGGATGACTCGGATAGCTCGACAAGTAGTATTAGAAGAAAAAGAAATAAATTCAAAACAGGTAAGAATTTAGGAGCAAACAAGGAGTTAAGTGGAGAACCTTTGGTAGAAACCAACCCGGAATGGATTAAATTAATGTCTCAAATCCAAACTAGATCAAGAACTAAAAAATCTAAGGAAGTAGGGGGTAATCCTGGAGGTGTGTTAAATGGTGGTATTTCTAAAAAAAATAACTTCTTTCTTTGGTTTCCCTTAGCTGCTAAGTTGGTGTTCCTGCTTTTAGTTGTTTTAACTTTGCTTATTTTGTTTTTCTTCCTGTTATTCAAGTTAACATGGGATTCTCTGTTGTTACTTTGGAGTTTGAAGGATGGTGTTCAATTTGTGTTTGTCAGCATGCAGCTTTTGGAGTGGTGTTTAGACTGTTTGTAGGGTTTTTATTTTGGAAAAAACTGGGTTTTTTGTTTCTATTTGGTCTTGTATTTGTTAAAAGTTTTTATTTGGTCTTGTATTTGTAATCGGGTAAAGCTGGTCTTAGTTTTTGTTTGTATAGGAGTCGTTTTATCGGTTTTTATCATTTGTTGTCTGCTCTTCCCTTAATATGTACTCTTTTATTGTAATATAAGTACCCTTATTTCAAAAAATAAAAAATAATAGCTATTGATTTTGAGAATGATCGGCTAATAATCCATTGCTTATAATCATAATATCCATGACTGCGTATATGTTAGTATATATAACACGAACAAAAAAAAAAAATCTATCTCAACTGACAATCTTTTTTATGTTTTATTTTATTTTATTCAAGTCTGTTTTACTAGCAGCTGTATAGTTGGAATAAGAATAATAGTTTTCAAAAGGCAATATATAGCTACATCAAAAATCCTATTATATGTGTATGCTTACAGTGTATGTATTTCGATAGGAAGAAAAATAGGAGTCAAACTGAAATAATATGGATGAGATTGGAAATTTAGAAATCTAAAAATGTGAGTGGAAAATTTTTATATTTTTATGTACTATTGGATTTATATCATTGGAAATCTATTCATGCACGTATAAAAAAAAATTTGAAATTGTTGGCATAGTCATATACATATAATGAATTTTAAACTCAGCTTACATATTCCACGATTGACAAATAAAACTGAGTGTTACACATGTATGATATTGTAATGTATTCTATATATTATCAAGTTCAAACTGGAATATAGGAAATCTATTTAAGTACTATTTATCAAGAATTCTGATAATTTCTAAAATATAAAATTTTATCAAAAAGCGATCGAGTTTGAATTTTTATGAAAATTTATACAAGAAAAAAAATCAGAATTTGGAACTAATGTTATTGTTATCTTTTAAAATTATTTGTTATGTGACATGTATATCATCTAGAGGAAATTCTTCAGGCAATGGTTCTGGTTCATCGCAATCCTCGCAGCGTCTGGTAGTATCATTGGTGCCTACAGGTACAGAGTAAAAAAAAATTTACTTTATTTAGCATGTACATTTTTTTAAACCATTTATACACTTATGTATATCATAATGAACACAGGGTTTTTGTCATTCAACTTTCTAAGATTATTTTAAATGCATCGATAGCAGCATACAGAGCGCGGATGTCGGCACGTTGACCGAAGTGGGATCTGATCCCACCTCACATGCAGGATGTCATTTGGCAGGATGTCCTTGTAAGTATTTTCTTATATTATTATTTTTCATTTTAATTTTTTTAACTGTTGATAAAATATACATATTTTACTACTATTGTTTGTTTAACGTGAAATACTGTCTGAGATGGATATACAGACACATGATTTATCGTTGACGCGGACCTATTGGATGCAGAAGATGAGAAAGAATTATGAAGGATTGCATTTCAACAATGAAGAAAACGATGAAGAAACCTAGTTGAATGTGAGCAGCACTGTGGGACGGATTTCTTTGGTATTGGGAGAGTGCTGAGGCGAAGGTAAGTGTGCTATTTTTTTTAAATATCAAAAAATATTTATTCGATAAGTAATGTATCAAATTTTGAATTTACAGGTAGAGACAGAAAGAAATTTTGTAGATAGGAATAAAAATCTAGTCATGCATCGAGGAGGATCTAAGTCGTTTCAGCAGTATCGGTAGGAGTTGGTATATTTTATAAATGCGACTTATAAAAAATTAATATGCTATATACTTCTGAATGTGTAATAATTGTATGTAATAATCAAATTCAGGAGGCTGAGGGGTTGAGGCTAGTCTCATACATGGATGTATTCACTCGTACGCACGCCATCGAGCATGCTGATGCAGATAGGAACATCACATATTCATGTCATGATGATAAATCCAGGAAGATCCATTTAAGATTTCATTTGATGTATAAATTTGTAGGAAATGTTAATTATAGTAAATTATAATAAAAAATTAATCACATATTCTTGGTGTTGCAGGAGAAGTTTATGGAGCAGCGCCAGAAGTGTCTAGCTGAGACAGGACAAGTGCAGCTCACGACTGACGAGGAGGACACTATCTTCCAGTCAGTGATGGATCCAGTGACGCGAAACAGGCTTTACGGCTTTGGAAATCAATTGGTAGACAATTTTTCATTTATTACTTTGGTTATATAAAACTGTTAACTGTCAAGTTAAGTATTCAAGTTAATGGATGACAAAAACATGTACACTAAAACCTTGTGAGAACTCATTTATAATATTCCCCACATCATCATTCTTTAAGCCAGATATTCAGTATTTTAACAGAAAATTATGCTTAAGGCCATGCCGAGTTCATACAAAGTACCAATGGATATATTAAATCAACTACTGCATTATGGTGTTAATCCACTATATGTGATTACTAAATGACTTGAGTCCTCCCATATTCTCTAAAATTGAGTTGATGTGTTGATCGGACTTATTTAGAGTGGTGTTAAATCCACTATATGTATTCTACCCCATGGGTCGTGGTTATTGTTGTGATTGGCCTTACTCTGGCTAACAAATTACAAAATGAGTTAATACAGTTATTATATATAGTGGTGTTAAATACATGCTATAATCCAGCCATGATTACTGTACATACTCCAGCTCGACAATACTTCGTAGTGTTTTATTTCGTTCTTGTTCATCTAAAACTTTTACGCAAAGATAAATGTATGTGTGCACACATGCACATGACACACATGCACGCGTACACACACAAACATATATATATATTGATATACATACACAGATATATGTTTTTATTGAGAGAGGGGCATATATATGCATATATATATATATATATATATGTATGAGAGAGAGAGAGAGATTTCCAAAGGTGAAATTCAATTATTAAAGTTAATGTGCCTTTTACATAAAAATGGTTTCCAAAGGTGAAATTCAATTATTAAATGAAAACCTAACTAAATACTGATCAAACAAAGTAAGAAATTTAAGGTAGTTAAAAGTTAAAATTTATTACTCTCCATTCATTTCAATAGTTCCTACAAACAGAGCCTTGCCTCTCTTTTTTCAAAATATTAAAGGAAATCCTACAAAAACACATACGAAAATTTATACGAAGATCAATATGGTCGATTTAAGTGAAGGTTTATAAAATATTATCCGCACATGAACAAAACTAACATATTAGCTAATATAACTTGAAAAATGAATTTTCTTGGAAGAAACAGCTTGGTAAAAACAAAATATAAGCAATCAAGAAAAATGAAAGTGTTGCATTTGGGAATTATATGCAAATAAGAAAGAACTTTTATACAATTATATGCAAATAAGAAAAACTTAAATTTTATTTGATTGAAGTGAAAACTGTTAAAGTATGTTACATATTAATATTTCTTTTAAAGATATGAATATATTTTAATACTCAAAAAATAACAATTTATTTATGTGTATGTGTATGCAATTTTATGAGACAAATTATACTGAGTGTACATAATGCAAACAAGAATAATTGTATAAGATTTTCATTATTTTTTATTTTTATTTCTTTTTTAATAAGGGCATTTTGGTCTCAGGTTCTATTAAATTAACAAAATTACTCTAGCTTGAATTCTCCTTTTTCTCTAATGCTAGAATGAATGGTTTATTCATATAAAGACATATCACATACTGTATTATTGTGTGCATGGTAATAAAATCACTAAAAACTAAGATTTTTAAATAATTGTTACAGGCTAGCAGCCAGTAGGGACGTGGCAGATAGACTAGAGTTGTTATAGATGCCGTAGAGATTGAGGAGTTGAAGGCTAGGGTGGCAAAGCTTGAGGACCAGAATCGCCGTCAAGCCATCGAGACATCTCAGCTTCTAGATCAGTGCTTGGCAGAATTTGCGCAGTTGTACGAGCGCTTTCTCTCTTCAGCTGGTTCCACAGAGGATGATGATCAGTGACTTGACTCAGCTTCTATGCGTGTTTTTTGCTGGGCTGCTATGACTATGGTTTGATTTTTTTGTGCATGTATGGTAATGGTACGGTTGATGGTTGACTTAACTGTATATTTTTTGTGGTAGACATGATGTTGGACTATATATATGTGTTATTATGATGGTAAACTGTTGTATGTAGTATGTACATATTTATGCATTGTAGAATAGTTGTTTGGGTTTATGGTTTAATTTATGCACATTTATGTTGATTTTTCGAGTTAGAATTGGTTATCTTTTGATACTGGCTTGGTATATGGTATGTTGGGATTATAGATTGTGGCTGAGATGATGGTTTTAGTGGTAAATGTTGTTGGGGAAAAGGTTTCCCAAAAATGCCTTGGGATTAAAACCCAAGCTTACGGAAAAACAAATGGGAATGGATTGATGGTGAGGCAAAACAAACAACTGATAGTCGCCAACAAAACTATCACGGATCAAGCAATAAAAGAAAGAACATAAGAAATTTATAATGGTTCCACTAATAGTTTACATTCACTTGGGAAGAGGAGATTTTATTACTTTTCTAAATAAGAAAATATTACAAGACTGATAATAGGGATGAAGAAGAAGAAATAAAACTTTTAGAGATGATACATACATTTACCTAATTCCTATCCTTATATAAGGATTAATACTTGGGGTTGAAGTAATTGATTTGTGATTATAAATCAATGCCAAATTAATTCTTCAACTTATTTCTCCCAATCAGAAAATTAATTCTTTACTTCAATATTCCAAGAAAAACTTCTTCATATTCTTCCACTTATGTAGGTAATTTATTGCCTTATCTAATTTTACAAAAGAGACAATAAATTTTCCGATATCTTCCAAATCTTCTACAGTTGGAAATGTCATATTACTCAAATTAACAATATTTCCCAAATCTTCTTTAAATGGAAATATTGTATCACCATAATTAATAATATCTTTCAAATCTTCTGCAAATGGAAATATTGTGTAACACCCCGTGTATTTTATAACAGTGAAATTCACGAATTAAAGTATAATTAATTCCAAATAAAAGTATTAAGGGAAACGGGATATGCCATTGCGTTCGTCTCGGAAAAATACGCGAAATAGAGTCTGAGTTTTCGAAAAACGGAGCCCGTATGACCAAATTATGGCCCGATGAAGTTTCAGAAAATTCAAATTTCGAAAACAGATTTGAATTTCAGCCCAATCAGAGTAGGCGGGAAAAGTTCCCGCCCAACCCACCAGGTCGACCTGGGGGTCGACCCTAGGGTCGACCTGCCAGGCCAGGTCGACCTGGGAGTCGACCTAGGGGTCGACCTGCCCCAGGCAGGTCGACTCTAGAGTCGACCCGGGGGTCGACCTGGCCCCTGAGCCAGGTCGAACCCAGCCCACCCTGGCTGGCCTGGTCTGTGTTTGGACGATTTTCTGAGCCTTGCCTTGTCACTAGGGCTAGGTGTCAGCTCCTGGTTGGTCTCTCCTTCAAACGAACGGCTATTATTAAACCAAGCTCCATCGACGGTCTAAATCAACTCTCAAACTCTATAAAAAGGACCTAAGACTAACCCTAATTCACACAAACTAAAATGGAGATGAGGCCGTCATGCTGCTGAGGAAAGACTAGGAATAGCCGTCAGAAATTGAGAGACGATTAGGAGATAATTTGAAAGCTTAAAGCAACGTTAATCAAATCAAAGCAACGCCTACAACAAAGGATAGCATCTCCAAATTCAGAATTCAGATTCCTGAATTGAAGATTCGTCATACGTTGTAAGTAGAGTGCTATTCCGATGTGAATTAAATAATTGTGTTGATTTGTGTAAAGTAAGAAATGGAATTGTGGCGATAATAATCTATATTTGTATGTTGCTTTGATGCTAAACGATTTGGGAATATTATGGTATACGATTGGATATTTGCAAGTACGTGATTTGTGTTGGAAGTTAACAACGAAATGGAATTGTGGCGATAATAATCTATATTTGTATGTTATTTTGATTCTAAAACGATTTGGCAATGCTATGGTGTACGATTGGATTCATACAAGTATATGATTTATGTTGACAACCACATGTTGTGGAATTTTAATTGGGATTCATGCAAGCATATGATTCATATTGAAAACTACATGTTTGTGGTAGTTATTTACAACACCCATTTGATAATTGCAAGTATATGTTTCATGTTGAAAGTAACAACTATATTTGTAATAGTTTATTTGAGATTCATGCAAGTATATGATTTACTGTTATGCCAAAATGAGGTATGATTCTATGGTCATCTTTAGTGTAATTTGATCCATTTGAGTATTATGATTCATATGAAGTTATGTTGGAATTGGCATCATAGTTCAAGTATAAAAATCATGCTTTTGTGATAGTGACAAAAGCAAGCATCTTTGTGAACTTGTATTAATTTTATGAACATGACTAAACTATGTTTGTTATTATGCCCAATTGAAAAACATGTTTTTAGGCTTAGGTTGTTATCATAATCATATGATAATATATGTGACACATAAGTTACATTAGAATTGCATTCCACTTGCAAGTTTACATAGATAGAATAAAAACCATGATTTAAGTTTCGGTATGTTTATGCTATAATTCTATAAATGGATTAAAAACCATGATTCATATAAGAATTAGGTTGGGATAATTCTAGTTGAACCATACTTTTGTATTAGTGACAAAAGTAAGTACCTTTTTGTTAGCATGTAGTGATTTTATGAACATGATTAGTTTATATTATGCCTAAATAAAAATATAGGCTTATATTTCTAGTCAAGACCATGTGCCAATAATAATGATATCTAATTTAGTTAGATTCTTAATTTCAAGTTTACATGGTTAGTTGAACCTATGATTCATGTTTAAGTATTGTTTATGCCATAATCATATGAATAGAATAATTCATGTTTAAGTATTGTTTATGCCATAATCATATAGAATGATTCATGTTTAAGTATTGTTTATGCCATAGTCATATGAATAGGATGATTCATGTTTAAGTATTGTTTATGCCATAATCCTATGAATAGAATGATTCATGTTTAAGTATTGTCTATGCCATAATCATATGAATAGAATAATTCATGTTTAAGTATTGTTTATGCCATAATCATATGAATAGAATGATTCATGTTTAAGTATTGTTTATGCCATGATTATATGAATAAAACGATTCATGTTTAAGTATTGTTATGCCATGATGTTACAATTGCAAGTTCACATTTGCCTACTTTATGTTAATTGAATCGTTCATTGCAAGTTCATGCGTTCACACTCCCCTTTTTCATGTTATCTTATAAACACCATATTATAAGCCTCCCCTTTTCATTTGGCTAAATTGGGTTTAAGTATTAAACCCAACACACCTTACATTGGAGCGAACGTGTAAAACGGGGGTAATGACGTTTGGGCTAAAATATAGAACATATGTGTTGGCATGTTTGACGCATGCCAACAATCTTGAAAAGAAATTAAGTGGCATAAATGAATTTTAACCAATAAAGATAAATTTGAATAATGGGCGACAAATATTTACATATAAAAAGAAAAGAGACAAAATATGTAAATGTAGAAAATACGATGTGTTTAACCCGAGGTTGGATTGAGTTGTGATGTAAACCTACCCGGAACCGCCCGGCTGTCCAGTAGTCACAACAGTACCTATCCAATGTGGGTGGTTAAACACGGAGCCCAATAAGGACCCGAGGTTAGACTGAGTTATGGCGTAAGACTGCCCGGACCCAACCGGCAGCCACAACAATACCTGTCTAATGTGAGAGGTCAAGGCTTTAATAAGACAATTAAGGCTGAGTCAGGATTGATAGGATTAAGTAAATTATATTAATACTTAATCAAAATGGAACATGCTAAACTAAACAGACTAATTGGGGGTTGGGTTTATAAAACACTTAACCAACTTAGCATGTTGGCTAGAAATAGAAAACCTAGTAGCGGGGGACCCTTTTCAACAGTAACCCTACAAGGCGTATCATGATACCCTGAAACTAGGCAGGGTGGGGCACGATTACTGGGCTGACTGTAAGAGGTCAAATCGACGGCGGTGGTGCAACAGTGTAGGTTCTAACGGGGTGCGGGCGTGCACACACTCCGGCGCAGAAAAATAAGGCACTGGGAACCAGTAGCATACCTGTGCATTCTAGGATTGTGTCGGGCCGCCACCATGGGACTTGATACACCCCATTGTGGGACCAGCATAGGTAACTACAACATCGGGGGCCGTAAGACACATGTAACTATGCGAGTAGGAGCCGATCATCATAAATGGATCACTTCACCCTGATTATGGGGTGCCTATTGGGAACTAGTTTATATGGGTACAGAGATTAATATGGGGTACGATAGTATTCGACCCTAGACCACTTAACTTAGTTTATAATGCTTTCCTATTTCTAGTTTATGCTTATCATACCCAGTTCTTTATTCATAGACTGAATAGTCCTAGACTTACTCAGGCTTTATGTTTGACTCTACTTTTCTTTTGCCTTCTTTTCTTTCGTCCCCCCCCCAGGTCCACAGGGAGGGAATACCGCAGCTTGACCAGTTTCCGCATCCAGCTTGAAGAGAAGAATGTATTGCTTGGATCTTTTCCGTTTTGGACTATGACTTGGGACAGCAATTATGGGACTTTTGCAGTTTATTTATGTTTTCTTTATGCTTCTTTAAAAAATGTAATCAAGACAGTTATGATTTCGGAAGTATTGTAAGACAATTATGGCATGGTTTGTGTAACACGTATTTTGATGAAATAAAGTTGTTGTTTTCCGCTGTTCAAAAATATGTGTTATTATATCTGTCTTGTATATCTGTGACTTATACTTATAAACCTCCACCAAAATTAGGGCATTCCCTTTGAGAGTGACCCTAATGGAGGTGGGGTGTTTCACTTGGTATCATAGCATAGGTTTACCAGATAAGATAAAAAGTTTTGAAAAATTATTTTCAAAAAGGAAATTTAAAGAAGCATTTTTAAAAGATAAAATATTATTTTATTTTAAAAAGGCAAATTCCCCCAAAGCCATAGGTACTGTCTTCTATCCTTCGTTTTGAATCTATCCTTTCTGTTTCAGCATGTCTGGAGACCTTACTCCCCAACTGCTGACGCTTTCACTCCTCTTCCTCCACGTGAACCAGCAAGCGGAAGAGTTCCAGAGTAGGAAGACGAATAATAGTCAAACAAGAAAGGATCGTAACAGTAATAACAAGAAAGGAGAAAAAAGGAAATGCAATTTTTGTGGTACGGAAGGGCACATAGCCAAGGATTGTAGAAAGAGGAAAAGAAAGCAAGGAGAATGTTTTCATTGTGGGGAGACTGGACACATTAGCAAAGACTGCCCTGAGAAGACAGACTTCAAGAAGGGCGGGAAAGACAACAAGTCCCAAGAGAAGAGGAAGTGTAAATTCTGTGGCAAAGTGGGGCACTTAGTAAAAGATTGCCGGAAAAAGAAGGCCAAGATGAATGGTGGGTGTTTTCTTGCGGTGAGACAGGCCACATGGCTAAGGACTGCCCAAAGAAACGAGGACAGGGGCAGAGGGCTGGATCCACCTCAGGGGCACAAGTTCATGTGCTAGAGGTGCCACCTCTGCAACAGCGAGGTATAAATACTTCTGTAGAAAGTGTAGTTTATCTTTATGATCACCCCGTTCGCACTTTATTTGATTCCGGCGCATCACACTCCTTTATCTCGTCTGCTTTAGTAGAATCTCTACACCTAAAAACTAGTATGGTAGAGGACCCCTTAATTGTTTCAAACCCAATTGAGGGCCCAGCTCATTTGTCTATGATCTGTGTGGGATTAAAAAAATTCTATTCCAAGCGTAGAATTTAAATGTAGTGCCTTTGTTTTGGGCCATTGGTTGGTTCTAGCGATGGAGTGGTTATCCAGTAAGGGTGACCATCTCGGTTTCGAAAAGAGGGTAGTTAGACTCTTGACTTGCCTCGGTAATACCCTCGAAGTCGCAGGTAACCTTTAGGGTTCTATCATGATTTGTTTCCTAGAATCTCTTGACACATTTATTGGTAATTTGTAATCCGATCGGGTAGTGCTCGCCACTAAGGTAAAAGGTTCATTTCGCTTATGCATGAGTTGTGGAGAATCACCTTAGTAAGTACATTTGGCAGCATGGTTGGCATTTATTTCCAAGAGATAGTTCTTCTACGTGGAATACCCGATAGTAAGTGGACGAGATCTAAAATTCACTAGTGAATTTTGGAGAGCTTGCATGAAACCATGGGTACGCCGTTATGTTTGAGCCGAGTATACTAGAAGTAGAGTAAGTGAAAGAGGAACGAGAGGCAACAGTGAAATAGGTTCCAACTCATATTTTGGAAACAGGAATTAAGAAGCTACGAAAATTGTGAAGTTAAAGACGGACAAAGCATAATGGAGTTAAGCTCAAGGAAATGCGACTTAGAAGATTGAAGACTAGATTCGTGCATCATATCTCTTCTTAGGAGTATATCTTTGATCCCTCTCTTCCTGTAGAGCTCACTTGCATGCTATCTTTTGTGTATATCCTCTCGGTCCCATTCTCAATCCAATTTCTGTTGCAAACCCCATAGGGAGTATGACTCATCTGTTAGTAACACATGTTGGGGCTTGAGGGTGTTCGTTGGTTTGACTAAATTTTTTTTGGGTTTTATAGGATACGGGTTGGTCTTAGGAAGGGACTCCCTTGTGACCTAAAAGGAGTTCATCATGCTTAGTTTCCTAGAATCTGGTGGTTGAGTTGAGTAATTCTTTGGGTGTCAGTCTGATGTTGATTTCGGTCTTCGGGGCTGATGCTTAGAGAGTTCTTCTCCTAATCAATATATATGTGGCATAGATTTCCAGTTTTGACATTGCCTAATGGGCACAAAGTTTTTACTTGCTTCTATCATTCGACTATACCTTTAGGTAGGACCATTTCCTATTATTGAGAAAATTGGGAAAATGGCCTATAGATTAGAGCTACCCGAAAAATTGGCCGGAGTTCACAACGTCTTTCACGTTTCACATCTCCGAAAATGTCTACATGAGTCTGCTGAAGTGGTAGAGCCAAATATCCTAGAAGAAACTGAAGTGGAACGCGCAGCAACCGTAAGTAAAGTTCCAACCCGCATATTAGGAACGGAAGTTAAGAAACTACACAACCGCGAAGTCAAGCTCGTCAAAGTGCAGTGGAGCGACGCCGAAGAAGATGCAACCTGGGAAACTGAAGCTAGAATACGCGTGACCTATCCTTTTCTTTTCGAGGGTACATCTTTGATCTTTTCTTTTTCCTTAAGTTGCGCTTTTATCTATCTTTTTAGGTATATCTCCTCGACCTTATCTTTTCGGAAGAAACCCTTTGTATGAAAACATGTAATTAAAACATGTTATGGATGATGGTTGCAAGTGGTTGCAAGTGATTGCTAGTGGTTGCTCGTGGTTGCATATACACACACAATCTAGGTTTTAGATCGGCTCAGTCACTTCATATTGCATATGCATATATGTTTGCATTCGTATATGGTTGAACTTTAATGTGTTGTCATATGGATGTTGCATTTGTATGAATGATTGTGCACTCATGTAGAATCATGAATAGGAAAATTTGCATACATAATGGATTCATGGCACTTACATAATTTGCATTAAGGAGGTCAACTGAATCAGTAGACCGCCTGATTTTGCATTAGATAAGTACATGTACACACACACTTCGCATATTATCATGAAGCATTAGAAGTCTTTTAAGGACAATGGATGCTCGTGTTTGATGGATGAGTAGATGGGTGTTTGGATGTTAGGATGTACATTCTTCCTGAACTTGAAGATTTCGGGACGAAATCCTTTAAGTGGGGGAGAATGTAACACCCCGTGTATTTTATAACAGTGAAATTCACGAATTAAAGTATAATTAATTCCAAATCAAAGTATTAAGGGAAACGGGATATGCCATTGCGTTCGTCTCGCAAAAATACGCGAAATAGAGTCTGAGTTTTCGAAAAAAGGAGCCCGTATGACCAAATTATGGCCCGATGAAGTTTCAGAAAATTCAAATTTCGAAAACAGATTTGAATTTCAGCCCAATCAGAGTAGGCGGGAAAAGTTCCCGCCCAACCCACCAGGTCGACCTTGGGGTCGACCCTAGGGTCGACCTGCCAGGCCAGGTCGACCTGGGAGTCGACCTAGGGGTCGACCTGCCCCAGGCAGGTCGACTCTAGAGTCGACCTGGGGTCGACCTGCCCCAGGCAGGTCGACTCTAGAGTCGACCTGGGGGTCGACTGGGGAGTCGACCTGGCCCCTGAGCCAGGTCGAACCCAGCCCACCCTGGTCTGTGTTTGGACGATTTTCTGAGCCTTGCCTTGTCACTAGGGCTAGGTGTCAGCTCCTGGTTGGTCTCTCCTTCAAACGAACGGCTATTATTAAACCAAGCTCCATCGACGATCTAAATCAACTCTCAAACTCTATAAAAAGGACCTAAGACTAACCCTAATTCACACAAACTAAAATGGAGATGATGCCGTCATGCTGCTGAGGAAAGACTAGGAATAGCCGTCAGAAATTGAGAGACGATTAGGAGATAATTTGAAAGCTTAAAGCAACGTTAATCAAATCAAAGCAACGCCTACAACAAAGGATAGCATCTCCAAATTCAGAATTCAGATTCCTGAATTGAAGATTCGTCATACGTTGTAAGTAGAGTGCTACTCCGATGTGAATTAAATAATTGTGTTGATTTTTGTAAAGTAAGAAATGGAATTGTGGCGATAATAATCCATATTTGTATGTTGCTTTGATGCTAAACGATTTGGGAATATTATGGTATACGATTGGATATTTGCAAGTACGTGATTTGCGTTGGAAGTTAACAACGAAATGGAATTGTGGCGATAATAATCTATATTTGTATGTTATTTTGATTCTAAAACGATTTGGCAATGCTATGGTGTACGATTGGATTCATACAAGTATATGATTTATGTTGACAACCACATGTTGTGGAATTTTAATTGGGATTCATGCAAGCATATGATTCATATTGAAAACTACATGTTTGTGGTAGTTATTTACAACACCCATTTGATAATTGCAAGTATATGATTCATGTTGAAAGTAACAACTATATGTGTAATAGTTTATTTGAGATTCATGCAAGTATATGATTTACTGTTATGCCAAAATGAGGTATAATTCTATGGTCATCTTTAGTGTAATTTGATCCATTTGAGTATTATGATTCATATGAAGTTATGTTGGAATTGGCATCATAGTTCAAGTATAAAAATCATGCTTTTGTGATAGTGACAAAAGCAAGCATCTTTGTGAACTTGTATTGATTTTATGAACATGACTAAACTATGTTTGTTATTATGCCCAATTGAAAAACATGTTTTTAGGCTTAGGTTGTTATCATAATCATATGATAATATATGTGACACATAATTTACATTAGAATTACATTAGAATTGCATTCCACTTGCAAGTTTACATAGATAGAATAAAAACCATGACTTAAGTTTAGGTATGTTTATGCTATAATTCTATAAATGGATTAAAAATCATGATTCATATAAGAATTAGGTTGGGATAATTCTAGTTGAACCATACTTTTGTATTAGTGACAAAAGTAAGTACCTTTTTGTTAGCATGTAGTGATTTTATGAACATGATTAGTTTATATTATGCCTAAATAAAAATATAGGCTTATATTTCTAGTCAAGACCATGTGCCAATAATAATGATATCTAATTTAGTTAGATTCTTAATTTCAAGTTTACATGGTTAGTTGAACCTATGATTCATGTTTAAGTATTGTTTATGCCATAATCATATGAATAGAATAATTCATGTTTAAGTATTGTTTATGCCATAATCATATGAATAGAATAATTCATGTTTAAGTATTGTTTATGCCATAATCATATAGAATGATTCATGTTTAAGTATTGTTTATGCCATAGTCATATGAATAGGATGATTCATGTTTAAGTATTGTTTATGCCATAATCCTATGAATAGAATGATTCATGTTTAAGTATTGTCTATGCCATAATCATATGAATAGAATAATTCATGTTTAAGTATTGTTTATGCCATAATCATATGAATAGAATGATTCATGTTTAAGTATTGTTTATGCCATGATTATATGAATAAAACGATTCATGTTTAAGTATTGTTATGCCATGATGTTACAATTGCAAGTTCACATTTGCCTACTTTATGTTAATTGAATCGTTCGTTGCAAGTTCATGCGTTCACACTCCCCTTTTTCATGTTATCTTATAAACACCATATTATAAGCCTCCCCTTTTCATTTGGCTAAATTGGGTTTAAGTATTAAACCCAACACACCTTACATTGGAGCGAACGTGTAAAACGGGGGTAATGACGTTTGGGCTAAAATATAGAACATACGTGTTGGCATGTTTGACGCATGCCAACAATCTTGAAAAGAAATTAAGTGGAATAAATGTATTTTAATCAATAAAGATAAATTTGAATAATGGGCGGCAAATATTTACATATAAAAAGAAAAGAGACAAAATATGTAAATGTAGAAAATACGATGTGTTTAACCCGAGGTTGGATTGAGTTGTGATGTAAACCTGCCCGGAACCGCCCGGCTGTCCAGTAGTCACAACAATACCTATCCAATGTGGGTGGTTAAACACGGAGCCCAATAAGGACCCGAGGTTAGACTGAGTTGTGGCGTAAGACTGCCCGGACCCAACCGGCAACAGGCAGCCACAACAATACCTGTCTAATGTGAGAGGTCAAGGCTTTAATAAGACAATTAAGGCTGAGTCAGGATTGATAGGATTAAGTAAGTTATATTAATACTTAATCAAAATGGAACATGCTAAACTAAACAGACTGATTGGGGGTTAGGTTTATAAAACACTTAACCAACTTAGCATGTTGGCTAGAAATAGAAAACCTAGTAGCGGGGGACCCTTTTCAACAGTAACCCTACAAGGCGTATCATGATACCCTGAAACTAGGCAGGGTGGGGCATGATTACTGGGCTGACTGTAAGAGGTCAAATCGACGGCGGTGGTGCAGCAGCGTAGGTTCTAATGGGGTGCGAGCGTGCACACACTCCGGCGCAGAAAAATAAGGCACTGGGCACCAGTAGCATACCTGTGCATTCTAGGATTGTGTCAGGCCGCCACCATGGGACTTGATACACCCCATGGTGGGACCAGCATAGGTAACTACAACATCGGGGGCCGTAAGACACATGTAACTATGCGAGTAGGAGCCGATCATCATAAATGGATCACTTCACCCTGATTATGGGGTGCCTATTGGGAACTAGTTTATATGGGTACAGAGATTAATATGGGGTACGATAGTATTCGACCCTAGACCACTTAACTTAGTTTATAATGCTTTCCTATTTCTAGTTTATGCTTATCATACCCAGTTCTTTATTCATAGACTGAATAGTCCTAGATTTACTCAGGCTTTATGTCTGACTCTACTTTTCTTTCGCCTTCTTTTCTTTCGTTCCCCCCCCCCAGGTCCATAGGGAGGGAATACCGCAGCTTGACCAGTTTCCGCATCCAGCTTGAAGAGAAGAATGTATTGCTTGGATCTTTTCCGTTTTGGACTATGACTTGGGACAGCAATTATGGGACTTTTGCAGTTTATTTATGTTTTCTTTATGCTTCTTTAAAAAATGTAATCAAGACAGTTATGATTTCGGAAGTATTGTAAGACAATTATGGCATGGTTTGTGTAACACGTATTTTGATGAAATAAAAGTTGTTGTTTTCTGCTATTCAAAAATATGTGTTATTATATCTGTCTTGTATATCTGTGACTTATACTTATAAACCTCCACCAAAATTAGGGCATTCCCTTTGAGAGTGACCCTAATGGAGGTGGGGTGTTTCATATTGTATCACGAAATAAAACAATCTCCACCGTAATAATACATTTCCTTGAAAGCATACCAACTCCACCTACATCCTCTTACTCTAAGCATCTTCTCGGACAAAACACCATGGTTACTTCACCAATGAGCTTTGGCATGACCATCACCCATTGCACTTTGTCAACAAACTCCGACAATGCCACCGCCTGCCAACAAAGTGTTCAAAGTACCCCTTCAAGTAAGACCTATCAATCTTCACCATGAAACAAGCGACTCCATGAACCATCTTAACTCTCTCCCCACACCGTGCCACCACGTGGCACCTAGCATTTTGATAAGCGATTCTAGCTCGAGCAACGCCCGGACTTAGTAGTCTGCAAAGATTTATGCATGTCCACTGCTTTCTCTTTTGATCTTTGACCAACTTCAAACGATCCCTTCTTCCGCTTATCAAGTACAACCTCTTGGCAAAATCCCACCTTGTTGAAGCTTTCCCCTTTGATCATGTTTTGCCTATGCAGAAACTCAAAGTCCCTTCTTGTATGCCTAATTTGGTCATCTTTTCACGAGAACTATAGACTCTAACCCTTTACTTTCCAAGTACAGTGTTTGCCCTCAGGAGATACAAATTATTAAACATACCTCCCTTCATCACTAAAATTGCTCCCTTAGAAATGCTTAGACTTTCCTTATCAATAGTCACCTCACATCCTTTGGATGCCAACTGCCCAAGAGATACCATTGACTTCCGAAGACCTGGAAAATAATGGACACATGTCAAAGTATGTATTACCCCATAATACATGCGAATTTGCATGGTACCTTCGCCCCATGACTCTACAACTAGCATCATTTCCCATAAGAATCAGTTTCCCTCTTTTTCTTTTAAAGGAACTGAAATAATTCTAGGTGTCATATGAAAAGATGCCCCCGTATCTAGCACCAAATGGTCTGATACATTTGATACTACCGCTGCCAACAAGTCACCAGACAAAAATTCCTCCACTGCAACCGATGAATTTCCAGCTTCGAGTTTTTTCTTTAAGTTCGGACAATCTCTCTTCCAATGGCCTAGTTTCTTGCAAATGTAGCACTTCCCATCTCTTGACTTTATTTCCTTTTTCTTCTTTTTCTCCCTTTTCTCCATACTAGCTAATAAGGCTTGCGCACGACTTCCTCCTCTACCCTCACTCAACCCCTTCATCTGATCTCTCAAGTCCTCAGATAGAAGACCTGCCTTCACATTATCTACTGTTAGTGTATCTCTGGCATAAATAAGACTGTTAGCGAAACATGTGTATCGCTCTGGAAGAGAACACAAAAGAATCATTGCTATTTGCTCCTCATCCGCTTTCAAGTCAATAGTCTTCATCTTCATCACGAAATCATCGAAGAAGCTTAGATGTGTCTTCACTGAAGTACCCCCTCTCATCCACATGGTGAAAAACATCTTCTGCAAAATCAGAAGATTGGTTAGTGACTTCTTTAAATTGAGTTTTTGCATCTTGGTCCAAATGTCCTTAGTAGTGGTCTCACCGCTAATATCTGAAATGACATTTTCTCACATTGCTAACTGTAAATTAGTAATGTTCATCGTTCCATCTCCTTCCTTTCCACACCTGAAATATCATCCGTCAACTCCTCAGGAGAAAACACCACAGGGTGAACATTGCTTCTCATTAGAATAACTTTCATCCTTCATTGCCACTTCTCGAAGTCTTTGTCCCCATCCCATCTTTACATTGCTAACTGAGATCCTGCTTCCATATATGGCCTTTTGACATATGACCCTGATACAATTGTTGAATTCTCCTCATCTCCTGCCATAATGCCTAACACCCTTTCTCAATCAACCTCATAGCTCTGATACCAATTGTTGGAGAAAAAATTTCCCAAAAAAGCCTTGGGATTAAAACCCAACCTTGCGGAAAAACAAATAGGAACAGATTGATGGTGAAGGAAAATAAACAGCAGATAGTCACTAGCAAAACAATCACGTACAAGCAATAAAAATGGAACACAAGAGATATATAGTGGTTCCACTAATGTCTTGTTAGTGTATATCCACTTGGGAAGAGAAGATTTTATTACTTTTTTAAATAAGAAAATACTACAAGACTGATAATAAGGAGGAAGAAGAAGAAATACAACTTTTAGAGATGATACATACATTTACCTAATCCCTATCCTTATATAAGGATTAATACTTGGGGTTGAATTAATTGATTTATGTTATAAATCAATGTCTAATTAATTCACCAGCTTATTTGCTCCCAATCAGAGAATTATTTCTTTACTTCAATATCCCAAGAAAAACTTCTCCATATTCTTCCACTTATGTAGGTAATTTATTGCCATGTCTAATTTTACAAAAGAGACAATAAATTTTCTAATGTCTTCCAAATCTTCTACTGTTGGAAATGTTATATTACTCAAATTAACAATATTTCTCAAATCTTCTCTAAATGGAAATATTGTATCACCATAATAAATAATATCTTTCAAATTTTCTGCAAATGAAAATATTGTATCACAAATTCTAATAAATGTAGTTTAAAGGCTAAATAGCAGCTGAAATGTAAAAAAAAAAGTAGATTTTCTGACGGCTTCCGATAGCTTATAGGTCATCTAAACTGTTATTAGCCTTAGGAAAAGCCAACGATGGGCTGTGTTGATAGCCGTCGGAAACTATGTTTCTCGATGCCCCGAATTGCTACGGTTATTTCTGATGGGTACCAACGGTTTTCAATCGTCGGAAATAGCATATTTTCTTGTAATTTTATTATAGCAATAAATGCATCGAAAATAAGGTTTTAATTAACAACACTACAAAAATTAAGGTTTTAAATAACAACATTACTCAAGATTTAATGGGTAGTTACATTATTTACTTACATTTTCATAAAGATTTCTAATGTAAATGTAAGAACTAGAGAAAGTTACAAACCCTATTAGACATAAAAGTAAGCATATTCAAGATAATATATACACTTATGGTATTATTACAGTAATGACTTCATCTAAAAAAATAATGTTTTGATCAGCAGCGTTACTTAAAATTAATATTTTAAATCAAAACATTACTCTAGATTCAAGAGAAATCGTATTATTTACTTACATTGTTATAATGACTTATGATTGTAAATGTAGAGACTGGCAAAAGTATTTAAAACTTTCGGTGCACAAGTACTTCATTACAAGAGTTGAGTGCAAATTCAGAAATATATATGGTAGCCTAGCTGTAAGGCCTCACAATTTCACCTATAACATATACCAATATTTTATGGTATTTCTTAGCTTAATATCAAAGAAGTCTCAATATTATTACCCTAAAAAAAATCAATGGATGGCTATTGCTGTGATAAATAATCTTCTCTTGTGAATTTTACCAGAAGAAACTTATAAATTATTAGTTTGGTTAAGTTATTATAGTCATTCTTTTTTTTTTGTAAGACCAACCGATTTTTAAAGTGCTCAGTCTACTTTTTATTACAACGAAGTAATAAGTTTTTGCAGCAATAGTTAGACTGACCGGCTAACTACTAATGAAAATACTTCACCACGCAGGGTAGGAAGAAAACATAAGAAAGCTAACAAGCATAATCATAATACACCACATTAGTGATAATTTGAAGAGCAAATGCCCAAAGCGGCAAATTAAATGGTTGCACAAGGCAATCCCAACTGAAAAACATTACTAACAAGCTTTACACCTGAAGAACAACTATAACAACCAAATGACAAAACAATAACCTAATGAAGCAAGATTTACAAAAACTGCCAGTAGTTTTCACGATGAGTAGATGCCAACGCGCAGAATGCAAGCAGCAAAACCAGATCCAACACAAAACCAAGCACGACAACCACATAAACAGAAGAAACTAGATTGAATACCTGATGGGTATAAATACAAATACAATTGTGCTGAAAGAGGAACGTAAACATAATGATACAATAGAGAGCGACTACAATATTATGTTGTGCATTTTACACTCCTCTCAAGTTAGGTTTCGGTTTTCTTCCAAACCCTAGTTTGCCATGGCGGCGTTGAGAAAATCACCCTTTTGATGCTCAAGCTCAGTAGATCTAAAGCTTAAAACATCAAAAGTGCGTTATGTAGAGAGATGCAGTGGAAGATAAGTGCTTTAGAAAAAGGATCTTTACTGGAATTAGGGGGAAATGGGTCTTTGTCGTCCATGAAGATCTATATTAGGTCATATACTTCTTTTTATGTTTAATTCATCCTTGAGCCTTGTGAAATTCTTTGCTATAATGCTTTAGTAAAAATGACGGCTTTTTATGATAGCTTGGTATGTAGTTGATCTATAGCTTTCCTTTTTGTACTTGTTCACGCACAAAGTAAATATCAATTTCTATGTCCTTTGTCTTGGCATATTGAACTGGATCTTCTATCATATAGATTGCGCTTTGATTGTCATACCATATGACTGGATTATCCTCAGTTAGTAGTTTTAAGTCCTCCAAAAGTGACTGTAGCCATAGGATTTCAGCAGTGGTGCTTGCTACACTTCAATATTCAGCCCTGTACTTGACCTTGTTATAGCACCCTACTTCTTTGAAAACCATGAGATGAGATTATCTCCAATATAGACACACACTACAGCAAAATAGCAAATTTGGCACACCAAGATGCAAAGATTTGATATGGCTTTAAGCTGCATCGAAATTGATAGTGCTCAGCCATATCAAATTAAATTTGGCAATCCACACCATCTCAAACAGCTTGAATCTAGCCCTCCATTTTCAATGCTTCGGATCGGTTCCTTTTGTACTGGTTTGCACCGTATCAAATATGCATCGTATTTTCCTCCAAATAAAAATATCATCTTCCCATACTCCAATGTACTTGGCCGCAATTTTCACTTTTTCTCTTGACTAAAATTTCGCATTCCCTCTTCCATAACTCTAATCCGAGCTAAAGTCCAAACGATTTTCAGATCGGAATTCATGAGCAACGAACAAATCGAGTCATCGACAATGACTTCAGCCATCAACTATAGGCAGGCAGCAAACGAACATCAACCAACTCCAGGCGGTGATGATTCACAGATCAGGATTCATAGAATCGTGAACATCCTCTCCAATTATGACACGATTCAACGTCAAAGTCAAACAGCTGTCACGGCTTCAAATCAATTTCATACCTACACTGAAGCTGAAGACGAAAGGTATGCAGGTTACATATTAATTTCAATTTTGATTTTGTATGTTCATTGTCCAAATATTCAGCTGCATTTCATTTTAGTATTAAGCTTAGCATAAAATTGATAATTAAACGACAAGCATCATCACTATGTATAATATCAAATGAAACATTGAACATATTGTTTAAATATTAAGCTTACACAATGAAGACATATATATAAGCATTGCGTTGTCATGCTAAATGTGTAATGTGGTTGATTTAATCTGTTTATTTCATGTTGTGCTTGAATTTTACAAAGATGCCATTTTTGAAAGGTTTTTTTGCTTTTCTTTTTTTTGTGTTTAAAATTATTTTTCAATAGTGAAATCATATATTTTTAATTGGTTATGATAAATTTTTCCTTATATCATCCATTTCCATTTGAAGATTGTTTTTCCAACTAAATATTTGAATGAACTTCAGTTTGGTTCTTCCTAATTTAATAAAATTGGTGCTTAAAAGACACGCACCATCGTCAGTTATAATATCAAGTGAACTAATAAGAATGTGTAAAATTTCGGTTTTGTACAATAAACACAATAAACCATTTCAATGTCAAGCAAAATGTGTTTATCAACTTGATTTAATCGATTTTTGGTATTTAACTATTTGCCGATCACTTTATTGCTAAATAAATTATCCTAAATCTAAACTTTAAAAATAATCTTCATTTTTTACTAAATTAAATTGATACTTAACACTGATAAACATAGCATTTTTATGGAAATACGTCTTTAATGCTTACATTGATCAATCAATGTACATATGTGTTTTTCTAATTCTATATTTTTAGAAGGTTAGTCAGTAGATAACTCTAGATTTAAATGTGATTAAGTAGATTGTTTACATTTTAAAAAAAATTTGTTTCACTCTTTTGGAAACCAGATTAGCCTAGCATTGATTTTTCATGGACATAATTATTTATTAAGTAAGACATTTATTCATCCATTGGTAACTCTCATTTTATCATGGCTTACATTAAGTGGACAGGCAATGAAATGATTGATTACCTTTATTGTATAGCCTTGATACTTAAGCATTTATGTGTATACCCAATTCACTGTTATGTAGTCATGAAATAATCCAAAAGATGCCATTAAAAATACTGCACTTAAATCACTTTTGAATATTGATAAAATATTTGAATGAATTTAAATTTGGTTAGTCTTCATTTCATTAAATTGATGTTTAAATGGCATGCATCATCCTTATTCGTCAAATAAATTGAATTAATAAGCATATATCAATATTTTAGTTTTGTGCAATGAAGATAATTAACATTTCATTGTCAAACAAAATGAGTTATCCAGTTGATCTGATCAAATTATGGACTTTGCTCATTCACTAATCTATTTATTACTAATCAAATTATGTTGAAGTCTTACTTTTAAAACTGTCCTTCATCATCTTTGGGAAATCCACTTACAAATACAAGCATTGAAATAATAATTTCTTACTAAATTAGATTGAAAATCATTGTTCACTGATAAGCATAGCATTTCAATGAAAATGTCTTCAACGCTTACTTTGGATTATATATATATATGTATATATATATATGTGTGTGTGTGTGTGTGTGTGTGTGCGCGTGTGTGCTTGTATGTATGTATGTTTGTGTGTGTGTGTCTACGCGCATGCGTTTCTGATTCTATATTTTGTTCTTGTGGAAAATTATTTGCTTTGATTTAAACTATTATTTTGTAATTCAACCATTCATTCACCCATTTGTAACATTCACTTTAACATGGCTTACCTGAAATGGATAGATAATAAAATGGTTAATCGTCTTCACTGTATCAATCTGAAATGATTACCTCCCTATTGTGCAGTGCTTGAATTATCTGAAAGGTAGAATTTTTGGGAAAAAAGTATCACTTTTTTACATTTAAAATTTATTTGGAATATCAGAACCGTTTCATTATTTATGAGAAACTATTATAATGTTGTTCTTTACCTCTTGAACATCATTTTTTTTTCTTAAAAAAATTGAAGATTTGAAGCTACGTCCGCTGGCTGGATATAAATTCAAGCTTGAATAATTTGACATCATTGAATCTGAAGCTAAGCAGTTGGCTGGAGTTGGTTGTCGCCTATGGCCTTCATCTGAAATTGCATACCATGAGATTTTGATCTATAATCCAATGTTGAATTTCACTAACTGATGACCTCTTGTTATGCGCATTTGGGATGAATCAAGATGCCCATTGCCATGTTAAGGAGCTAGAACTGATGGTGAAGCCGAACTCTGATGGTTATGCGTTATTGCTAAGATATTGATCATGCCGGTATGGTTTTCTCATAGAATACAAACACAAAGCGATTGAGTGGTGAAATAATATTATACGTATATGTTTGCCTAAGTTTTGGAGTTTGTTATTGCAGTAGCGCGGTTGTCGTATGAAGCGACGATGGAAACATGCTGACCGTTTCAAATGTTGCTAACAGCAAAAATTCTGATATTGCAGTAGTGCTTTGGTAAGTGATATGTGTTCTTAAGTATGCATTTGTTAAGTTGCACTTTGGTAAGTGATATGTGTTCTTAAGTATGTTCTTGAGTTTTGCTGAATAGTTCCAGTTTTTTATCTTGATTTTTTTTATGACAATCTGAAACCGTTTATATCAACTTTGTAGAAAAAAACAAAGCATTGAATTACAAAGCAAACTATACTCTTGGTATCATTTACACTAGAAGCTATCGCAAAAATGCAGTACTGTTTCTTTGTATCCAAGGGGTTGTTGCTGGTCCCTCTATTTCGGCTGCACCCTACCAATTCAAATCAAGGAACTCGTTTTTCTTCGATCTCAATATCAATAATGTCAGGGCTAGATGATTTATTTGATGAGCGACCATATCCTTTAGAAATATCAATGCTCCCAAGTTGCCATAAAATGTTTCCGCACTCAGCGCATATAATTACTTGATTTTTATAGCCCATAAATTTTCTCTTACACGCTAGGCATTCACCAGATAATGCAAACCGAAGGAAGAAGATTGTAACTATGTTTGAGACACTTCTGGGTTATTGTAGCACTACTGTAATACCACGAAATTTTAACGACACTAAAAGAGGATAAATTAATTAATAATTAATTTAATGTTCAGAATTAAGGAAAACGGACTGCGCCATTGTGTCCATCTCGAAATTCTGGTCAAGATAGACATTTGGTTTGCGTAAAATGGACACCGTGTGAAGAAGTTATGAGGGTTTTAAGTTTGTATACGCGTAGAAGAATATATATATATATATATATATATATATATATATATGTATGTATGTATATGAGTCACGTATGAGTCTGATATGAGTCAGACCCTATCCAGAACAGTTCGAAAATCAAAAATTCGTGAAGGCGGCAAATTTCCTGCTCTAGGGGGTCGACCCCTTAGAGGGGTGTCGACCCCCCTTAAGGGGTGTCGACCCATGGGTCGATCCACCGACAGGGGTGTCGACACCCCTAGGGCTGAAGTGGCAGTTGTTTTCAGAGGGTTTTGCAGCTATATATACATGGCCATTCCTCATATTTTCTTCATTAGAAATCGTGGGAGCCAAATGTTGCCGGAGTGCGAACTGAGACAGATCCGTTTTCTTCAAACAACTATCAGTTTTGCAAATCAAATTCTGAGATTCAAGCATAGATTCAGCAACAACTTCTAGTCTATCATCTTGGCAATCAAACATAGTGAGTTGGTTATTTTTAGGTTTAAACGAATAAAAGTAGAATGTGAAAGACTGTGATTTTGATATGTTGTGAACTATGAATCTATGTTGTTGTTAAACTTATTCTATGTCATAATAGATCTATTTCTCTGGATCTAATTCAATTGTGGTTATTCTATTATGTCGCCTTGTGGATCTTGATTTGTAACTATATTGCGGTTAATGTAAATCTGTTAATTTGGACAGTTACAACATTGGTTAGATCAAAACCCCTTATGTAAATCACCTTTCACCTGTTAAATTGTGATCAACTTAGATATGTTGTAAATTGGATATGTGAATCCGTATTTAGTTCTAAACATGCTATTATGTCATCCTAATGGTGTTTGATCTATTTTAACCTTTGGATCTGAATTATGTGATCTAATTTATCATCTTGTGTTTATCATGTTAGTTCTAAACCAATTGGACATATAAATTGCTAATTTAGATCTTACCATGCTTATTGGGACATCATAGTTATGTTAGATTGACTGCCACAAGTTCATCAGATTTATGTCCACCTTGTTATGATGTTAATTACATGTCCATGCCAACATGTATTTTTGCCTTATCACCATGTTAGCATATGCCTATGCCAAGTTATGTTAAAGCAATCTCTCTTCTCATATTCCCATTACCTTTCCTTTATCTTATCGTTTATGACTAGACTATTATCTAGTCTAGACATGTCGCGAATTATGTGAATGCGCTAGTTAGGGAATGGGGGAAAAAAGGTTAATATTGGCATAATTTGAATATAAACATGAATTGGGCATGTAATTCAATAATTGGGTAGATGGGCATTTAAAACCTATAAAGGCATAGGTTGAATTAATTGATTAATTAATAATGGAATGTCTAGTAGTTACAATTAGGAACTGTAATTGCACTTATGACACGAGGTTAGGTTGCATTAGTGGTGGAAGTCTACCCGGGCCCGACCGACATATACATCAGCCACTAATATTGAACCTAATGTGAGAGGTCTAAGTGCGTAAATACGAATCGGGCTAAGACACGAGGTTAGGCCCAACTGTGGAATAAGACTGGCCGGATCCGACTGACATATCCTGCATCCACACGTTGTAGGCTTAATGTGAGAGGTCTAGCCCATTATGAACCATAAACGAATATGGTAATGAATTGGACTAATTAACCAAATCTAATCCATAGGGATTGTAGGATTGTGAACTAAAGTTAGGGTTAAGTAAATTGATTGGATAGTGGATGGGCTAAGCAAATCTGGAGGGGGTGTGTAATATTTACATATAGGCCCACTAACTTAACCCTATAAGGTTATGTAATTAAAGACACCTAGTGGTATACATAACCGGAGGAAATAATAAAGTTATGTAATTAAAGACACCTTTTAGGGTAAGAATAACTTGTGGAAATAAAAGGGCTATGTAATTAAAGACACCTAGTGGCATACATAGTCAGTGAAAACCTAGTGGGCGGTACAAGACAAAGGGGAGAGCTTGTATCATATTGTGTGGGACCCATTTCAGTTAGTAAACCGGAGTAGGAATCAAATAAAGCACTCCGTACTAGGCGGAGAGGGGGCACGCTCACTGACTGATTGTAAGAGATCCAAACAAGGAAGACGGTATGGGCGGCGCAAACCGACCGGGCCATGTGCGTGCATGAGCATGGCAGAGGGGGATAAGACGACCGTGACACCTATAGATATGGGGCTATGCATATCAGTGAGGGGTTGCCACTTTAGGACATGATATATCCTATCGTGGTGCCAGCACAAAGTATCTACGGAGTAGGGAGCCGATCGATTAAGGCAGTGGTTAGGGTACATTTGGACATAAATCCTAAGTCTACCACCTTGAAGTGTAAGGGATCATCTCATTCTGGTTGTACTAGTAATAGTGCATAGTAATCATTAGAGAAGTGCATACACCTTATCCTCTCTACCTTGTCATGCTTGCCATTTATGTAGTGATCTCTCTTATCCACTTTATATGCTTGTCATGCTACTTTTATTTATTTACTGGATAAAAGTAACTAGACTCGCCAGACTTTATGTCTGACCCTTTTGTTTCTCCTTCTTTCTTCCGTTCCCCCCTCCCCAAGGTTCTCAGGGAGGAAACACTCAGGCTTAGTTAAGACTGGTTATCATTTTGCTAGGAGCTACTTCCGAAGTATGACTTAAGTTATTTTCTCTACTATGGCTTAAATCTTTTATTTGGGGAATTATGTTTTTTATATACTTATGTACTCTGATGGTGCAGGACAAAAGTTATTTTATTGTAATGGTTTTTGTGACTTATGGTATTGTGGACCACGACATTATGATTTATGTTTGAAATAAAAATTTAAATTTCTGCTGCTATCTTATTTATATCTATCTTGTAATTATTCGATGCCTATTTACCTATAATGCTTCACGAAACTTAATGCATTCCCTTAGTGAGTGACATTAACGGACATGGGGTGTCACACTTGGTATCAGAGCTGATGGTTACCAGATTAGATAAAAGTTATTGAAAATTATTTTCAAAAAGGTTTTAAAAGAAAGCATTTTCAAAAAGAAAAGTCTATTTTGAAAAACATTCCCCAAAAATCCGTATGTAGTATCCTTTGGTCCTTTATCTAAATTTCTTCCTTTTTCCTTTTTCAACATATCTGGGGAACAAAACGTTCCTAATAACCCAGAGGGCATCACAATACCCGGATGGTTCCGTAGGTATTTGAAGGCCACGGCGTCTGCCAATGGCCAAGGAAATGTTCCTCCCCCAGCTGCACCATTCATTCCTTCTCCTCCCCCTCCATGAAAGATAACTTCGCCAAGATCTGCAAGGACTTCCGTGCTATGGGAAGGATGCAATTCCATGGGAATGAGACATTCGTAGAAGCTTGGAATTGGCTCAAGGAGACCGAGCACTTGTTCATAATCTTTGAAGTAGAAGATAGAAGGAAGATTCAGTTAGCCGCCTGGCTACTGAAGGACGAAGCCTCATTTTGGTGGGAAGTCACTCAAGCTGGACGTCCGGTGGAAACTTGAGAAGATTTTAGACAGAGGTTCGAAATGAAATTTCTTTCCTAAGCCGAAAGAAGCATGCAGATGGAGAGATTCTTAGCACTCAAACAAGGAAACTTGTCAGCAAAAGAGTGTGTGAATAAATTCAACCAACTAGCAAGGTTCGATTTAGAGTTGGTGGATACGCCACACAAAAGGGCTTTGCGGTTTGCTAAAGGACTTAATGAGCCTGTACATGGGTTAGCCATGTCCCATATTCCAATGGGGGCCACCTTTGAAAAGCTTGTCAATATGGCCCTAATGCATGAGGAAGACAAGGGAGAAAAGAAGGCTGAGGAGACATCGCAAAATAGGAAGGTGTGGCCTAAGAAGGGGCAGCAACAACAACAGCAGCAGAAGAAGAAAGGAGGGAAATGATAAAGGCAAGGATAAGAGAAAATGTCACAATTATGGGAAGGAAGGTCACCTAATTAAAAACTGTAAGCAAAGGAAGAACTCTTGCTACCACTGTGGAGATGTCGGACACTTTGCTAGAGAGTGTCGAAAGAAACAGGGATCACAGGGACAGGGTCAAAGAACTGGGACTTCTAAAGGGCAGGTGCATGCTCTCGCGATTGGTGCTCCTGATAGAGGTAGAAATTTTTTTGTGGAAGGTTTAATTTCTCTTTCAAACCACCCTATTAGAACACTTTATGGTTCTGGTGCCTCACATTCATTTATATCAAGTTCTGTAGTTGAATCTCTGCACTTAATTACTATTATGGTAGTGGATCCCGTAGTTGTTTCAAACCCCATTGGTGGTTCGTGTAACACCCCGCATTTTTAATATAATTAAAAATGTGTGTGTATATATATATATGCATGAATAGGAAAATAATGGTGATGTACAATGTCTATGTAATAGAGATGATAATAAAATAAGAATACTTAACTTAAATTTCAGGGATTAGGTAAAACGGACATCACCGTTGCGTTCATCTCATAATTCTGCTTGGAATAGAGTCCAAGTTTGCGTAAATCGGACTCTGTATGGATGAGTTATAGCCTTTAGAAGGTTCAACTAAAAATTCAAAACAGTTCGAAATTCGACCCAAGCAGCTGGGCGGGAAATTTTCCCACCCAGCAACTAGGCAGGTCGACCAGGACATCGACCTAGGGGTCGACCTACCCCTAGGGAGGTCGACCTTGGGGCCAACCTACCCCCACCCCAACCCCTCCCCCTCCCCCCAAATCTGAGCAATTCTGTTCCTGTGACGTGTTTTAATGTGCTATATGGATCTGGTGGCTTCCAGGTCAATCTAAGGGCTCCAAAACACTCTCTACACCTATAAATACATAGCAAGACCTAACCCTAATTCATAACAATTCCTCAAGACGCCTCCGTGCTGCTGAACTTTCAATTCTCTTAGCCGCCGCCTCTAAAACCTAAATCAAATTAGGTATTCTTCATCAATAATTCAAGCTCTTCACCGATAATCAGAAAAGAAGATTTGATCAGCATTTTACATCAACAACAAATCGTTTATTTCTCCAATCTAGTCAAAGTGAGTGGATTGGAACTATATTTGTTGTATAATATTGCCTCTATAGTTTACCATTCCCCATAATGAATATGATGATAATTCAATAAGACCAGTTATTTTATTTGTGCCTACGTTTGAATTCTCTCTTTTATCCTTTCCCTCTTTATTTTTATAACTAGGCTATCTCGAGCCTACGTCTATCATGGATTTATACGTTCAAAAGAGGAACGAGAAATTAAAAAAAAGGGAAAAGGGGTTGGTTTGAGTGTAATATTGTGAATGGAAGGTTTTGTATAGAAATATGGGCATAATTATACTGTGATGTTGGATTTATGAAATTGTTCATAATTGTAATTGGATATGGAATTAGTATAAACTTAATATTAACAGCATGTAATTGGATAGCATGGATTGGAAAAACTTATTTGTGACTTGAAAAATAAGTCTAGAGGGTGAATTAGATTATATGTATGAACGTGGAAATGTTGGGATATATATATATATATATACATACATATATATATATCCATATGTATATTCGGAAAATACTGATCAAACGAAATTGGGTATAAATGGATATTGGAAATTGGCATGTCTGGGTATGAATAACATGGAATTGGTGAATTTGGCTATAATTGGATAATTTGGGTAATATGAAATTTGGCTAACTATTATGTAATTGGTGTAGTTAATGATAAATTGGAAATAGGCATAGAAAAATGAATCGTAATTAAGTTGACTTTGGAACGCATAGCATGAATTTGGGGTTGGGTGAAAGACGATTGTAAATGAACGCTATGACACGAGGTTAGGCGCGTTTGTGGTGTAAGACTGCCTGGAACCGCCCGGCAAATCCAGCAACCACAAGCGGACGCCTAATGTGAGAGGTCAACGGCAAGAACTAGAGGCGTAATGGTTTATGACACGGGATTAGACGTGTTTGTGGTGTGAGACTGCCCGGAGCCGTCCGACAAATCCAGCAACCATAAGCGGACGTCTAATGTGAGAGGTCATACATCGTTACAACGTAATAAATAAATTAAGAAACACTAACCACAATAATACATGTGGGTGACATGGGTATGGTAAGAGGGTTAAGTGGATGATATAAATGGCATGTAAAGCATGACTAATGTGGAAATTATGACTTATGGGTCAAGATAAGTTATAGGAAACGATAAGGAAGATGAGGTAACTTATATGTAAGGATATACTTAAATTAAATGGTTTGGGAAGGAGAAATGTGAAATTAAAAATGATATAAGTTATACGAATGGAAAGGAAGTAAATTAGAATCATGTGTGTTGGTTGGGTTGAGTAGTTCACTGGGTGCCAGTTTGATGTTGATTTCGGTCTTCGGGGCTGGTGTTTAGGGGGTTGTTCTCCTAATCAGTACATATGTGGGATAAGGCATACTTAACTATGAATTAAGTATAACATATTGTTGTAACCCCAAAAAGGGAATAATTTATGAAATTGGAAAATAACATGTTGCGGGCTTATTAATGGACTTAAATGGGTTAAGTATAAATTGAGTTAATAAGCATTGGTAACTTGGTAGATACGAAAAAGGAAGCTAATGTGAATAACCAAGTTAAATGAGAAAATTTATGAGGTGGCGCAAGCGAGTAATTAATGATTAGACATAGGGTCTAATGACAGATAAATCTAAGGCGCTTGAAGCAGTCCGTACTTTATAGGATGAATATCCCAACGAGGTAGATCATCACGGTGTCATAAGGCACGAGCTAAGCGCACGTTCATTACTCTGGCGGCTCCAACGGACTGGAAAGGGAGACAGGCAGCTTCGTGAGACGTTAAAGGTGCTCCTGGTAGTCCTCTGTGGTGGTTTAGCTTCGGGCTAGGATTACATAGGTTGGGACTGCGTGGAACTACCAGGTGGGTGGGCCTTGACTGCATAAGTAGGAGGCAGTCAGAATGATGTACGCGGTGGCACTAAGGGTGGTTCGGTGGTTGTCTAAGGCAGAGGTGGAGAGTCAAGACCAAACGATAGCAAGACCATTGGACTCCTGTCACCATCTGCCTAAGGAATGCGAAAAGACAAGAGCTAACCCCTAGCGATCGTTAACCTTTGCTATCAAGGGACGGGTGCGAGGAGACCCCACATAGATGTTTAGATTGTTTGCTTGTTAGGGGTGGTCGCTTAGCTTGTGTGGTCTTTACTAGTTAAGGGAGGGGCCGAGGTAGGGCTATAGCCACCATAGAAAACAAACCCTAAGGGATATTTGTGCTAGAGGCTCTTAAAGGCGGGCCTTGCACAGATATGAGGAAAACTCCCGACCGAGTTTCGTTTTTCTTTTATAGCCCTGCCACGGAACTCGGGTACGCACACAGGATGGGTGTGCGGATTAGGCATCAAATATGCTTGACGATACGTACGTGGGATGTCTAGATACAAACATGTCTGCTCTGGTGGTGTATCGTAGACTAAAGGGCACCATTCGATAATAGCAGTCGTTATGTTCATATAATATAATTGTAGTAATCCTATGCGGGTGTAGTCTTGTATTATAAGTAAGAGGAATATATGTTACTATGACATAGGATGGGGGACTGTGTATATCACTGCGATGATACGGTGGAGACCGTGCAAGTGGGGTACCATGGGGTGTACCTCCGTGTGGGTGTAGCTACATAATACATTATATTAGGTTAATCTACTAGGGAGTAGATGGGTGCGACGTGTGTGTAAGCTTTGAGTGCTAATGACACGTATAACCTAATAAATAAGAAAATGTGACCGAACGGTATATGTAGGATTATTCAAGAAGTGTAGTTTGAATTCATTCACACAGAACTTATGTTCTTACCCCTTCCTCATAACATTCGCAGGTTAGACAGACTTATAGCTTTGGGGATACTGATTTAGCAGTATTGTGATTAAGGTAAGGCTATGTTTTAAACATATTATATTTTGCTCCTTCCGCTGTGAGGTGTTTTCCGAACTCTGGCATATCTCTTTTCTCTATCTTTTTTTGCAGGATACCAGAGCAACCAACTCGGGTTTCGATGGATTGGATTTTTGAAAAAAAATCGATCCATCGGAATCTGGGTTGTTACATTTGATATCAGAGCCTAGGTTTAGTTTTCCTAGGGAAAAATTATGAGTGAGCGTATTTGTATTTTGAGAAAAATATAAATATTATATATATATTAATATTTAAGCCTAGGTTAGTATAGGAGCCCGCTTGAGAAATAGATTTGGAAAAAAAATGAGATTTTACCCCCGTACGCTAAAAATGGAGATCAGGAAAAAATTTAAACTTTTAAGAAAAAGCAAAAAGGTGTACATCAAAATGGATATTTAAGACTTCATGTTTCTCTTAAGTTTCTATTTCATGGAATTGGAACATGTGCAAGAAGAATAGACAGTCACTAATAACCATCAAGAAAGAAGACGGAGAAAAGCGGAATGAAAAACAAGCGAAGTGAAAAAAAATATAGGTCGACACTTTTGTCGACTTGTCCATAGGGAGGTCGACCTTCGTGTCGACATGCCTATAGGGAGGTCGACCTTAGTGACGACCAACCTTGTGCAGGAAGAAAAAAATAGAAGGCCGAAGGCCAATGGCCTTCATCTCATTCCATCGTTTCAGGTGCTCCATTTACAGGGAGCATGAAACCCACCTCCACCACCACGTTTTTCACCTCCCACCACTTCAAATCTCCACTATTTAGCGTAAAATTACCTCCAAATCGAAGCTAGAAGTCTCCTCTACCCAGATCTATACCTTTCCCCTCTCAATTCGAGCTTAATTCGCCATGGCGAACCAACCTTCCCTTCTTGCCTCTTTTCCCCAACTTATGCCTCAAGAAATCGCTTGGTGCAACACTCGTAGAGATATAGTCGAGGCGTACGTCGACACCGCAGGTTTGAAGTTGTTGTTAGGCCGTCCGGTTAAGTTTGGTGATTTTGTTTGAACACCTTTGGAGGATTTATTTGCGGAGACGGGTTCAATTGCAATTTTGGATGTTAACACCGTCGAGCGGAAGGGCTATCAGAGGTTAGTAAGACTTTTTGATGCTAATTTAGAAGTTGGGGTAGACAATGAGGGTTTGATTACATATCTGATGTAAAGGGAACCATCATTAGTTTCAATGAAATACAGTTTGGGGAAATGTTGAATATCTGTAGTATGGGCCACGAGTTAGGGGATCTTGAGATGACTGATTTGGCGGTTTGGCGTCGGATTTTCTACAATGAGTACGAGAGGATTTGGGATTATACCCATCTACGTCCGTTAGCCAGATTTGTTATTTGGATTTTATAGTATAATATTGTTGGACAGACTGGTGGATTTAATAGGATAACACAAATCCTTAAACGAGCCACATATGCTATTTTTGGGGGTATTCAGATAAATTGGGCTCGCACTATCCTACAGTATTATGACTCTACTAGAGAGGCGAGGCAGTCAAACATTTCTTTTGGAAATTTATGGACCGTAGTTTTTACACGAAGCAATGTCCCTCTGCGAAAGGAAGGTTATATATCACCTCCTTCTCATCCCTCCAGTATTATAGATTTGGCCGCACTGACGAGGACGCATATACACCTACATGATTTATTAGAGCCTCAGTCCATGGAGCATGATGGAAGAGATGAAGAGGAAGAGGAGTAACTTGTATAGGCGGAGCATGTGCAGGAACTACAGGGTGGTGACTATCAGCCCGAACATGATGGAGAGCCCCAGTATGTACCAATAGCAGGATCAGACCCATATCAGGCAGAACAGGCTTGGGAAGGTGCTTGGACTTCCCAGGCCCTAGGATGGGGTACTTCTGGTACATCTGGGTGAGACCCTTGGATTTCCAAAGAGTCGGACTGGAGGGCGGAATTGAGAACAGTTTCTGAGCAACAAACTGAGTTAGTTAGAGATCACCAGGACATCCTGAGGACACAGCAGGAGATGCTCCATACACAGGTTGAGTTGGGACAGACTCAACAGCAGATGCTACAGGAGATGGGCACCTCCTATGATCAGTTAGGGGCTGGGCTATAGGACTTGCAGTTTGAGGTCAGGGAGGGGACTAGACAGCTTACAGAGCATCTGGATAGTAAGATTGGTGGTATAGAGGATCTCATTCATAGTTTCTTCTAATAGGGACCTGACCTCTATTGCTGTATCAATAGGGTAGTATCTTATCATGTAGTGTATGACTGTCTCTCTTTTATCTAGTTGTAGTAATGTGCTAGAATTTTCTTTGACGTAATCTACGAATGTTTTATTAGAAAATTTTCTGTTATTATTTGCTGGGCATGTAAAATAAGAACTTATAAATTAAATAAAGTAGAATGCTAAAAGAAAACAGGAAAATATAGGTTTTTTCCGTGAAAGGCATAAGGATAAAAAATTGGAAAATTAGATTTTTCTGAATTTTGAAATTTTAAAGTGATTGATAGGATTTTGGACGTGGTAATTGGATGAACCACACTCTTATTTTATAAGGGTGTGGGAAAATTTGGACGAAAAATATTTTAGAATTTTTCAAAAATAATTTTTTCATATAGAACTGCAAGTATATTTAGGATGTGAGCATCATGATTTGAGAAAGCGTTTTTAAAAATTTGCATACATTTAGGTGGTACCAACTAGGCATACATGCTTTACTATGATGTGTTTCACTTTGCACATGTGCACAATGTTTGCAACAATTGAATGCACACTTGATGGAAGAATATTGCAAGGGATTATCTATTTTACTCTTATCAAATTTCGGGGACGAAATTCTTTAAGGGTGGGAGAATGTAACACCCCGCATTTTTAATATAATTAAAAATGTGTATATATATATGCATGAATAGGAAAATAATGGTGACGTACAATGTCTATGCAATAGAGATGATAATAAAATAAGAATACTTAATTTAAATTTCAGGGATTAGGTAAAACAGACATCACCATTGCATTCGTCTCGGAATTTTGCTTGGAATAGGGTCCAAGTATGCATAAATCGAACTCTGTATGGATGAGTTATAGCCTTTAGAAGGTTAAAAATTCAAAACAGTTCGAAATTCGACCCAGGCAGTTGGGCGGGAAATTTCCCGCCCAGCAATTAGGTAGGTCGACCTGGGGGTCAGGTCGACCAGGAGGTCGACCTACCCCCCTAGATCTGAGCAGTTCTGTTCCTGTGACGTGTTTTATTGTGTTGTATTAATCTGGTGGCTTCCAGGTCAATCTAAGGGCTCCAAAACACTCTCTACACCGATAAATACATAGCAAGACCTAACCCTAATTCATAACAATAACTCAAGATGCCTCTGTGCTGCTGAACTTTCAATTCTCTTAGCCATCGCCTCTAAAACCTAAATCAAATTAGGTATTCTTCATCAACAATTCAAGCTCTTCACCAATAATCAGAAAAGAATGTTTGATAAGCATTCCACATCAATAACAAATCGTTTATTTCTCCAATCCAGTCAAAGTGAGTGGATTTGAACTATATTTGTTGTACAATATTGCCTCTATCATTTACCATTCCCCATAATGAATATGATGATGATTCAATAAGACCAGTTATTTTATTTATGCCTACGTTTGAATTCTCTCTTTTATCCCTTCCCTCTTTATTTTTATAATTAGGCTATCTCGAGCCTACGTCTATCATGGATTTATGCGTTTAAAAGAGGAACAAGAAATTAAAAAAAGGGAAAAGGTGCTGGTTTGAGTCTAATATTATGAATGGAAGGTTTTGTATAGAAATATGGGCATAATAATACTGTGATGTTGGATTTATGAAATTTTCATAATTGTAATTGGATATGGAATTTGTATAAACTTAGTATTAACAACATGTAATTGGATAGCATGGATTGGAAAAACTTATTTGTGACTTGAAAATAAGCCTAGAGGGTGAATTAGATTATACGTATGAACGTGGAAATTTGAGATATATATATATATATATATATATATATATATATACATAAACATATATATATATATATATATATATATTGGGAAAATACTGATTATATGAAATTGGGTATAAATGGATATTGGAATTTGGCATGTTTGGGTATGAATAACATGGAACTGGTGAATTTGGCTATAATTGGATAATTTGGATAATATGAAATTTGGCTAACTATTATGTAATTGGTGTAGTTAATGATAAATTGAAAATAGGCATAGAAAAATGAATCGTAATTAAGTTGACTTTGGAACGCATAACATGAATTTGTGGTTTGGGGGAAATACGATTATAAATGAACGCCTATGACACGAGGTTAGGCGCGTTTGTGGTGTAAGACTGGCTGGAACCCCCCGGCAAATCCAGCAACCACAAGCGGACGCCTAATGTGAGAGGTCAATGGCAAGAACTAGAGGCATAACGGTTTATGACACGAGGTTAGACGCGTTTATGGTGTAAGACTGCCCGGAGCCGCCCGGCAAATCCAGCAACCATAAGTGGACTTCTAATGTGAGAGGTCATACATCGTTACAACGTAATAAACTACTTAAGAAACACTAACCATAATAAGACATGTGGGTGACATGGGTATAGTTAGAGGGTTAAGTGGATGATATAAATGACATGTAAAGCATGGCTAATGTGGACTTAACCGTTGTAAGACATGTGATGTAAAACATGATTAAGGTAGACTTAACTGTAGTAAAACAAGTGTATGACATGGAAACTATAGTAAAGGGGTTGAGTGCGACACGGGTGACATGGGAAACAAAAATTTAGATATGCTTAACCTAATAGGACCCGAAACGGTATTATAAATTAATTGAATTGGGTAAAGTTAAGTAATGGGTTAAGTAAGCGAAAAGGTAAACTCAAATCTAAGATTAATGATAAGAAATGGGGAATGATAAATAACCTATTATGAATAAACTTGAATAAGGCAAGAATGGATAATAGGTGGAAATTATAACTTATGGGACAAGATAAGTTATAGGAAACGATAAGGAAGATGAGGTAACTTATATGTAAGGATATACTTAAATTAAATGGTTTGGGAAGGAGAAATGTGAAATTAAAAATGATACAAGTTATATGAATGGGAAGGAACTAAATTAGAATCATGTGTGTTGGTTGGGTTGAGTAGTTCACTGGGTGCCAGTCTGATGTTGATTTCGGTCTTCGGGGCTGGTGTTTAGGGAGTTATTCTCCTAATCAGTACATATGTGGGATAAGGCATACTTAACTATGAATTAAGTATAACATATTGTTGTAACCCCAAAAAGGGAATAATTCATGAAATTGGAAAATAACATGTTGTGGGCTTATTAATGGACTTAAGTGGGTTAAGTATAAATTGAGTTAATAAGCATGGGTAACTTGGTAGATACGAAAAAGGAAGCTAATGTGAATAACCAAGTTAAATGAGAAAATTTATGAGGTGGTGCAAGCTAGTAATTAATGATTAGACGTAGGGTCTAATGATAGATAAATCTAAGGCGCTTGAAGTAGTCCGTACATTATATGATGAATATCCTAACGAGGTAGATCATCACAGTGTCATAAGGCACGAGGGAAGCACACATTCATTATTCTGGCGGCTCCAATGGACTGGAAAGGGAGACATGCAGCTTCCTGATACGTTAAAGGTGCTCCTAGTAGTCCTCTGTGGTGGTTTAGCTTTGGGCTAGGATTACAGAACTGCGCGGAACTACCAGGTGGGTGGGCCTTGACTACATAAGTAGGAGGCAGTCAGAATGTTGTACGCGGTGGCATTAAGGGTGGTTCGGCGGTTGCCTCAGGCGGAGGTGGATGGTCAAGACCAAACGATAGTGTAGTAACCCGCATTTTAGCTATTGAACAATTTATTTATTTAATTATTAAATATCGATTTATCGATATCGAGAACGTGAATTAAATAATATTGAATATTTAATTAATAATTATAATATAATAAAATATATTTTAATGTCGAAATAGTCGGAAATAGTGAAATTCACAATATCGTGTGAATTGAATAGCATACGAGATTTGGTGGAGTTTCGATTCGAAATATAATAACGAATATATTCAATCGACGACAGTTTGAACGTATAATATAATTAAAATCGAGCTCGAAATGGCGCTGCAGTTCGTAATTTGACGATTCGAACTTCAACTGAATGTACAGAGTTCGTTTTAAATCGGATTTCCGTGAAACAAGAAACGTGTGGAGCTGGTAGAGTATATCTTTCTAGCGGAAGAGAAAAATCAGGATTTCGTCGTGTAGATTTTGAGATACGTCCAAATCAAATTTTAGAATAGTCGCTATAGAATCGTTTATCGACCGTATCGGTTTATTCAATATAACTAGAGATTGGATTTGAATTTAGACAAGGTTCTTTTGGGAAATAGTGATAATTTAATTTTTAGAATTTTATGGTAATTTTTAATTAATTTAATAAGCAACTTTTTATATGGAGTATTTGGCACCCTGTATCGACATTTCGGGGTTTCACAATATGAGTCCATTTACCGGTATTATTACATTTTTGGGACCAGAACACGTCACTTATTTCAATGGTATTTTTGTTTCTGTCCATAACAGTCCCTACGTGAACAGAATATTTCATAGTGGGGTACGCTATGTTTTTAACTTAAAACAAACTAAACTGAATGGTTAACTGGTCAAACTAACTCGAAATTCAACGAAACAAGTTTCATACGAAACCTTAGGAAGAGGCCAAGTGAAACGTCAAGGCCTCATATTTTTAGGATTTTTTCTGTAATTTCTAGGAATTATTGCTCGGTGTTTTTCATCGATATTTTCTAAAGGATTTTCGCAAACGGTGTCGGAATTCGACGAAACCTGTCCCATTGGATCCGGAATATTTTTCTATGCTAGGAATAGCTTAGTTTGTCAAAATAGAGATCATATAGATTTGTTTTAAGGCGATATTTCATACGTAAGGAATTTGATAATATAAATATATATATATATATTCCAATCAGTTCCCCTATAAATACACCTTTAGAAACTTCTAAACCTAATTCTGCTCAGCAAGGAAACTTGCGCCGCCACCGTCTCTTGTTAAAAATGAGAGAATCAAAGCTTTAAAAGCCAAAAAAAAACAAATCAAAACGAATTCTCTACAAACAAATCAAAAACGTGAGTGAGTGAGGGACTCAAGGCCTTCATGGTTCGAGACTTACTGGAGCGTGACCGTGGAAGGACTTGGAGATTTAGTGCCGTGAGTTTGTGGTGGGGTTAGTACGTTTTCGGAGAGGACTATTGGCGAAGTGTGTGTTTGTGGGTGGTAGTACAAAGGCCGGTAGTATGAATGTCTGGGCATAGAAAGGGAATACTGGAGCTTGCTGGAGATGTTGGGTTCGGATGTGGTGGAGAGAAGGAGCTATGCTCCAGTTTTGAGCGGTGAAGGGGGTTCCTGAAGCGGTGCTTGGGGCAAGAAACAAATTCGAAGTTCGGTCTCATATTTTACAAGAGAAAAGGCTGAAGTGAATCTGCAGAGTGGAGAGTAGAGGAAAGAACAGTAGACGGATGCGGATCTGGGTATTAGGAGAACGCGGTGTATGTTTTTGGGTTTGATTGAAGAAGAGAAGGGTTTTTCTCACGTGTTGATCTCTGGGAGCCGCAACCATACTGGTCCGAGTTGATTGAAAATAAGAGGAAGGGATGAACACGTTTTAAGAAGACAAAGTATGGAGCAGTCTGTTCGATTTCTTGTTGAGAATGGGGAGCGTGCAAATTGTACGTGTTACATACAAGGATGGAGAGGGAAACGAGGGGGTTTGTTGGCCGGAAGTCGGTGACTGGACGGGGAAGAACGTGGAAGTGAAAATATGGTGCGTAAGTGTGTTTGGGGAAGGAAGAGTTCAAACGGGTTCGGGCTGAATGGAAAATGAAATTGGGCCGGCAAATGTGAATAGGGTAAAGGCCCATTTTTATTTTTAGTCCAAGTTTAATTAATTTAAATATTGTACAATCTTCGTAAGGTCATATCTTGGTCATACAATATCAGATTGACGAACCGTAAGTTGCGTTGGGATCGTATGGACGGGAGCAACACAATGGGACTGACCGCAAGTCCATCCGAGCTCGTTACAATTTATGGCGAAATAAATTGTCCGTCTAAATCAAAGACAGTTAATCGTTTTTAACGATAACAGTCCAATGTGAGTAAAACTCACCAACTCTGAACAGTTTATATTTTCATGTTGTATTTTTAGAACTGTTAAAATTGTCTGATTGCTGTGTGTTCGTTGATTGATTGAACTGCTAGTCAGTTAGTAGAAATATTATATATATATGTATATATATATATAAACTGTTAAATATTTATATGTCGATTCTGTTTATTAGAATATTTAACAGTGAAGTGAAATCGATGTTATTCTATGGTCTAACATCTGTGATGCAGGGAAACAGGTTGGAGGAATCCGACTGGATTCCTCAACAGTTATTTTATTGTTTTTCATATATTTTAATATATGATGTGAAGTATAACCTGTTGTTGATTGTGTGGGTATGGACGATATTGAACATCGTGATTTGATATGATCGAATACCATGACATACCGGAATGTAGATAAGGGGATTTTCAAAGTGATATTGATAATAGAATATTTATAAAATGGAATATTTATAAATAAGAGATATTTATAAAGTGGAATATTTATAAATAAGAGATATTTATAAATTTGAATATTTATAAATAGGAGATATTTGAAAAGGAAATAAATTCAAAACATTTCTTTTTAAATGGAAAGGCTTGTGTGGCGAGTTTGGGGATTTTCCCGATGCTCCCGATACAAAGGAGGTTATGGCGAATTTTCCCGGGAATTTAAGGAGTTAGAATATTTCAAGAATAAATTTGAAAAGGAAATATTTGTAAACCATTTACAAATAGAATTGGAAAGGGAACATTATAAAAAGGACATTTGTAAAATGTAGAACCGTTATTTAAAAGTAAATCTTTTCAAATGAATAAAACGTTGTTAAAAAGGAAATCTTTATAAAGTGAATAAAGTTAATCGAATATGGTATTCGAAGTTAGTTAATCGAATATGGTATTCGAAGTTAGTTAATCGAATATGGTATTCGAAGTTAGTTAATCGAATATGGTATTCGAAGTTAGTTAATCGAATATGGTATTCGAAGTTAGTTAATCGAATATGGTATTCGAAGTTAGTTAATCGAATATGGTATTCGAAGTTAGTTAATCGAATATGGTATTCGAAGTTAGTTAATCGAATATGGTATTCGAAGTTAGTTAATCGAATATGGTATTCGAAGTTAGTTAATCGAATATGGTATTCGAAGTTAGTTAATCGAATATGGTATTCGAAGTTAGTTAATCGAATATGGTATTCGAAGTTAGTTAATCGAATATGGTATTCGAAGTTAGTTAATCGAATATGGTATTCGAAGTTAGTTAATCGAATATGGTATTCGAAAGTTAGTTAATCGAATATGTTATTCGAAAGGGATTAGTCAAGTCGAGTTAGTCAAATAGAGTTAACCAATAGAGTTAATCAGTTAGAGTTAACCAGTTAGAGTTAATCAGTTAAAGTTAACCAGTTAGAGTTAATCAAATAAAGTTAACCAGTTAGAGTTAATCAAATAGAGTTAACCAATAGAGTTAATCAGTTAGAGTTAACCAGTTAGAGTTAATCAGTTAAAGTTAACCAGTTAGAGTTAATCAAATAGAGTTAACCAGTTGGAGTTAATTAGTTAGAGTTAATCGATTAGAGTTAAAACGAACTAGAGTTAATCAAATATAGTTATTTGAGACAGAGTTCGACCAAGTTAGTCGAGCCTAGTTGATCGAATCGAATTGGTCGAACCAAGTAAGTCGAGTTAGTCGAGTCAAGTTAAGTTAGTCGAGTTAAAGTTATCGATGTTAGTTTCATCGAAAGGAGTTATCGATGTTAGTTTCATCGAAGGGAGTTATCGATTATAGTTTAATCAAAGTAAGATTTTCAAATATGAGATATTTGAAAAGGAAGAGTTATCGAATATTAGTTATTCGAAGGAAGATAATCGTATATCGTTCATTCGAGAAGGAGTTAATCGAATATAGGTTATTCGAAGAAGAGTTAATCAAATAGAGATTTCTCGAAGAGAGTTAATCGGCAAATTCGATTATATCGAATTCGGGAAAGTACTTATACTTTCCAGTGTTTTAAATAGAGATTTATTTATTTATAAATAAATAAGTGTTAGGTTAATTATTCACTAATAAGAATAGAAGTTATAATTAAAGTTAGATAATTCGAAAGTAGGGATTATAACGTTATCGTTATAACCAATGTTTTAAATATAGAAATGGATTAGTAAAATTGAATCCGAGAAAGGCGTAAAGAAGTTGTTAAAGATTAAAAGATAAACTTTGACCATTTCGAAGTTATAACGTTGTTCAGTTAAGGTCTGAGAGGTAATTATACCCCAACTTGAGTGACTTCCTTCTTAACTAAGAAATGGTAAGGTTTGATCGTAAAGGAGTTTTGGAAATGTTTTCCAAACGAGAATCAGAAATGTTTTCTGATAAAAGAAAAATAAGAATTTAGAATATAGGGTAACAGGGGATAAGTAAATAAATGAACTAAAGAGATTTATGTTAAATGATGTTTGTTCGATATAATTTCCATTTGGAAATAATATCGTTGTTTGCACACTTGTTTTTCTTTGATGGTTAAATCACCGACTATCGAAGTTTTGACAATTTTAACGTTGTTAATATGGAGAGACCGGTTGGATTATTATCCATAGAACCACTCTGTATTGGCATAAGCGTTGCGAATCATATATGCCAAAGATAATTGAAGACGAAGTAAAATGCAAGGACTATTCTGTCTACAGAATAGTGCCTTCGGTTTGTCCAGTCCCAGGACAACTTGTATGGACGAAGGTCTGACAGAGTATATCCAATGGATCGCGTAAGTTGATCTGTTCAAACGTATTCACGTTTGGTGGCGGAGGAATTCGTTTCTCTTAGCTGTATACCCGTGTTATTTTTGGATAAGTCAATTTGTGATTTGGCGGGTATGACGATGTGACATTTCTAAGTGAATGAAGATGGATGTCTGACATAGTATTTCCAGACAGTCACGTACATTGATTTCTTCAACTATACCAAGAGTGGAAGCGGAGAAGGAAACTTCTTTTAGCTGACACGTAATGTATTGTTGTAAACGTCAATTAGTGATTTCGATGGATTTGACAATGTAGCATTCGAAGTGAATCTGATGTCATGATAAAGCGTAGCTTCTAGCCTCATCAACCGGTAAATGACAGAAATCGGGCAGGCAGCATGGCTAAGTCGGTCGCACCGAAGTAGGGTGTATAATCACCTATCTAGTGAATATTCATTTGTTTCTTAAATCTATCAATGTTGTCCCATATATATACGGGAACGGTTGCTGATCCCAACCGTTGGTGATGTACATTCGATATACTCAAGCGAAATGAGTGGTCGGTCTTGTGTGGCTGAGTTACAAGATGTTCTTGTTGAACTCCAGTGTATCGTTCCTAGAGTACACTGATCGGAAGGTGGTTCCATACCTTGTCATAGTTGGAAATCCAATAATCCAATACGTGCTTGCGATTTTGATTGTATACTATATATGTAGTAACGTGAGATGCAAGCGTTTCTGCTAGATTGATATCTATTTGTACTTAGACATTATTATAATATCAGAATGATATTGCTTTGAAAAGTTATTTGGATTCTCATAAGGGAAAAACCCGTTCCGTATTCACGGCGTGGTCTTATGAGATATCTTATACCTGTTTAAATGATTTGAGTTTATTCACACCAGTCCCATGACTGACCCGAAGTTTATTTTGTTGTTTTCCCTAAACTCTTGGGTGCCTAAATTTGTACGGGCAGTCAAGTAGTCGGGATTTTACAGATACACTTGGAGAGCTTGGAGCAGGAGGCTTCAGGATTCTATAGCTATTATTATTTCCGCTGTTGTTGTAAGTGTTGTACTCTGATAAGTGTTATTGTATACATATACTGATGTTATTTCAAAGATATGTTATGTTATATTTTACTCGTTCCGCTGTGAGACTCGTGCTTACTCTGATGATGATGTTCTTCTTCTTCTTCTATTCTATAAGTTCTATCTTATCTATTCTCACCTTCTAATTTCTTTCATTAACTACCGGGATTTTTCGATGTTTTGGTTATCGACGTCGAGCTTACGTCGATAACCAAAGTCGCCGAAAATCCGGGTCACTACAGTTGGTGTCAGAGCATTGGTTTAGTTAATACCTTGGCTCTGTGGCGTAATTCAGTAGAGATGGGATTAGTAATATCCTAGACTGAATTTGAGTGTATATATACGAGTGCGTATTTGTTAGTTAATATAAAGTGATTTATATTGTGTAGATTTATTGGTTGAGTGGCTTATAAATTCTGGTCGATCAGTTTGATCCACTGTATCGGTAGGAGTTTTATAAACACTTGAACACGATGAACCGACATGGTATGTTTTGAAATTAACATAGTATAATTGGTTGTGTTGGTTGTTATTATAATCGAATGAGGTTATAAGGAGTGAAATGGTTATGTAAATGACTAATCAAAATTCATATAAGTAAAGTATATGAAATAAAATGAAGAAAAATCTGAATTTAAATCAGATTGGAATTAAAATAAGGGAATTTTAAGTTCCTGGGAGATTTTGAAAACGTTTTTCAAACTGAAGGTGATATAGTATTGAACTCACTTCGATAGCTGGAAAATAGATCCTGATGATGAATCGCGACATCATCAGTGTTCATTTTCGAGTTCTAAGTGACGGACTACTACCAAAGGTTTTGTTTTTGAATTGTTTTGAGAAAACAAGTTGTTTAGAAATTCAAAGATTTTGAATTGGCATTGTAATTTCAAATTGATTTGAAATAGACCCAGGAAATTAAGTTTCGGAATTTAATTTTAACTTATGAAGTTAAATAGAATAAGATAGTAGAAATAAATTTAAATATTAACTTGAACTGAGTTAAATAGAATTGAATTGGATTAGAGAATAATCTGTTATGGAATTGGGTTGATGAGTTAAGAATTTGAAATTTGATATTGGGGTTCGAATGAATTTCGATTTGGTTTTGAGGATATGAACTGATTGGAATTTGATGGAAATAACACTGGTATATGCTGAGTTAATAGCATATGGAAGTGATAGAGTTGATATTCCCGACAAAAAGGTACCAGTTTATATTATATATGGATATGAGATTTATGAGCCGAATTGGCAAGCCGCTTGGCTGTTTGATTTTCTTTTGGGTTAAAGAAGGCCCAGAGAGGCGAGTTGGAGTTTGAGATATTGACCAGTACAAAAGGAGGTGCTGGCAAAAAAATTTCGAAAAGTTAAGGTGTTAGAAAATTTTCAGAATTTTTGAAAATTTAGTTAGTCAGAATAAATTAATATTTTAGTCGATATTAATTGGGTCAGTTGAAACCAGAGACAAGAGGTAAACAGATAAATTTTACCCAGAAGATAGGGTCATCCCCTAGCTTAGCAATTTTGAGGACGAAATTTTATTAAGGGGGGAAGATTGTAGTAACCCGCATTTTAGCTGTTGAACAATTTATTTATTTAATTATTAAATATCGATTTATCGATATCGAGAACGTGAATTAAATAATATTGAATATTTAATTAATAATTATAATATAATAAAATATATTTTAATGTCGAAATAGTCGGAAATAGTGAAATTCACAATATCGTGTGAATTGAATAGCATACGAGATTTGGTGGAGTTTCGATTCGAAATATAATAACGAATATATTCAATCGACGACAGTTTGAACGTATAATATAATTAAAATCGAGCTCGAAATGGCGCTGCAGTTCGTAATTTGACGATTCGAACTTCAACTGAATGTACAGAGTTCGTTTTAAATCGGATTTCCGTGAAACAAGAAACGTGTGGAGCTGGTAGAGTATATCTTTCTAGCGGAAGAGAAAAATCAGGATTTCGTCGTGTAGATTTTGAGATATGTCCAAATCAAATTTTAGAATAGTCGCTATAGAATCGTTTATCGACCGTATCGGTTTATTCAATATAACTAGAGATTGGATTTGAATTTAGACAAGGTTCTTTTGGGAAATAGTGATAATTTAATTTTTAGAATTTTATGGTAATTTCTAATTAATTTAATAAGCAACTTTTTATATGGAGTATTTGGCACCCTGTATCGACATTTCGGGGTTTCACAATATGAGTCCATCTACCGGTATTATTACATTTTTGGGACCAGAACACGTCACTCATTTCAATGGTATTTTTGTTTCTGTCCATAACAGTCCCTACGTGAACAGAATATTTCATAGTGGGGTACGCTATGTTTTTAACTTAAAACAAACTAAACTGAATGGTTAACTGGTCAAACTAACTCGAAATTCAACGAAACAAGTTTCATACGAAACCTTAGGAAGAGGTCTAGTGAAACGTCAAGGCCTCATATTTTTAGGATTTTTTCTGTAATTTCTAGGAATTATTGCTCGGTGTTTTTCATCGATATTTTCTAAAGGATTTTCGCAAACGGTGTCGGAATTCGACGAAACCTGTCCCATTGGATCCGGAATATTTTTCTATGCTAGGAATAGCTTAGTTTGTCAAAATAGAGATCATATAGATTTGTTTTAAGGCGATATTTCATACGTAAGGAATTTGATAATAAAAAAAATAATATATATATATATATTCCAATCAGTTCCCCTATAAATACACCTTTAGAAACTTCTAAACCTAATTCTGCTCAGCAAGGAAACTTGCGCCGCCACCGTCTCTTGTTAAAAATGAGAGAATCAAAGCTTTAAAAGCCAAAAAAAAAAACAAATCAAAACGAATTCTCTACAAACAAATCAAAAACGTGAATGAGTGAGGGACTCAAGGCCTTCATGGTTCGAGACTTACTGGAGCGTGACCGTGGAAGGACTTGGAGATTTAGTGTCGTGAGTTTGTGGTGGGGTTAGTACGTTTTCGGAGAGGACTATTGGCGAAGTGTGTGTTTGTGGGTGGTAGTACAAAGGCCGGTAGTATGAATGTCTGGGCGTAGAAAGGGAATACTGGAGCTTGCTGGAGATGTTGGGTTCGGATGTGGTGGAGAGAAGGAGCTATGCTCCAGTTTTGAGCGGTGAAGGGGGTTCCTGAAGCGGTGCTTGGGGCAAGAAACAAATTCGAAGTTCGGTCTCATATTTTACAAGAGAAAAGGCTGACGTGAATCTGCAGAGTGGAGAGTAGAGGAAAGAACAGTAGACGGATGCGGATCTGGGTATTAGGAGAACGCGGTGTATGTTTTTGGGTTTGATTGAAGAAGAGAAGGGTTTTTCTCACGTGTTGATCTCTGGGAGCCGCAACCATACTGGTCCGAGTTGATTGAAAATAAGAGGAAGGGATGAACACGTTTTAAGAAGACAAAGTATGGAGCAGTCTGTTCGATTTCTTGTTGAGAATGGGGAGCGTGCAAATTGTATGTGTTACATACAAGGATGGAGAGGGAAACGAGGGGGTTTGTTGGCCGGAAGTCGGTGACTGGACGGGGAAGAACGTGGAAGTGAAAATATGGTGCGTAAGTGTGTTTGGGGAAGGAAGAGTTCAAATGGGTTCGAGCTGAATGGAAAATGAAATTGGGCCGGCAAATGTGAATAGGGTAAAGGCCCATTTTTATTTTTAGTCCAAGTTTAATTAATTTAAATATTGTACAAGCTTCGTAAGGTCATATCTTGGTCATACAATATCAGATTGACGAACCGTAAGTTGCGTTGGGATCGTATGGACGGGAGCAACACAATGGGACTGACCGCAAGTCCATCCGAGCTCGTTACAATTTATGGCGAAATAAATTGTCCGTCTAAATCAAAGACAGTTAATCGTTTTTAACGATAACAGTCCAATGTGAGTAAAACTCACCAACTCTGAACAGTTTATATTTTCATGTTGTATTTTTAGAACTGTTAAAATTGTCTGATTGTTGTGTGTTCGTTGATTGATTGAACTGCTAGTCAGTTAGTAGAAATATTATATATATATATGTATATATATATAAACTGTTAAATATTTTTATGTCGATTCTGTTTATTAGAATATTTAACAGTGAAGTGAAATCGATGTTATTCTATGGTCTAACATCTGTGATGCAGGGAAACAGGTTGGAGGAATCCGATTGGATTCCTCAACAGTTATTTTATTGTTTTTCATATATTTTAATATATGATGTGAAGTATAACCTGTTGTTGATTGTGTGGGTATGGACGATATTGAACATCGTGATTTGATATGATCGAATACCATGACATACCGGAATGTAGATAAGGGGATTTTCAAAGTGATATTGATAATAGAATATTTATAAAATGGAATATTTATAAATAAGAGATATTTATAAAGTGGAATATTTATAAATAAGAGATATTTATAAATTTGAATATTTATAAATAGGAGATATTTGAAAAGGAAATAAATTCAAAACATTTCTTTTTAAATGGAAAGGCCTATGTGGCGAGTTTGGGGATTTTCCCGATGCTCCCGATACAAAGGAGGTTATGGCGAATTTTCCCGGGAATTTAAGGAGTTAGAATATTTCAAGAATAAATTTGAAAAGGAAATATTTGTAAACCATTTACAAATAGAATTGGAAAGGGAACATTATAAAAAGGACATTTGTAAAATGTAGAACCGTTATTTAAAAGTAAATCTTTTCAAATGAATAAAACGTTGTTAAAAAGGAAATCTTTATAAAGTGAATAAAGTTAATCGAATATGGTATTCGAAGTTAGTTAATCGAATATGGTATTCGAAGTTAGTTAATCGAATATGGTATTCGAAGTTAGTTAATCGAATATGGTATTCGAAGTTAGTTAATCGAATATGGTATTCGAAGTTAGTTAATCGAATATGGTATTCGAAGTTAGTTAATCGAATATGGTATTCGAAGTTAGTTAATCGAATATGGTATTCGAAGTTAGTTAATCGAATATGGTATTCGAAGTTAGTTAATCGAATATGGTATTCGAAGTTAGTTAATCGAATATGGTATTCGAAGTTAGTTAATCGAATATGGTATTCGAAGTTAGTTAATCGAATATGGTATTCGAAGTTAGTTAATCGAATATGGTATTCGAAGTTAGTTAATCGAATATGGTATTCGAAGTTAGTTAATCGAATATGGTATTCGAAAGTTAGTTAATCGAATATGTTATTCGAAAGGGATTAGTCAAGTCGAGTTAGTCAAATAGAGTTAACCAATAGAGTTAATCAGTTAGAGTTAACCAGTTAGAGTTAATCAGTTAAAGTTAACCAGTTAGAGTTAATCAAATAAAGTTAACCAGTTAGAGTTAATCAAATAGAGTTAACCAATAGAGTTAATCAGTTAGAGTTAACCAGTTAGAGTTAATCAGTTAAAGTTAACCAGTTAGAGTTAATCAAATAGAGTTAACCAGTTGGAGTTAATTAGTTAGAGTTAATCGATTAGAGTGAAAACGAACTAGAGTTAATCAAATATAGTTATTTGAGACAGAGTTCGACCAAGTTAGTCGAGCCTAGTTGATCGAATCGAATTGGTCGAACCAAGTAAGTCGAGTTAGTCGAGTCAAGTCAAGTTAGTCGAGTTAAGTTCGTCGAGTTAAAGTTATCGATGTTAGTTTCATCGAAAGGAGTTATCGATGTTAGTTTCATCGAAGGGAGTTATCGATTATAGTTTAATCAAAGTAAGATTTTCAAATATGAGATATTTGAAAAGGAAGAGTTATCGAATATTAGTTATTCGAAGGAAGATAATCGTATATCGTTCATTCGAGAAGGAGTTAATCGAATATAGGTTATTCGAAGAAGAGTTAATCAAATAGAGATTTCTCGAAGAGAGTTAATCGGCAAATTCGATTATATCGAATTTGGGAAAGTACTTATACTTTCCAGTGTTTTAAATAGAGATTTATTTATTTATAAATAAATAAGTGTTAGGTTAATTATTCACTAATAAGAATAGAAGTTATAATTAAAGTTAGATAATTCGAAAGTAGGGATTATAACGTTATCGTTATAACCAATGTTTTAAATATAGAAATGGATTAGTAAAATTGAATCCGAGAAAGGCGTAAAGAAGTTGTTAAAGATTAAAAGATAAACTTTGACCATTTCGAAGTTATAACGTTGTTCAGTTAAGGTCTGAGAGGTAATTATACCCCAACTTGAGTGACTTCCTTCTTAACTAAGAAATGGTAAGGTTTGATCGTAAAGGAGTTTTGGAAATGTTTTCCAAACGAGAATCAGAAATGTTTTCTGATAAAAGAAAAATAAGAATTTAGAATATAGGGTAACAGGGGATAAGTAAATAAATGAACTAAAGAGATTTATGTTAAATGATGTTTGTTCGATATAATTTCCATTTGGAAATAATATCGTTGTTTGCACACTTGTTTTTCTTTGATGGTTAAATCACCGACTATCGAAGTTTTGACAATTTTAACGTTGTTAATATGGAGAGACCGGTTGGATTATTATCCATAGAACCACTCTATATTGGCATAAGCGTTGCGAATCATATATGCCAAAGATAATTGAAGACGAAGTAAAATGCAAGGACTATCCTGTCTACAGAATAGTGCCTTCGGTTTGTCCAGTCCCAGGACAACTTGTATGGACGAAGGTCTGACAGAGTATATCCAATGGATCGCGTAAGTTGATCTGTTCAAACGTATTCACGTTTGGTGGCGGAGGAATTTGTTTCTCTTAGCTGTATACCCGTGTTATTTTTGGATAAGTCAATTTGTGATTTGGCGGGTATGACGATGTGACATTTCTAAGTGAATGAAGATGGATGTCTGACATAGTATTTCCAGACAGTCACGTACATTGATTTCTTCAACTATACCAAGAGTGGAAGCGGAGAAGGAAACTTCTTTTAGCTGACACGTAATGTATTGTTGTAAACGTCAATTAGTGATTTCGATGGATTTGACAATGTAGCATTCGAAGTGAATCTGATGTCATGATAAAGCGTAGCTTCTAGCCTCATCAACCGGTAAATGACAGAAATCGGGCAGGCAGCATGGCTAAGTCGGTCGCACTGAAGTAGGGTGTATAATCACCTATCTAGTGAATATTCATTTGTTTCTTAAATCTATCAATGTTGTCCCATATATATACGGGAACGGTTGCTGATCCCAACCGTTGGTGATGTACATTCGATACACTCAAGCGAAATGAGTGGTCGGTCATGTGTGGCTGAGTTACAAGATGTTCTTGTTGAACTCCAGTGTATCGTTCCTAGAGTACACTGATCGGAAGGTGGTTCCATACCTTGTCATAGTTGGAAATCCAATAATCCAATACATGCTTGCGATTTTGATTGTATACTATATATGTAGTAACGTGAGATGCAAGCGTTTCTGCTAGATTGATATCTATTTGTACTTAGACATTATTATAATATCAGAATGATATTGCTTTGAAAAGTTATTTGGATTCTCATAAGGGAAAAACCCGTTCCGTATTCACGGCGTGGTCTTATGAGATATCATATACCTGTTTAAATGATTTGAGTTTATTCACACCAGTCCCATGACTGACCCGGAGTTTATTTTGTTGTTTTCCCTAAACTCTTGGGTGCCTAAATTTGTACGGGCAGTCAAGTAGTCGGGATTTTACAGATACACTTGGAGAGCTTGGAGCAGGAGGCTTCAGGATTCTATAGCTATTATTATTTCCGCTGTTGTTGTAAGTGTTGTACTCTGATAAGTGTTATTGTATACATATACTGATGTTATTTCAAAGATATGTTATGTTATATTTTACTCGTTCCGCTGTGAGACTCGTGCTTACTCTGATGATGATGTTCTTCTTCTTCTTCTATTCTATAAGTTCTATCTTATCTATTCTCACCTTCTAATTTCTTTCATTAACTACCGGGATTTTTCGATGTTTTGGTTATCGACGTCGAGCTTACGTCGATAACCAAAGTCGCCGAAAATCCGGGTCACTACATATAGCAAGACCGTTGGACTCTTGTCACCAATAGCCTAAGGAATGCGAAAAGACAAGAGCTAACCCCTAGCGATCGTTAACCTTTGCTATCAAGGGACGGGTGCGAGGAGACCCCACATGGATGTTTAGATTGTTTTCTTGTTAGGGGTGGTCGCTTAGCTCGTGTGGTCTTTACTAGTTAAGGGAGGGGCCGAGGTGGGGCCATAGCCACTATAGAAAACAGACCCTAAGGGATATTTGTGCTAGAGGCTCTTAAAGGCGGGCCTTGCACAGATATGAAGAAAACTCCCGATCGAGTTCCGTGTTTCTTGTATAGCCCCGCCACGGAACTCGGGTACGCACACAGGATGGGTGTGCGGGTTAGGCATCAAATACGCTTGACGATACATACGTGGGAAAGTCTAGATACAACCATGTATGCTCTGGTGGTGTGTCGTAGACTAGAGGGCACCATTCGATAATAGCAGTCGTTATGTTCACATAATATAATTTTAGTAATCCTCTACGGGTGTAGTCTTGTATTATAAGTAAGAGGAATATATGTTACTATGACATAGGATGGGGGACTGCGTATATCACTGCGATGATACGGTTGTGACCGTGCAAGTAGGGTACCATGGGGTGTACCTCCGTGTGGGGGTAGCTACATAATACATTATATTAGGTTAATCTACTAGAGAGTAGATAGGTGCGACATGTGTGTAAGCTTTGAGTGGTAATGACACGTATAACCTAATAAATAAGAAAATGTGACCGAACGGTATATGTAGGATTATTCAAGAAGTGTAGTTTAAATTCATTCACACAGAACTTATATTCTAACCCCCTCCTTATAACAATCGCAGGTTAGACAGAGACTTATAGCTTTGGGGATACTGATTTAGCAGTATTGTGATTAAGGTAAAGCTATGTTTTAAATATATTATATTTTGCGCCTTCCACTGTGAGGTGTTTTCCGAAATCTGACATATCTCTTTTCTCTGTCTTTTTTTGCAGGATACCAGAGCAACCAACTCGGGTTTCGGTGGATTGGATTTTTGAAAAAAAAATCGATCCATTGGAATTTGGGTTGTTACAGTTCGGCTCATTTATTTATGATTTGTCGGGGTTTGAAAATATCTGTGTTAGGCGTCGAGTTTGAATGTGACGCGTATATGCTCGGGTTTATAGGCTATGGGTTAATTCTAGGAATGGATTGGCTTACCACGTATGGTACCATTCTGGATTGTGAGAAGAGGGTTGTTAGGCTTCTGACTTGTCATGGGAGACCCTCGAGATTTCTTGTGACCCAAAAGGGTCAGTTATGCTTAGTTTCCTCGAGTCTCTAGATGCATCTATCGACGATCTACAATCTATTCCAGTAGTCCGAGATTATTCTGATGTTTTTGATGAGGTTCGGGGTTTACCTCCGAGGCGTGAAATCGACTTTTGTATATATTTGGTGGACAATGCAAAGCCAGTTGCATTGCCAGTGCGCCACATGGCTCCAAGGGAAAGGAGGGAGTTGAGTAAGCAGTAGGGGAGCTACTTAAGAAGGGGTTTATCAGACAAAGCATATCTGAATGAGGTGCTCCAGTAGTATTCACTACTAAGGTGGAAGGTTCGCTTCATTTGTGTGTTGACTATAGAGAGCTGAATAAACTCACTAAGAAGAATAGGCACCCGCTTCCGAGGATCAATGATTTATTTGATCAGCTTGTTAGTGCCTTGGTATTTTCTCAGTTAGACTTATCCATGGGGTTCCATCAGTTGAGGATGGCTGAGGACAGCATAGATAAGACTGTTTTTAGAACTCTGGATGGTTTCTTTGAATAGCTGGTTGTGCCTTTCGGGCTGACGAATGCACCCGCCTATTTTGTCGATCTGATGATTAGGGTGTTTTGGGAGTTCCTAAATAAATTTGTTGTAGTTTTGTTGATGATATTTTGATCTTCTCCAAAAGCGAAGAAGAGCATGCCCAACATTTGAGAGAAGTTTTGGAAACTCTCCGTGGCCATCATCTTAAAGCAAAATTCTCCAAATGCTATTTTTGGAGAAAAGAGATGAGATTTTTAGGGCATGTGGTCTCCAAAGAAGGGATAGCTATAGATCCCGCGAAGGTGGTTGCGGTGCAAGATCGGTAGATTCCTAAAAATGTAACCGAGGTGAGAAGCTTTCTTGGGTTGGCAGGTTACTATAGGAAGTTCATTGAGGACTTCGCAAAGATATCAGCCCCACTCACCAGACTGACAAAGAAGAACTTGGCATTTTCGTGGGATATAGATTGTGATGTTGCTTTCCAACGAATGAAGAGGGCTCTGACAACAGCCCTGGTCTTGACCTTGCCTGACGGGAGTAAGGTGTTTACCATTTACACCGATGCATGTGGTACAGGTTTTGGTGCGGTTCTAATGCAAGAAGGGAAAGTAGTGTGTTATGGAGGTAGACAGTTGAGAGTTCATGAAAAGAACTGTGATAACCCCAAACTTCCGTAGAACGAAAGCAAGGATAATCATTGGAATATAACATATTTACAACAAAAACAGATCTCAGATAATATCATAACACATAAATCATTGCAGCGGAAATAGAATATCATCAACATCATAATATCCAAGACATCAGAGTACGCAGATACATGATACACCTAGCAAATAGAAAGTCTCAATGGAAGGAAAATAAGTCTAAAAACTCCATCGAATTACATCATAAATAAGATATGTCTAATGCCTCACAAGCAGAAATAAAGATTAAAGAAAAGATCTTCGTCTTCTTCCAAAGCAGTCTTCAATCCAGCACACGCCTCAAATATGACCTAAACCTGTTACTTGGCTGCCCGTGAGAAAAAGAGGGCACCCGTGTTTGCAAAGTGAAACAAACTACGAGTCAGTCATGGGACTGGTATGAGAAATCTTTCTTACATAATCTAACAGTATGGATAATCACAGGACCACGCCGCTAACGCGGAATGGGTTTACTCCATTGGATAGCCAGTGCATAATTTAATAAATTTTTATACAAAACAACATAATGCTTTTGGAAAAATGAAATCATTATAAGACTCAAGTCCCATATCACAATGCAATGCAAGCCGGAGGATAGAGTTTTACTTATAATGATCAAACATGACTTGATACGTATAAAATAATGTTCTAATATTATTATTAGTGTCTAATCAGTATTAAAATATTTCAAAGTAAATGTATCAATCCTAGATGACATAGTACCCCATCCTACTATGTCGCCGTATATAGGTTTACAATCAAAACCGTAATGTCATATTGGAGGTTTGGTTTCATTCATGAATCGAGGCTAGGGATCGTCCTCTCCGATTCGAGACACTCTAGCAAATGCCTCAGGATTCCCCGTAGTGAACCCTTGGATCTTCAGGGCCGGTCCACACATAAAAGTTAGTGGATTGGAAATTCCTGAACACACGCTTCCCGGTTCTTTTGAACCTCTAATATGGCCACTAACAACCTATAAAACCAAGGTACCTCATAATCCATCATCCACATAAGTAGAAATGTCAGGGCTTGTAAGTCACTTACACCACTTCTAGCTAGAAAGAAACATGTGCACTCCCTGCAGCCCTAATCCCATTTTGGACTCATACCGGGGTATGAGGTTCGCGAAGTCACGTTATACACAAAGCTACGCCTAAATAGGCTATGCTTTGATCATCAACCACAAGGCCCTCCTTTCCAACAAAAGCCTTGATCATTTGCATCTTGGCGTGCCACATTGGCAATTCACGCCATGCGATCAATAACAACCAATATATACCCTCTGAGGGTGTCAAGCAAGAGAATAAATTCTCCGCCACCAAACGGATATACATTAGACATAAATCGATTTAATTTACATGGAATGAACTCCAACGTCAGACACGCATCCATTTACAAGCCCGTACTGGGTCTAAACGAAACCGGAGTCATCTTATTCCTCGTCCGTATGTCCAATACGGAAGAGAGGTGCTTGCTAATCCGGACAATCAACAAGTACGTCTAGACAACTACCACTGTAACCCTTTCAAGGCAACAACTCATATCAAAAGCATCAGTAGCCGTCCATTCGATGTGAAGATTGCCGGTCTTCAATCACCGTCTTCTATATATTTGATTTAATCGCCATATAATTATTTGAAATGAGTTGAACTCGGTCTTTTCAAATTGTAACGACCCGCAAATTCGAGCCCTTTGAGTCGACCAAACACCGTACAAGTCCGACCCAAATTGCACGAAAATACGAATCATTAATAGAAAGAAATTAGAGGATGGGATAGAAAGATAGAACTAATAGAATAGAAGAAGAAGAAGAACACAACTGAGCAGAATCAGAGTAAACACGAATCTCACAGCGGAACGCATAAAATATATTATATAACATAACTTTGAGGTACAAAACTGTATTGTATATACATACCATTATCAGAGTACAATACATCATATCACAGCGGAATAATCTCTAAACACTAACGGTGAAGCCTTCTGCTTTTGTCTCCTCCAAGTGAAACTGTAAAATCCTGAAACACTTGACTGCCATACAAATTTGGGCACCCAAGAGTTTAGGGAAAAATAAACAAAATAAACTCTGGGTCAGTCATGGGACTGGTGTGAGTAATTCCAACCATACGGTTTAACTTTGAAAATCCTTTTGAAAACAAAAGGGTAATAGTAAGACCAGTCCACACATAAACATGGACTGGTTTTACCTTACTATAACCCAAAATATTTTGATATCAAAATCCAGTGATATTATCATAATGTCTAATCAAGTAAATAACCAAATATCAGAACGCTTGCATCTCACGCTCTACATTCATAGTATAAAATCAAAAACCGCTGGGCGCTTATTGGAGATTGGATTCCAACTTTGACAAAGTATGGGACCACCTGCCGATAGGGTATCTCTAGAGGCGAATACACTGGGTTCAACAAGAACATCTTGCAATCCGGCCCACACATGACCGACAACTCATTTCGCTTGAGTGTATCGAATGTATATCACCAACGGTTGGGCTCAAACCACCGTTTCCCGAAAAGGGACAGCATCGACATAGATTAAAGAAGTAAAAGGAATTTCTCTAGATAGATGATTATACACCCTAATGGGAGCGACCCACATAGCCGTGTTGCCTGCCCGATTTTTGCCATTTCCCGGTTGTGAGGCTTGAGGCTACGTCTATCTTTTAGAACATATAGCCACCATACACTTTGAATGCCACATCGTCAAACCCATCAAATCACTATTTAATCTCCTCAAAGATATTACGGGCATAAAAGCTAAGAGAAACGAATTTCTCCGCCACCAGACGTAACATCTTGAAAAGATCGTCTTATGTGATCCGTTAGGAATACTTTGTCAGATATTCGTCCATACAAGTTGTCCTGGGACTGGACAAACAGAAAACACCATTCTGGGACAGGACGACCCTTGCATTTCACTCCGTCTTCAATTATCGTCAGCATAATCTATTCGCAGCGCTTATGTCTATACGGAGTGGTTTTAGATAATATATCCAACCGGTCTCTCCATATTGACAACGATGGTCAAAATACCTCGATAGTTGGTTACTTAACTATCGAAGTGAAATCAAACATCCATTCAATTGTACGACTAACATCACACACAACCACGGGCACTTTTTATTTAACATTCGTTTTATTATTTTTCGAATTCCCATGTCTTTCCAGATATTTCTCAATTCTCGTTTTAGCACTTTCACACTTCTTGGAAAATATTCTCAGTTATTATAACTCTTATTCTTATATTTCTCTGGACAGCATCGTTGCTTATTACTTGAGAATAAGTGGATTTTAAACGAAATTGTTTTCATTCCATAGGGAGTAGTGCTATATATAAAAATCACGCTTAAGCTTGGCCAACAGCGTTAATTTAACGTTATAGTTCGAAACTTGCCATACACTGTAATATTCCCCTTATAACTAATATCGACATAACAGTCACGCTTAAGTTTAGTCAACATCGTTATTTTATCGCTATAGTTCTAGGACTTGTCATATGCTGTAATATTCTCTTTATAACTAATCTTGACATCCCTTTCTGTTACAAAAATCTTGACATCTCTTTTCGTTACAAAAATCTTGACATCTCTTTTCGTTACAAAAATATTGACATCTCTTTCCATTACAAAAATCTTGACATCTCTTTCCATTACAAAAAAAATACCATCCTTCAATAATAGTGAAGTCGTTCAAGTTGAGGTATTTTAATTACCTCTCAGACCTTGATCAACAACATTCTTATCTTAGAATAGATATAAGTTCGTAACTCTAACCCCTTATACTTTAAAATCCGTAATCGTGCTTCTTGCTATATTTTAAATATGGTTTTATGACGCCATATCCTTATTTTGAAAACTCAGTTATTTACATTAGCTTATACAAATCCATTTTTAAACATTTCTCTCCGCTTCGCCTTTCTTAGACAAATCCCTTATTAAACATTCCTCTTCGCTTTGTCTTCTTTAGACAAATCCCTTATATTTTAAAATCTTATTTAAACTAAATCAACTATTCGTTAATTTATTACATTAGATTAATCAACCCAATCTAATTTAATTAAATAACCAATTATTGATCAAAACAGTTTGCTTGGTAAATATTTAGCCACGATTAACCCACTAATCAATTCTAACAAATCTTTTCATTTTGAATAAATAACATTTATTAATCCAAATAATTTCACTTGTATTGATTACTATAAAAAAATAATTTATTTCTAAATAATCTCATTTACTATTAAATAAACAATAATCGATTCTAACTAATCTAACTTAATATGAAATCAACCATAATCTATTTGTAAATATCTCATTTAATTGTTCTTAAAACAATAAATTCCTGTTATTAATCATCAAGTTAATCTCCACCTACTTACTTATTAATCTTATTAATATAAGAATCCACTTTACCAAATCATTTAGTAAGTATGGTGAAACACGTGCTTCGCACATGGTGGGATTTTGGTAAAACAATAGCGGTTAAAACAAATGATATATTTATGGTTGGTTGTTGCCACTTTCTTAATCGATATCATCTATTGATTAAATCAAAATAACATTTGAATTTCCATTCAACGCTGATATCAACACAAGGTTTCAAAAGTCATTTGGGTTCAAACAGTGCATCTATATAAAACAAACAGTACATATAAATATTGAGGAATCCGGTTGGATTCCTCCAACCGGTTTCCTGCATCCACCGATGTTAGTCAAACAATTATCACTGATTCCATACTAGGAAATATTTTAATCGATGGAATCAGTATCCAACCAAATGATGCGTACATATGCAACGATATATATTTTTCAACCAATTTAATTGTAATCTACCGAAGCGACTATCACACAGCATTCAACCAATATTATAATATTTTAAAATAGATCAGAGTCAGCGAATTTACTCACCTTTGCACGTTAACCGTTCAATAACGATTTGCGTCAGCTCATTAAACCAGGCGTTCAATCCTGCCATAAATTCAATGTGCTTCAAATTGCTCCAACCCGACTTCATAGCGTCGCCAACTTTCGTGTGATTCCAAAATGACCAGTTTCGCTTGCTTTTGTTAAGGATATACGGTCAAATGCGATTTTCTTCTTACGCGTATAACTGTTTCCTTCCCACTTCGTATTGGAACCACCTCCGCACCAGTCTCACGTTGCCATACCCAAAATAGAGCACCGGAATTCATCACGACCTCATCACAAACCACATCGCGCCATCTCCTAACAACTCCACCGTCGCAACTCGCAACCACAATCACTGCCTTCCATCTCGCTGCAAGACCGAACCGCTCCTGTACACGAGAACGCATGACTATTTTCCCACTTTGTACCACACGTCCTCGCCCTCCTTGTTGATTTTTTTTTTCATTTCAAAACTAACTACACAATACACGTTCTCCAGTATTTCCCTTTTCATTTGAAAACATTCACACAGCTCCCTCCAATTCCATGCGTATAACTCCATATATGTTTTGTCCCTCACCCTAGATTGCTCAGGTTATGATCCTTCATGTGTTACCTCCATTCATACTTTGGAATACCTTAAACCATATACTAAAAAGTGACGTGAATACTCCAACTAGCTCAATATTTCATGAACCAACTCACGCTACTTCATGCCACATGAATACACTTCTCAATATATCAAACAACTCCGCTCCTTCCTCAACTTATTCTGACTTCCAAATATCATCACGCCAGCAAACATATACTCCACCTTCCAAATGCACAGTTCTGCCACCCAGACCTCCCCTTCACCCCTCAACACATGCACGCAACAGTGCTTTGTCTTCTCGGAAAAAGGGTACCGCGAGCTCCAGGACACTCAAACCACTTCGGATATTACTCGTGAGGATTTGGATTGGCTTTTAAATTTTCTTTTATTTTGTTTTGAACTTTTGGAAATGTTTGCGGTATGAGTTCCTTGAAGAAGAGCCGTCACGCTAGTGTATATATAGAACCCAAAGGAAGAAAGGATAAGGACGTTGTCACTTCATTTGTACAGCGTAGAGGTGCATTTTTCAACTTAGGGTAGCTGTGTGACTTAACCGAGCATGGCAGCGTTTCTTTCCTTCGGGCTTAAGTATGCAATATCGTAGGCCGTAGTGATTTGATTATACATACTGCTATGTAAAGCTCAGGTAAGAACGTCAGTACATGAGTAGGTAATGCGTAATGGTGTCTTGAATTTTCATGTTTTACTAGGACAACCGTACCCTGCGTTTTTGCATAGGAAAGCATATGCTATTTTTCTTTTTCAGAATTAGGCCGAAGACAGTAGGCTTTTGACTTGAAAATTCATGAAGTCGTTTTTCCTTCTCTATGAAGCAATAGGGTCACTGTTAGTATATATAGAGCATGATAGTTCATATGTAGTCTATACTGATTTGAAAATGCATAGCCGTTTATTTTGGCTTGAATAGTGACAATACAATATGGATGGTTGGCTAATATTTTATGTCACTGTATAAATTTTGTTCATCACTTATTTTGAGAAATACTTACATTATGTTGGGATCAAATCTAAATCATTTATTTTCCTGGCTTTGTGGCAATGTAATCTGGTTATCCTAGTGTTTAGTGGTTTGTTAATATAATTCCTGTCATTTTGCTATTTTCATTTGTCTTAATATATATACGTTTTAGTTCAGCGTATCCATTATGTAAAATCCGCTCACTTTCAGACTTTTATCGACCGATGTAAATATATCATCGTAACCAGCAATGTACCACGGTCCCAAAAATATAATAATATCGGTAGATCAACTTATATTGTGAAACCTCGAAATATTGATATAGGGTGCACAATACTCCAAATAAAAAGTTGCGTATTTAATTAATTAAAAATTACAGTAAAATTCTAAAAATTAAATTATAACTATGTCTCAAAAGAACCCTGTCCAAATTCGAATCCGGTATGTAGTTATTTCAAATAAACCATTATTGCCAAAAACGAATATACCGCTGCTTTTCTAAATATTTAATTTGGACATAACTACCCATTTAAAATACGAAATCTTGGTTTTTCACTTCCATTAGAAAGATACAGTTCAAAAGATTCCAACGCTTCTTGTTTCAAAGAAATCCGACTAATATCGAATCATGTACACTCAGTTGAAGTTTAGAACGTTAAATTTCGAACAGCCGCGATATTACGGCCTCGATTATATTTAATATATATTTTCATACGTTCAACTTCATTTCAATTAATATATAAATCCACTTATATTAGGAATTTAATATTTAAACTGATTTAAATATTCTAATATAAACCGATAAAAATGCGGGACATTACATTCCTTCCCCCTTAAAATAATTTCGTCCTCGAAATTGCTAAGAAGTGCAGATGCTCTAATTTTAACTCCTCACAACCTGCTTGGTTGAAATTTCATACTTCACTTCCCCATAACTCAATCCTTGGTTGATCTCCAATCAATTCATCGTCCACTTTGATCATTCGTTTTTATCCAATCTAAATTCCATTTCAAAATTCATGTTCTGGTCTTAATTCCCAGCTCTTACTCACCATCCAAATCCATTCAAAAATCTTATTCCACAAATTTAATTACTTTGCCATGTTAGTTCTATCCCAATCCGATCTCCACTTAACTGGCTTCAAATAAATTCCAATTTTTTTTAATTTATCCACTTTTATCGTTCCAATATATTTAACTTCATAAGTTAAATTTCAGAAAATTTAAATTCCTGGGTCTTTATCAGTATGAAATCATATATATATATAATAATAACAATTCAAAATATTTGAATTTTCGAACAACTTACTTGAAAACAAAATCTTTGGTAGTAATCCCTCACTTAGAAACTCGAAAATGAACACCGATAATGCCGCGGTTCATCCTCGAAATTATCTTCTAGCCATCAAAGTGAGTTCAAAACTATATTACTTTTCCAACTCATTTGTAAACACTTCCATTTCAAATATCTGTCAGAATGCTTGGAAAACAATCTCAAATCTCCCCAGGATTTTAAATTTATATATATTTAATCCTTTTCCAAGTTTCCAGGGTTTAATTTCAATTCTGGTTTTGAATTCAGATTTAGTTCATTTGATTTTGCATATTATACTTATATAATATTTCGATTGGTTATTTATATAACCAACTCAATTCTAAATCTTATTCGATCATAATAACGATCAACATATCCAATATACTTATAATAATCTCAAGATATATACTCCTTTTATATCAAAATATATTTTGGGTAAAATTATTTCATTTACCCTCTCTTCAAAACATACTTTGTTGAATTACTCTGTTCAAGTGTTTAGAATTCCCTATCGATACAGCGGATCAAACTGATCGACCAGAATTCATAAGCCACTCGACCAATAAATCTCCACAATATAAAACCATTTTTATATAAATCTACAAATACGTTCACTCGTATATATACACTCAAACTCAATCTAGGGTATTACTAACCCCATCTCTATTGAGTCACGCCACAGAGCCAAGGTAATCACTTAACCTTTAGCTCTGATACCAACTGTAACGACCCGCAAATTCGATCCCTTTGAGTCGACCAAACACCGTACAAGTCCGACCCAAATTGCACGAAAATACGAATCATTAATAGAAAGAAATTAGAGGATGGGATAGAAAGATAGAACTAATAGAATAGAAGAAGAAGAAGAACACAACTGAGCAGAATCAGAGTAAACACGAATCTCACAGCGGAACACATAAAATATATTATATAACATAACTTTGAGGTACAAAACTGTATAGTACATACATACCATTATCAGAGTACAATACATCATATCACATCGGAATAATCTCTAAACACTAACGGTGAAGCCTTCTGCTTTTGTCTCCTCCAAGTGAAACTGTAAAATCCTGAAACACTTGACTGCCCATACAAATTTGGGCACCCAAGAGTTTAGGGAAAAACAAAAAAATATAAACTCTGGGTCAGTCATGGGACTGGTGTGAGTAATTCCAACCATATGGTTTAACTTTGAAAATCCTTTTGAAAACAAAAGGGTAATAGTAAGACCGGTCCACATATAAACATGGACGGGTTTTACCTTACTATAACCCAAAATATTTTGATATCAAAATCCAGTGATATTATCATAATGTCTAATCAAGTAAATAACCAAATAGCAGAACGCTTGCATCTCACGCTCTACATACATAGTATAAAATCAAAAACCGCAGGGCGCTTATTGGAGATTGGATTCCAACTATGACAAGGTATGGGACCACCTGCCGATAGTGTATCTCTAGAGGCGAATACACTGGGTTCAACAAGAACGTCTTGCAATCCGGCCCACACATGACCGACCACTCATTTCGCTTGAGTGTATCGAATGTATATCACCAACGGTTGGGCTTAAACCACCGTTTCCCAAAAAGGGACAGCATCGACATAGATTAAAGAAGTAAAAGGAATTTCTCTAGATAGATGATTATACACCCTAATGGGAGCGACCCACATAGCCATGCTGCCTGCCCGATTTTTGTCATTTCCCGGTTGTGAGGCTTGAGGCTACGTCTATCTTTTAGAACATCTGGCCACTATACACTTTGAATGCCACATCGTCAAACCCATCAAATCACTAGTTAATCTCCTCAAAGATATTACAGGCATAAAAGCTAAGAGAAACGAATTTCTCCGCCACCAGACGTAACATCTTGAAAAGATCGTCTTATGTGATCTGTTAGGAATACTTTGTCAGACATTCGTCCATACAAGTTGTCCTGGGACTGGACAAACAGAAAACACCATTCTGGGACAGGACGACCCTTGCATTTCACTCCGTCTTCAATTGTCGTCAGCATAATCTATTCGCAGCGCTTATGTCTATATGGAGTGGTTTTAGATAATATATCCAACCGGTCTCTCCATATTGACAACGATGGTCAAAATACTTCGATAGTTGGTTATTTAACTATCGAAGTAAAATCAAACATCCATTCAATTGTACGACTAACATCACACAACCACGGGCACTTTTTATTTAACATTCGTTTTATTATTTTTCGAATTCCCATGTCTTTCCAGATATTTCTCAATTCTCGTTTTAGCACTTTCACACTTCTTGGAAAATAGTCTCAGTTATTATAACTCTTATTCTTATATTTCTCTGGACAGCATCGTTGCTTATTACTTTAGAATAAGTGGATTTTAAACCAAATTGATTTCATTCCATAGGGAGTAGTGCTATATATAAAAATCACGCTTAAGCTTGTCCAACAACGTTAATTTAACATTATAGTTCGAAACTTGCCATACGCTATAATATTCCCCTTATAACTAATCTCGACATAACAGTCACGCTTAAGTTTAGTCAACGGCGTTATTTTATCGCTATAGTTCTAGGACTTGTCATATGCTGTAATATTCTCTTTATAACTAATCTTGACATCCCTTTCCGTTACAAAAATCTTGACATCTCTTTCCGTTACAAAAATCTTGACATCTCTTTTCGTTACAAAAATCTTGACATCTCTTTCCGTTACAAAAATCTTGACATCTCTTTCCGTTACAAAAAAATACCATCCTTCGATAATAGTGAAGTCGTTCAAGTTGGGGTATTTTAATTACCTCTCAGACCTTGATCAACAACATTCTTATCTTAGAATAGATATAAGTTCGTAACTCTAACCCCTTATACTTTAAAATCCGTAATCGTGCTTCTTGCTATATTTTAAATATGGTTTTATGACGCCATATCCTTATTTTGAAAACTCGGTTATTTACATTAGCTTATACAAATCCATTTTTAAACATTTCTCTCCGTTTCGTCTTTCTTAGACAAATCCCTTATTAAACATTCCTCTTCGCTTTGTCTTCTTTAGACAAATCCCTTATACTTTAAAATCTTATTTAAACTAAATCAACTATTCGTTAATTTATTACATTAGATTAATCAGCCCAATCTAATTTAATTTAATAACCAATTATTGATCAAAACAGTTTGCTTGGTAAATATTTGGCCACGATTAACCCACTAATCAATTCTAACAAATCTTTTCATTTTGAATAAATAACATATATTAATCCAAATAATTTCACTTGTATCGATTACTATAAAAAAATAATTTATTTCTAAATAATCTCATTTACTATTAAATAAACAATAATTGATTCTAACTAATCTTACTTAATATGAAATCAACCATAATCTATTTGTAAATATCTCATTTAATTGTTCTTAAAACATTAAATTCTTGTTATTAATCATCAAGTTAATCTCCGCCTACTTACTTATTAATCTTATTAATATAAGAATTCACTTTACCAAATCATTTAGTAATTATGGTGAAACACGTGCTTCGCACACGGTGGGATTTTGGTAAAACAATAGCGGTTAAAACAAATGATATATTTATGGTTGGTTGTTGCCACTTTCTTAATCGATATCATCTATTGATTAAATCAAAATAACGTTTGAATTTCCATTCAACGCTGATATCAACACAAGGTTTCAAAAGTCATTTGGGTTCAAACAGTGCATCTATATAAAACAAACAGTACATATAAATATTGAGGAATTCGGTTGGATTCCTCCAACCGGTTTCCTGCATCCACCGATGTTAGTCAAACAATTATCACTGATTCCATACTAGGAAATATTTTAATCGATGGAATCAGAATCCAACCAAATGATGCGTACATATGCAACGATATATATTTTTCAACCAATTTAATTGTAATCTACCGAAGCGACTATCACACAGCATTCAACCAATATTATAATATTTTAAAATAGATCAGAGTCAGTGAATTTACTCACTTTTGCGCGTTAATCGTTCAATAATGATTTGCGTCAGCTCATTAAACCAGGCGTTCAATCCTGCCATAAATTCAATGTGCTTCAAATTGCTCCAACCCGACTTCATAGCGTCGCCAACTTTCGTGTGATTCCAAAATGACCAGTTTCTCTTGCTTTTGTTAAGGATATACGGTCAAATGTGATTTTCTTCTTACGCGTATAATTGTTTCCTTCCCACTTCGTATTGGAACCACCTCCGCACCAGTCTCACGTTGCCATACCCAAAATAGACCACCGGAATTCATCACGACCTCATCACAAACCACATCGCGCCATCTCCTAACAACTCCACCGTCGCAACTCGCAACCACAGTCACTGCCTTCCATCTCGCTGCAAGACCGAACCGCTCCTGTACACGAGAACGCATGACTATTTTCCCACTTTATACCACACGTCCTCGCCCTCCTTGTTTATTTTATTTTTCATTTCAAAACTAACTACACAATACACGTTCTCCAGTATTTCCCTTTTCATTTGAAAACATTCACACAGCTCCCTCCAATGCCACGCGTATAACTCCATATATGTTTTGTCCCTCACCCTAGATTGCTCACGTTATAATCCTTCATGTGTTACCTCCATTCATACTTTGGAATACCTTAAACCATATACTAAAAAGTGACGTGAATACTCCAACTAGCTCAATATTTCATGAACCAACTCACGCTACTTCACGCCACATGAATACACTTCTCAATATATCAAACAACTCCGCTCCTTCCTCAACTTATTCTGACTTCCAAATATCATCACGCCAGCAAACATATACTCCACCTTCCAAATGCACAGTTCTGCAACCCAGACCTCCCCTTCACCCCTCAACACATGCACGCAACAGTGCTTTGTCTTCTCAGAAAAAGGGGTTACCGCGAGCTCCAGGACACTCAAACCACTTCGGATATTACTCGTGAGGATTTGGATTGGCTTTTAAATTTTCTTTTATTTTGTTTTGAACTTTTGGAAATGTTTGTGGTATGAGTTCCTTGAAGAAGAGCACTCACCGTAGTGTATATATAGAACCCAAAGGAAGAAAGGATAAGGACGTTGTTGCTCCATTTGTACAGCGTAGACGTGCATTTTTCAACTTAGGGTAGCTGTGTGACTTAACCGAGCATGGCAGCGTTTCTTTCCTTGGGGCTTAAGTATGCAATATCGTAGGCCGTAGTGATTTGATTATACATACTGCTATGTAAAGCTCAGGTAGGAACGTCAGTACATGAGTAGGTAATACGTAATGGGACTTAACCGAGCATGGCAGCGTTTTTGCATAGGAAAGCATATGCTATTTTTCTTTTTCAGAATTAGGCCGAAGACAGTAGGCTTTTGATTTGAAAATTCATGAAGTTTTTTTTCCTTCTCTATGAAGCAATAGGGTCGCTGTTAGTATATATAGAGCATGACAATTCATATGTAGTCTATACTGATTTGAAAATGCATAGCCGTTTATTTTGGCTTGAATAGTGACAATACAAATGTCACTGTATAAATTTTGTTCATCACTTATTTTGAGAAATACTTACATTATGTTGGGATCAAATCTAAATCATTTATTTTCCTGGCATGGTGGTCTTTGTGGCAATGTAATCTGGTTATCCTAGTGTTTAGTGGTTTGTTAATATAATTCCTGTCATTTTGCTATTTTAATTTGCCTTAATATATATACGTTTTAGTTCATCGTATCCGTTATGTAAAATCCGCTCACTTTCGGACTGTTATCGACTGATGTAAATATATCATTGTAACCAGCAATGTACCACGGTCCCAAAAATATAATAATATCGGTAGATCAACTTATATTGTGAAACCTCGAAATATTGATATAGGGTGCACAATACTCCAAATAAAAAGTTGCGTATTTAATTAATTAAAAATTACAGTAAAATTCTAAAAATTAAATTATAACTATGTCTCAAAAGAACCCTGTCCAAATTCGAATCTGGTATGTAGTTATTTCAAATATACCATTATGGCCAAAAACGAATATACCGCTGCTTTTCTAAATATTTAATTTGGACATAACTACCCTCTTAAAATACGAAATCTTGGTTTTTCACTTCCATTAGAAAGATACAGTTCAAAAGATTCCAACGCTTCTTGTTTCGAAGAAATCCGACTAATATCGAATCATGTACGCTCAGTTGAAGTTTAGAACGTTAAATTTCGAACTGCCGCGATATTACGGCCTCGATTATATTTAATATATATTTTCATACATTCAACTTCGTTTCAATTAATATATAAATCCACTTATATTAGGAATTCAATATTTAAACTGATTTAAATATTCAAATATAAACCATTAAAAATGCGGGACATTACACAAATAATCTTTCCAATAATTATCATTTAAAACATTTTATATCGTTAATATTTATTTATAATGATTTATCGCTATTTTCATTTATTTAAAATAGCTCAATATAATTAAACGACTCTTCGGGTCGATTGGCGGCCCTGGCGCTGTGTTTACCAAAATTTGATTTACACATATCTTGAAATCTAACCGTTGGATTTTGACGAAATTTATTTCGTTGGAAAGTTCTTCCCAAAGAGGTCCTAACTGTTCCAGTTTTAGGAAAATCTGACAGTCGGATCTTTTGGTATAATCGTTTAAAGTTACGATTGCCGAAACGCGAACTACCGCGTGCGATTCGTTTAATTTATATATATATATATATATATATATATATATATATATATATATAAACCGTCTGGCGATTTCAACTACTTTCAATCACATGCAAGCAAAGTACAGTCCATACTCATGTTAGAACTTTTACATATGATTTTCTTAATCCTAACTAACATGATAAAAATGACAGTTTGAAACAAATCATATTTTAATGACTAATTCTTTTCAATGGAAACTATTTTACAGTGATAATGTATTTTCTAATGTTCATTCTTGCTATTGAAACCAAATGGCCATAATAACATGATTTTTAATTCTTCTATTTTTATTGTCTCTAAAATAACAATGAAAATGTGACATTTACATCTATTCTTTTTATTGCATATATAATGGCAATAAAAATGTAACTTCAAAATCTACTCTTTTTATTGCCTCTGATTTGACAATAAAAATATAACTTTTAATTCCATTCTTTTTAATGCATATAAATGACAATAAAAATGTAACTTTCAATTCAATTCTTTTTATTGTCTCCAATTTGACAATAAAAATATAACTTTTAATTCCATTCTTTTTATTGCATATAAAATGACAATAAAAATGTAACTTTCAATTCTATTCTTTTTATTATCTCTAACTTAACAATAGAAATGTTACATTAAAATCTATACTTTTTTTTATTGCATCTGAATTGACGATAAAAATGTCAATTTTATTTCTACTCTTTTTATTGTCCCTAGAATGACAATAAAAATATAACCTTTGATTCTATTCTTTTTATTGTCCTTAGAATGACAATAAAAATGATATTTTTCTTCTATTCTTTTTATTGTCTCTAATTTAACAATAAAAGTATAACTTTAAAATCTATACTTTTTATTTGAACAACTTTGACGCTAAAAATATATTATTTTTATCTAAAAAGAAATGCCAACAAAGTATGTCCTTTTTATCAAAAAAAGAAAATGACAACAAAATGTGTTCATTTAAATAAAAAAGAAAATGATAACTAAATGTGTTCATTTTAACTAAAAAGAAATGACAACTAAATGTGTTCATTTTAACTAAATAGAAAATGACAACTAAATGTCAATAAAAATCTCACTTTTAATCTAATCTTTTAATTTACATCTAGATTGTAAATAAAAATGTGCTTTTTAAATCTATGTTTTTATTTACATCTAAATGTAAATAAAAATTTACTTTTATTTCTATGTTTCTATTTATATCTAAAACGTAAATAAAAATGTCACCTTTATTTCTATGTTTCTATTTACATCTAAAATGTAAATAAAAATATCACCTTTATTTCTATATTTCTATTTACATCTAAAATGTAAATAAAAATGTCAACTTTATTTCTATGTTTCTATTTACATCTAAAATCCAAATAAAAATGTCACCTTTATTTCTATGTCTCTGTTTACATCTAAAATGCAAATAAAAATGTCACCTTATTTCTATGTTTCTATTTACATCTAAAATGTAAATAAAAATGTCATCTTATTTTCTATGTTTGTATTTACATCTAAAATGTAAATAAAAATGTCACCTTTATTTCTATGTTTCTATTTACATCTAAAATGTAAATAAAAATGTCACATTTATTTCTATGTTTCTATTTACATCTAAAATGTAAACAAAAATGTCACCTTTATTTCTATGTTTCTATTTACATCTAAAATGTAAATAAAAATGTCACCTTTATTTCTACGCTTTTTATTTCATAATAATGACAATAAAAATGTCATTTTAATTTCTATTTATTCTATTTAATAAAAATGTCACCTTTACCATTATTACTTTTATTGCAACTAATTTAACAATAAAAATATTTATTTTAAATCTAATCTTTTTTGTTATTTAACAACTTTGACGCTAAAATATGTTCTTTTTTTTTATTTGATAAAAATTCATTTTCATGTGATTCATGAAAATGAGATTTACATTCCAAATCTAGACTTGACAAAAAATCCATATTTCATGTAAATCATGAAAAATGTGATTTTTATTACAAATCCAAAATCTGATAAAACCTCATATCCATGAAACACAATAAAATGTACTTTTATCTTTGATCAAATTTCATGTTCATAGAACAAAATAAAGATGGGATCTTTAAGCTCAAACAACTGCATGTTCATGGAATAAAAAGCGCAGATCTGAATAATAGACGATAGATCTAGAGTGTAGGAGAATAATTCCATAATTATGGATCTAAATAGAAAGATTTTAACCAACATCTATAGATCTAAAATATAATGTGATTTCAGATCTAAATTTAATCGCAAAACAGAAATTGAACAAAAATGAAATTAAATCGCAGATGCCAAGCAGGCCATGACGATAAAATATGCCATAACAACAAATCAATAAATTCTAGATAACTAGCATCACAGATCTGAATTATAATCGTACAAACAAGGATTTAAATAACAATAAGAATAACTGAATTTTAATTATTAAATAAATCAGAATTCTCACAGTCGTGTTGCAAATTTGGCCAAAATTCTATGAGTTCAGAATTGCTCCTTTTTAGTTTAGGAACGTAGGTCTCTGTCGTATGATCGCAACGCTTCGAAAATCGAGTTATTCTGAATCAGTACGAATGAGATATGATTTAATTAAGATTTACAACATTTTAAATTAATTAAATATTAAAATATAGTTCCATACCCTTCTTCCTCAATACTCAGATGAAGGCCGCGACTAAACCTAGTTCGGTTCTAGGGCTCCAACTTCCTCGTGGATCAAGGTGCTAGAGGCCAATCAGAGACTGCCACGTCAACGGGGGGGAGTGTGGCGTGCATGCGCCTCGAGTAGGGTGGAGCTCGGTGGAGCAAGGAGGTCAGGGCGGCGGTTGAAACCCGTCGGGTTTGGGGTGCTGAAACTCCTCGAATACACAACGGCTTCAAGATCAAACCATATGGAATCGAAGATGATGAACTGCTCTAAAATAAACTGAGAAGGAGGAAGGTGTTTTAATGTGAGGATTGCAAGAATGTAGTGGAAGAAGGAGGAGCATTTTCAGCCATTAGAATGAAGTAGTGGCGGTTGATGGAGCATTTTCAGCCATTAGAACGAAGTGGTGGCGGCTGATGAATAGTATTATGGTTTGATGAAATGATTTTCCAATTATTTATAATATTTTAATGTAAATTTTACAATTAAATCCATACACTCTTAACAACTTCGATTTCAGTCCAATCAGAGTTGATCCCTCCTAATAGCCCCCGTTCCGGATCCAATGGGCTAGGTCTCGTCAGCCCAAACGACTTTCTGTGACCTGAATTCTTTAATTTAATTTTTAAATCATTTATTTAATTAATTTGATCGTATATTTAAATTCACCGGGGCCACATATGAACTCTAAAAATTTCAGAAAAATTATTTCTGGTTTTGATTTGACGATACGGTCCTAACAAAATTAATTACATCGAATTTCGAGACCGTTTGAAAAATGGCTATTTTCAAGTCGATCAAATTTGAATGAAATTGACAAAATACATTTTCTTTCACCACGCTCACATATTAATCCAAAAAATTCTGAAAATTGAAACCTACCAATAATTTAACATTCCGGTTCCAACAAAAGTCGTTTCGTCGAAAATGGAGGTCGTTTGAAAATTAACTATTTTCAATGGCTTTAATATTATTTAAAAATGAAAATTTTAAATTCTGGAACATCTTCTAACCAAATTATTTAAAATAAAAATTTAAAATTGGTTCTAATTTCCCGTGTTGTTACAAGAACTACCCCACCCATGATCTAGATCTAGCTTCCATAGTATTTGCGTTAAAGACGTGGCGTCATTATTTACTTGGAGAAAAGTTCGAGTTGCACACCGATCATAAATCTCTCAAGTATTTGTTCTCGCAGAAGGATCTCAATTTAAGGCAACAACGGTGGATGGAGTTCCTAGCTTCTTATGATTTTGAGATTGCTTATACCCCTGACAAGGGTAACGTGGTGGCTGACGCACTAAGTAGGCAGAGGATGACCTTGAGTCCTCTGTTTGTGGAAAGAAAGAACTTCGAGTTCATATCAACTTTTGATTTTAGGACCTCCATCAAGATTTTACCTGATTTGTTTGCGTCCTTGGAGATACGACCAACTCTTATGGATCAGATAGGAGCTTCACAACAAGGTTACACAAAAATTCTAGACATCATGGATAAGCTCAGAAGAGGGGAGACTTCTGTTCACCTCAGTAGATATGTCATAGATGAAAAGGGGTGGTTGCGTCAAGATGAAAGGCTTTGTGTTCCTCAAACTGGAAGCTTGACAAAGGCAGTCCTCGAAGAAGCCCACCGTTCTAAGATGACCATTCATCCAGCAGTGATAAGATGTACATGGACAAGAAGAGGGTTTTCTTTTGGACTGGGATGAAGAAAGATATGGCCGAATTTGTTTCCCAATGTTTAGTTTGCCAACAAGTTAAAGTTGAGAAAAAGAAGCCTGGGGGATTACTTCATCCGTTGGGGGTTCCGTAGTGGAAATGGGAGAACGTCTCTATGGAATTCATAGATGGTTTGCCTAGATCGAAGAAAGGCAACACCAGTATCTGGGTTGTGGTAGATAGACTCACTGAGAGAGCTCACTTTATTCCAGTCAATAGTAAGAGGACGGTATCGTGGTTGGCAGCAATTTATGTTCGTGAGATAGTTCGTCTTCATGGAGTACCTTCCAGAATCGTGAGTGATCGTGACCCCATCTTTACCAGTGAATTTTGGAGGAGCTTGCAAGAAGCATTAGGAACACAGTTGTATTTGAGCACCGCTTATCATCCTCAGACCGATGGACAGACGGAGAGGGTGAACATAATTCTAGAGGATCTTTTGAGGCTGTGTATTCTAGACTTCGGAGGGACATGGGAAGAGCATCTTCCTTTAGTATAGTTTGCCTATAACAACAGCTATCAGTCCAATATCGGCATGGCACCCTTCAAAGCATTGTACGGACGACCCTGTAGATCACCAACTTGTCGGTGGGATTCTACAAAAAGATTATTGCTTGGACCAGATATGGTTAGAGAAACGTCCGAAAAGATTGATCTTATTCGATGACGGATGAAGACAGCTCAAGATAGGCAGAAGCCCTATGCAGACAATAGAAGGACTGGCATCGAATTTGAAGTGGGAGACTTAGTTTTTATCAAAGTATTACCCTTGAGGAATGTGGTTCGCTTTGGATTGGTGGGGAAGTTGGCACCTAGGTTTGTGGGACCATTTTCCATAACCGAGAGGATTGGCCAAATGGCCTAGAGAGTAAAGCTCCCAGAAAATATATCCGGCGTTCATGATGTTTTCCACGTTTCTCATTTGCGGAAGTTCCTGCATGACACCGCAGTAATTGTTGAGCCGAGTGTGTTGGAAGAAGTAGAAACGGAACGGGAGGCGACAGTTAGGTGAGTCCCTACCCGTATACTTAGATCATAAGTAAAGAAGTTATGCAATAAAGAGATCAAATTGCTAAAGGTTCAATGGGGAGATAACCCAGAGGATGCGACTTGGGAAACCAAAGACAAGATTCGTGCTTTGTACCCTTTCCTTTTCGAAGGTATGTTCTTAACTCCTTTTTCAAAGTTTTATCAGTGCTTGTTTCTATCATTTGAGTATATCTTATCCACATTATTTTTTGACCTTTAAATAGGAATCCTATGGATGTAAACATGTGTTTGAAACATGTTATGCTTTATGGATGCAAGTGGATGCAAGTGTTTGCTAGCAGTTGCTTGTGGACTCATATACACACACACACCAGGCACTAAGATCGGCTCAATCACTCTCATACTGCATATGGACGTGTGTGCATTTTCTTTTTATTTTGTGGATGGAAATGGATTTACAACCATATGGATGTTTCATTTGGACGAATGAGTGTGCACACATATAGAACTTACATGATATAATAGGTTTATCTGCATACATATTGGATTCACGGCACTAACATACATTGCATTAAGGAAGTCAACTGAATCAGTAGACCGCCTGATCTTTCACATTAGTGTTGGGACATATACACACACCATTGCATATATACATATAAGCATTAGAAATATTTAAGGACAAATAATGCCAGTGATTGCTGGATGAGTAGATGGATGATAGGATATGCATTCTTCTCAACTTAGAGATTTCGGGGACGAAATCCTTGGAGTAGGGGAGAATGTAACACCCCAAAATTTTAACGACACTAACAGAGAATAAATTAAATAATAATTGATTAATGTTCAGAATTAAGGAAAATGGACTGTGCCATTGCGTCCGTCTCGAAATTCTGGTCAACACAGACATTTGATTTGCGTAAAACGGACACCGTATGAAGAAGTTATGAGGGTTTTAAGTTTGTATATGTGTAGACATGTATATATATATATATATATATGTATACATATATATATATATGTGTGTGTGTGTGTGTGTGTATGAGTCAGATATGAGTCAGACCCTATCCAGAACAGTTCGAAAATCAAAAATTCGTGAAGGTGGCAAATTTCCCGCTCTAGGGGCTGACCCCGCTTAAGGGGTGTCGACCTACCCACAGGGGTGTCGACACCCCTAGGGATGAGGTGGCAGTCGGTTTTAGAGGGTTTTACAGCTATATATACATGGTCATTACTCATATTTTCTTCAATGGAAATCATGGGAGCCAAATGGTGCCGGAGTGCGAACCGAGACAGGTCTGTTTTCTTCAAACAACTATCAGTTTTGCAAATCAAATTCTGAGATTCAAGCATAGATTCAACACTAACTTCTTTTCTATCATATTGACAATCAAAACACAGTGAGTTGGTTATTTTTAGGTTTAAATGAATAAAAGTAGATTGTGAAAGACTGTGATTTGGATATGTTGTGAACTATGAATCTATGTTGTTATTAAATCTTATACATGTCATAATAGATCTACTTCTCTGGATCTAATTCAATTGTGGTTATTCTATTACATCGCGTTGAGGATCTTGATTTGTAACTATATTGTGGTTAATGTAAATCAGTTAATTTGGGCAGTTACAACATTGGTTAGATCTAATCCCTTATGTAAATCACCTTTCACCTGTCATATTATGATCAACTTAGATATGTTGTAAATTGGACATGTGAATCCATATTTAGATCTAAACGTGTTATTATGTCATCCTAATGGTGTTAGATCTATTTTAACCCTTGGATCTGGATCATTTATCACCTTGTGTTTATCATGTTAAATCTAAACCAATTGGACATCTAAATTGCTAATTTAGATCTTACTATGCTTATTGGGACATCATAGTTATGTTAGATTGACTGCTACAAGTTCATCAGTTTTATGTCCACCTCGTTATGATGTTAATTACATGTCCATGGCAGTACGTATGTTCACCTTATTTCCATGTTAGTATATGCCTATGCCAAGTTATGTTAAAGCAAACACTCTTCTCATATTCCCATTACCTTTCCCTTTATCTTATCGTTTATGACTAGACAATTATCTAGTCTAGACATGTCGCGAATTATGTGAATGCGCTAGTTAGGAAACAGGAGAAAAAGGTTAATATTGGTATAATTTGAATATAAACATGAATTGGGCATGTAATTCAATAATTGGGTTGATGGGCATTTAAAATCTATAAAGGCATAGGTTTAATTAATTGATTAATTAATAATGGAATGTCTAGTAATTACAATTAGGAATTGTAATTGCACTTATGACACGAGGTTAGGTTGCATTAGTGGTGGAAGTCTGCCCGGACCCGTCCGGTATCCAACAGCCACTAATGTTGAACCTAATGTGAGAGGTCTAACTGCGCAAATACGAATCGGGCTAAGACACGAGGTTAGGCCCAACTGTGGAAAAAGACTGCCCGGACCCGACCGACATATCCGGCATCCACACGTTGTAGGCCTAATGTGAGAGGTCTAGCCTATTATGAACCATAAATGGACATGGTAATGAATTGGACTGCTTAACCAAATCTAATCCATAGAATTATAGGATTGTGAACTAAAGTTAGGGTTAAGTAAATTAATTGGATAGTGGATGGGTTAAGAAAATCTGGAGGGGGTGGGTAATATTTACATATAGGCCCACAAACTTAACCCGATAAGGTTATGTAATTAAAGACACCTAGTGGTATACATAATCGGAGGAAATTATTAAGTTATGTAATTAAAGACACCTTTTAGGGTAAGCATAACTTGTAGAAATAAAAGGGCTATGTAATTAAAGACACCTAGTGGTATACATAGTCAGTGAAAACCTAGTGGGGGTACAAGACAATGGGGAGAGCTTGTATCATATTGTGTGAGACCCATTTCAGTCAGTAACCCGGAGTAGGTATCAAATAAAGCACTCTGTACTAGACGGAGAGGGAGCACGCTTACTGACTGCTTGTAAGAGATCCAAACATGGAAGACGGTGTGGGCGGCGCAAACCGATCGGGCCATGTTCATGCATGAGCCGGGCAGAGGGGAATAAGACGACTATGACACCTGTACATATAGGGTTGTGCATATCAGTGAGGGGTTGCCACTTTAGGACGTGATACATCCTATCGTGGGGCCGGCACAGAGTATCTACGGAATAGGGAGCCGATCGATTAGGGTAGTGGTTAGGGTACACTTGGACGTATATCCTAAGTCTACCACCTTGAAGTGTAAGAGATCATCTCATTCTGGTTCTACCAGTAATAGTGCAGAGTAATCATTATAGAAGTGTATACACCTTATCCTGTTTACCTTGTCACACCTGCCATTTATGTAGTGATCTCTCTTATCCACTTTATATGTCTGTCATGCTACTTTTATTTATTTACTGGCTGAAAGTAACTAGACTCGCCAGACTTTATGTCTGACCCTTTTGTTTCTTTTTCTTTCTTCTGTTCCCCCCGGTTCTCAGCGAGGAAACACTCTGTCTTAGTCTGGACTTGGTTATTATCTTGCTGGGAGCTACTTCCAAAGTCTGGCTCAAGTTCTTGTCCCTACTATGTCTTAACTCTTTTATTTGGGGAATTATGTTTTTTTTAATATACTTATGTACTCCGATGGTGCAAGACAGAAGTTATTTTATTGTAATAGTTTTTGTGACTTATGATATTGTAGACCACGACATTATGATTTATGTTGGAAATAAAAATTTAAATTTTCGCTGCTATCTTATTTATACCTGTCTTGTAATTATTCGGTGTCTGTTTACCTATAATGCTTCACGAAACCTAATGCATTCCCTTAGTGAGTGACATTAACGGATGTGGGGTGTCACAACTACGATCTTCCGCTAAGACGGTGAATAATGAATGCTGATATTGTTTTCTACATCTGAAACCAGTCTCTAGAAGATAGTGGTTGACTTTTATGGTGATCAGTCAAATGGTTGTTCCTATTAAGTGAATAGTTAGTATAGTATTTGAACTTCAATGATTAGTATAGGCAAAAAGGATTGCAAAAGTTGGCAGTAAATATCAAGAAGGTTAGTGGACCAACTGTACTTTGATTGTAGAGGGTCGAGGTTCTTAATCTTTGTTGTTTATTTTATTTTAAATAATTTTAATGAAAGTTGATCTAAATTGTTATTTATATAATATGGATGTGTATAAGTATAATAGTTACAGATCTAAAAATGAAGTCTGCCCATTCCTTTCGTGATTATCAGCCACATATTGTTATTATTATCTAAGACGTAACTTAAATTGTTTAACTAATCTACAGTTGGAATACTTTTCTTTTACCCACTCAGAGCATGTCAGCTATTTTCTTTGATCAATTTTTTTAACCAAAAACTAAATTTAAAAATATTTAAAAAAGATGATGGGTAATAACAAACAACCTGAAGTGAGTTGAATTTAATAACAGGAACCATAAAATGTATCTTGCAGTTGTAGGCTACGATCCTCGCTGAAAGCAAGTAATGATAAAGTGACACTTTTTTGGAGAAAGCAGTAACTAAATTTGGTAACTAAACTTAATGGAATGAGCCGAACATAGACAATTAGTTAATTTGATGTGGATTTAATATGAGGAAAACTAATATAAAATTCCCAAGATTTGCTCTTTAATTTGTTTACATCTTAACGAGTGACTTTATTTCTATCGGTAGATTAAGTTTAAAGTGCTATGAACCTCCACACATCCTTTTAAGCTTATGAGTGTAAAGTTACACAATATATTTTCTTTATTAAATATATTAAGATAAAAAAACAAATGAATGCTTGAAAATATAACATGAAGTATGTACATACAAGTTTATATATATAAAAGCAAACATAAGTTAACTCACTTCCACTAAAATTACATGATCTTCAAGTAAACTTCCCCGTCATTTAATTTGCTAAGACATTGTTGTTCAACTGATTTTCCTTAAGGATTGAGGCTGTACTAGACGTCCCACTCCCCTAATTGTTAACAAATTGAGCATTTAAACTAGGAGAATGTAACACTGACTACGGTTTTCTATCACACTAATCTTCTATCAGAAATCGTATAAACTTTAGATAATTGTAGGCATCTAACTATTCCACTGGTTGGTATGACATCTCTAAACTGATGAGTTTTTTATGTGTCTATAAAACTATTCGCCGATGCAATCATGATGCAATATCTGTATGTGGTTTATGTTGTATTTGTAAGGGGTATATGTTCAACATCATCTAATATTAGTTAAATTCTCATATATTATCAATTTTGCATGGAGAGTAAAAACATGACATTCACATTGATACAGTGTTAGATTAACTGGTCAATTATCTAATATTATATGTTGATCCTTTTAGTATTTTACTTATAGGAGTGGCATTTTTGATAACTTCGTGCTGAAAAACATGATGATGGAAGCATTAGATAAAGTTGAGAAGCAGATTAAGAAACCACTTTTCAGGTCCGATAAGAAAAATATGGCCATTCATGAAGCTGAGTTTGCTGAAATTTGCAAGAAGTGATGTCACTTATAAATTGATGTTTCCTATTGAGCTTTATACAGCAGAATGCAATATCACTTGTTTTAGTTGCAAGTTCAGTTCTCACGTTAAATTCAAGTGCAAAGATTTTTATGTAACATTTCATCTAATTTTTTTTACTTCCTGTCAAAAGCTAGTGATTTATGCAAGCTTGAAAAGCAGCAGCTTGCTTCCTGTTTAACACAGCAAGCTCAAGCTTGCTGAACAGCAAGCTCAAGCTTGCTGAACAGCAAGCCGGTTGCTGTTTGACACAACAAGCCAAAGCTTGCTATTTCAAACAGCAAGAGCTTGCTTGTGGAAACAGCAAGGCCGGCTTGCTGTTTCACAGCAAGCTCGTACTTGCGGAAATAGCAAGTCGGCTTGCTGTTTTAGCAAGCCCGACATGACCTCTTAGGAAACTATATTTCTTTGTTTCGTTGCTTATAAGTCGCATCTTATTCTTTTTTTATAATGCCTTTGTTTTGTTGCTTACAAGTAACATTTTTTTTTAAAGGTTTCGATGACATGTGTGAGCCAAACAAGTTCTTATGCTTAGGTTTGTCTGCAAGCATGTACTGGTTTGTATTTGTTCATTTCACCAACTTTGTGAAAGATTTAGTAAATTGTTATAAAGGGAATATTGATGAAAAATTATGGAATGTAAATGCAATCTCTTGATATTCATCTGTGATATTCTAAAATAAATGCTTGTGTTGTTCATTGATATTCTAGTAGGATAATGTAATTTTCTTTTTGTATTTTTTTAAAATTAGATACGGCTCATTGGCCATATCTAATTTAAATAAAGGTACAGCCATTAGCTGTATCTTTTTCAAATTTTATACGGCCATGAGTTGTATCAAATTGAGAATTTTATACGGCTAATGGTCGTATCAAATTTACAAAGATGACATATTTTGATGCGGTCCAGAGCACTGCCAAATCGACATAGATACGGCCATGAGCACTGCCTAATTAGCATTTCTGGTGTAGTGACAATACCATGTTACTGATCTTCTGTCATCACTATCTGCAGCCCAATCTGAATCGTTGTAGGCAGTGATGTTAAAATGATTGCCAGCCATTAGTGTTAAGCCATAGTTGATGGTGCCCTTTTGTGACGACCCGTAACTTCCCCGTAAAGGAAAGCGTCGGATAGTTCGAGAACACGCCACAACAGAACGCATACAGAAGAACATTTCATTGTATATTACAACAATGCATCAAATTACAAGAATATACAGAGTAAAAAGAATATTACACAGAACTATCAGAGATTTAAATTACATTTAAATACATAGCAGCGGAAAATAATACAATACACAACTAGAAGAGATATACGGATACAAAGCTTTCTGGATATCGTTCCAGCTGTAAACCAGGATCCTGTGAATATAATCTGCAAAACCGAAACTACTAGCTGCCCGTGTCAAAATAAGGGCACCCAGAGTTTAGGTTAAAACAATAAACTCCAGGTCAGTCATGGGACTGGTGTGAGAACTAAAACAGTTAATCTTTATTTTTAAAGTTAGGTAAATCAAGGGACCACGCCGTATAACACGGAATGGGTTTCCTCCCAAGAACACCAGTGCATAAAACAAACAGCGCAATGCTAAATAAGGAAAAATGAAGCTGTTATAAGACCCAGGTCCTATCACACAATGCAACGCAAGCCGGGGGATAGGGTTTTCCCTTATAACAGCCAAAGAATGCTTGATACGTTTAAAACAAATCATTTGATACTACTATAAGTGCATAGTGTATAAAACAACTTCAAATCATAAGTATCAATCATAGGCGGCATGGGTACCATATATCATGTCGCATATATAGGTTTACAAATAAAACCGCAAATGTCACGTATTTGGAAATTGGATTTCCTTCTATGAACCGAGGCAAAAGATAGTCCTCAGCCGATTCGAGACTGTCTAGCCCGAGCCTCAGGACCCAGACTCAGGTGGGCCCTTGGAGCGACAGGGCCGGTCCACCGATGTGGATTAAAATGCCTGAACACTACGTTTCCCCACCCTATGGGGTGTAAATGAGCCAACTAAATGACTCCATCGGTTCGAGAACGACCGATCAATCCGAGGCGCCTCGCAACAGCAACAACAACATAAGTCAAACTCGTCAGGGCGTGTAAAACCACTGACGCCACTTCTAGCTAGAAAGAAACGCAAGTCCTCCCTGAGGTCCGTCTCCCGTTTTTGGTTCATACCGGGTGTGAAACTCGCGAATCAAACGTTACACAAAGCTACGCCACAAAGGCCTTGCTTTGATCATCACCACAAGACTTTGCTTTTCAACAGAAGCCTCGATCAATTGCCACTTAGGCATGCCACACAGGCAATTCACTCCATGCGTTTGATATCCATCAATATATAACCTCTGAGCTCGTACGTCTCAGAGAAGGGCGTTAAGCAAGAGAATAAATTCTCCGCCGCCAAACAGATATATATTTAATAGAAATCAACCACACAGACTAAAATCCAATGTCAGACACACAGTCCATTTACAAGTCCGTTCTGGGTCTGAACGAAACCGGAGGCACCTAGTACCCCGCATATCCATCGATCTCCAAGTACGTCTGGACGATCACCAACTGTTTCCATCTTCTTGGGTGTACAGCCCAATCAAGATCATCAGTTATCACCCAAACGACGTGAAGACCTCCGGTCTTCGACCACCGTCTTCATCTTCGACTTATCGTCGTATCAGTTATTCAGAATGGGATAAACCCGGTCTTTCCGAATAACTCGCGTATATATTATAAAAGTGTTACACAAACACAACATACGCCTCATTCCAATTCATTAGTCACTAACCGTAAATTAATCAAGAGAATAATTCCCCAAATATTAACCCCGAAGGCCGAAACCAACATCAGATCAATATCCAGAAAACCATTCTGCTTAGCTAACCGACAGTTAGTTTCTAAATTTCACATTCATAGGGAAAGGTTCCCATTAATTTTATCCAAGATAAATTCCTGAATTTATTCTTTAATCTATCTTTTGAATATCAATTCAAAACTAGTCGGAATTAGCGAACCTTACCGAAGTAATCATTGGTTTTAATTTCCCAATCCCAACCTATTCATCCCATGAAGTAAAACTGGTAATACTTCATATCTAACACCACGGTGTTATCGGTAAATTCAATTACCATTTCACGTTCAAATCTAATTAAAGATTTAACTAACGCCTGGAGCAAAACTGGTGATACTCCATTTCGATTACTTCAATCTAATTAAAGATTCATTAAAACTCCACTTAGTTTTAATCGTTAACTGGGTTAAAGAATCCGTGTCATTTAAAACACGGTTCACGATAAACCCAAAGTCACATCCCATTAATTATCGGGTTAAAGAACGAGTGTTATTTAAAACACTGTTCACGATAAACCCAAAAATCAATATCAATTCAATTCCAATTAAATATTATTTAATTGGTACACTTCATTAAATCAAAATAAAAAGATTTAATCTTTTCTCAACTGGGTTCAAGAACAGTGTTAGTGAAGACACCATTCACGGCAAACCCAAATCACATTTGATATTCAATACAAGGCTCTGAATAGAAAAATATCCCGGCTTATATTCAATATCAAATTCTACGACCAACAAATATCGTATTGGAAATAACGATATATAAATATCTTTCAAATTTCCATAACAACACCTGTATAATCCCGAAATTCGACATCGGAATGTTCCGAAGACAATTTCGATTCAAATCCATTCCAATGCAATTATTGGAAATTCTGGTTATTTTCAAAACCATTTCAATATTCAATTTATTTATTTAAAAATAAATAGAATTGTAATTCTAGTTCAAAACTAGTTCATTTCGATAAAAATCTATTTTTATCTTTTCAAATATGGAGTTTTTCATCCCAAATCTTTCTAAATCATTTCTTATGATTTTACACAAATTATTGCTATTTTTAATAATTTTATCAAGGCCCGTACAGTCGATTTCCAACAATGGCCATCGAACTGCACTTACAGCGACCTTTTTCAAATTTGATTTGGACGTATCTCCAAATCCGACCGTTAGATTTTGAATTTCAAATATTCGTTAGAAAGCACTTTTCGATACGAACCCAACGGTTCCGGTTTTAGGAGAATCCGACGGTCGGATCTCCCGTAATGTCCGTTTGAAATAAATGGTCGAAATTCGCGAACTGCCGCGGCGCGGCGCGTTCTATTCAGGCCATTATATTATATATATAATATATATTTCGTCGATTTCTATTTAAAACGAATTATATGAATAGTTTTAAAATCGTTTCAAAAGCAATTTCAACTTCCATTTCAATTCAAATCAAAATTGAATTCTTCTTTATAAATTCGTTTCAAAATTCATTTCTATTCAATTCAAATTTCAATTCAATTTGAATTCAATTCAATTCAATTCATTTCGAAATCGTTTTCAATTCAATTCATTTCGAAATCGTTTTCAATTCAATTCATTTCGAAATCGTTTTCAATTCAATTCATTTCGAAATCGTTTTCAATTCAATTCATTTCGAAATCGTTTTCAATTCAATTCATTTCGAAATCGTTTTCAATTCAATTCATTTCGAAATCGTTTTCAATTCATTTCGAAATCGTTAAAATCGATATAAATATCGTTCACGTCAAAATGGCGTCAATCTAATCAACACGGCTTCATAAATTTCTATTTTCAAATATTCTATTTCAAATATTTCTTTTTCAAAATAGTTGTTATTATCAAAATATCAACACATGACCAATCTCAATGAATGAGTACTGTCAACACATGAACCTTTATTTTATATTGATAAAGATGTAAATTTTATAACTAAAATATTTCGTTCAACACATGACCAATCTCAATGAATGAGTACTGTCAACACATGAACTTTTATTTTATATCGATAAAGGTGCAAATTTTATTACTAAAATATTTCGTTCAACACATGACCAATCTCAATGAATGAGTACTGTCAACACATGAACTTTTATTTTATATCGATAAAGGTGCAAATTTTATTACTAAAATATTTCGTTCAACACATGACCAATCTCAATGAATGAGTACTGTCAACACATGAACTTTTATTTTATATCGATAAAGGTGCAAATTTTATTACTAAAATATTTCGTTCAACACATGACCAATCTCAATGAATGAGTACTGTCAACACATGAACTTTTATTTTATAATATTCTTTATTTTCTAAATTGGAATGAGGCCCAATCAATCACCATATAAAGTTAATCATATGGATTTTCATACAACACATGTATAATAGCATTGAAAAATAATCAACCATCAACCAAAGTGCACTACACTGTATAAGCATCAAATATAGATATCTAACGCTTATAACAGCCTGTCAATCAATCGATCGACATATTTAATTAATCAGGATGAGTGAACTTCAAATTTCATCCTAACACCCGTGTGGGGTTTCAAACAATCAAACACATATTTTATTTGTGCAGTTGGGCGATGTGTGAAATTTATCGTCCCAATCAATGTCATTCAAATAGGTGTACATAAACAAACCGTCTGGTTTGTAAATGAATATTTTATTTATTCACATTCACGTAAAAAATTATATTTTTAACGATAAAACATTTTATTCTAACATATGAATTTCTATTAAGTTCATTCTTTAAATAAAATGATATTTTTATTTTTCTAACACATTTTAGAAAATTTCGGCGGCATAACGGCACGATACTAGAAACGGGACGAGGCCTAGCCTTATCCCCGGTCTAGTGAAGGCCCACGCCATTCACACATCAATCATATCAATTTATTTCACCAAACAATTCAATTTCAAATCAAATCATCCAACTAATCTACGCAACCAAACACACAAGTCCATGGTCTGTGGACGATTGTGTCGGGTGCTACTAAGCACCGTCTGCATCCTAGTATATATATATATAACTAGAAAATTAAATTGAAAGGTGAGAAGTTCTCACCGATAGCTATCCAAACATCTTGACTCTTCTTTTGCAGAAGTCTTCGTCGTTTCGCCTTTTTGTCACCTTCGCCCGTATTCTCTACATATGTAAAAATCGAATTTTTACTATGTTATTCAATATATAAAAATCGAATTTTTACTTCAAAGTTCAATATATAAAAATCGAATTTTTACTTCAAAGTTCAATATATAAAAATCGAATTTTTACTTCAAAGTTCAATATATAAAAATCGAATTTTTACTTCAAAGTTCAATATATAAAAATCGAATTTTTACTTCAAAGTTCAATATATAAAAATCGAATTTTTACTTTGACTTTAAATATCTAAAAATCTGATTTTTACTTCTTGAAGCTCAAATCCTTTTTCTCTTTAAAGATTTTACTTTTAAACAAAATCAGTTTTTAAAAACATAAAAATCAGTTTTTTTTCTTTAAACAAAATCAGTTTTTAAATCCTTTTCAAAATCAATTTAAAATGCTTTTCAAATCAGTTTTTAAATCCTTTTCAAAATCAATTCAGTTTTTAATCCTTAAAAAAAAACTGTTTTAAAATCTTCTTAAAAAAAACAGTTTCTTAAATCCTTTAAAATCAGAATCTAAAAACATAAAAATCAGTTTTTAAATGTTTTATAAAATCAGAATTCAAAGATGAAAATAAAATAAAATAAATTTACCTGCGAAGAAAAGGGGGGGCTCGATGGTGTTCGTCGAAGAGGGGGGCGTGGGGTTTAGGGCGGCGGTCTCGAATCTGTGGGGGGGGGGTCTCGTCGGTTGTTCGCAGAGGGAAGGGGGGTGCGGTGAACGGATGGGGTCTGATGGTCGGGGCTCGAGCGGCTACTGGTGGCGGCTTCATCGGAGGAGGGACGAGCTCCTCCGTCCCCCTTTTTCCTTTTTTTTTTTTATGATTTCTGATTTAATCAGGGGGGGCCAACGGGTTTTAAGGAGAGGATTTTCCCTTTTTTTTATATATATTATTTAATTATTTTATTATTTTAAAAGTTGACTTTTACATACGACCCCTAAACGAGGTCCACCGCCTGTCGTCCATAGCGTTTTACCCCCATTCCGAACTCAATGGGATATGCCACGTGGGCTGATTCGACTGTTTGAATCAGTTTCCGTTAAATTTACATTTAAATCACTATATTGAATTTTAAACGTACATTTCAAATTACCGGGGTCACATACTAACTAGAAAAATTCCAGAAAAATATTTTCTAGCTTCGTATTGACGATACGGTCCTAACAAAACTAGTTTCGTCGAATTCTGAGACCGTTAGAAAAATGGCCATTTTCCAGTCGATTAAAATCAACTGAAACTGGTCAAACGCGTTTTCTTTTGCCACGCACACATATTGATTCGAAAAATTATGAAATTTGGAATCTAGCAATAATTTTACATCACAGACCCAACAAAACTGGTTTCGTCTAAATCCGAGGTCGTTTGCAAAATGTCCATTTTTAAGGGCCTGAATTCCATAGCGACTATTCAGAATTTTCAACTGGACATATCTTTTGATTCCCGCTATCAAATTTCAATATCTCGGATTCGTTGGAAAGATATTATCAAATAGATCCTATTATTTTTGGTTTCACTAAAATCCGGATTGTTTTGCACCCGGTACATTCAATTGAAGTTTGAAATCGAATTATCGAACTACCGCGCCATTTTCAATTCTATTTATAATTATATATAATTATTTATATTCTAACGACGACGCGTATAAATATATACGTTCGAATTATATTCAAAATAAATTTCTCGTCGATTTTATTTAAAATAATCTATTTTAAATATTCAAAATTCGCTAAAATTGCCAAAATAAAATTTTTAAACTGGCCCAGATTTTCCAGGTTATTACAATCTCCCCCACTTAAAACTTTTCGTCCCCGAAAAGGAACAAAGTCGAAAGCGGTTTGATTATTCAACTCTACGCTCGATCTGGCTTCTATTCTCCAACTCTTTAGTTTCTGAGAATTTCCAAAAATTTCAAAAATTTGGCTAACACCCAAAATTTTCGAAAAATTTCGCCATAACCTCCCCTGCACCGGGAGCATCGGGGAATTTCAAATAGCTTCCCCGGTCCTTCAGATTTCAAAAAGAAAAAGAAAAAGCCAAGCGGCTAGCCAATAGGCTCACAAAATCATCATCACCCAAACAAAACAGGAAATTATGTAGTAAACATGTACCTATTTGTCGGGCAAACAAATTTTATTCTCTGCTCTAGCCTCCTTGCTATGACATGTTCAAAGTAAGTATATGTATATGCAAACAAATGCAACCAATTTTCAATATAGTTCAATATTTGATTCAATTAGGCATAATGGTTCAAAATTATCAATCAAATAAACAAACAACACAAACATCAATCAATTAGTGAATTAGAGTTTCAAATTCATAATTTTGATATATATACAAAAATCAAATTTTTGATGCCAAATCACAACAATAGGCCCTATCTAATTTTGGTTCTCACACCAGTCAATAGGAAATATATAGATATTACACGTTCGTCACTCGAATATAAATTCTGATGATGATATATCAACCATCAGAATCACCCCCGGGTGACTAGAGTGTAACTCTATATCTATCCAATATATCAAAACTTCGAATACACGCTAGCTAGGCGCATACGCAAAATCTTTATATATTGGATTGTCCTAATCAATATAAAATAAATAATCAAATACGAATAATTGATTTAAATTTTCAAAACAAAATTGGTTTTCATTTTCAAAAATATACTCTTCACACTCGTTCTAGGATAATACTGATCCCATCTCTAACGAGTCACTCTCATTGGGTATTACTAATCCAATATCTGATGAATTCTTTCGTACGGTTCTAATGTGCCTTGTTCTCTAGCTTTGTAAACCAAAGCTCTGATACCAACTGTGACGACCCGTAACTTCCCCGTAAAGGAAAGCGTCGGATAGTTCGAGAACACGCCACAACAGAACGCATACAGAAGAACATTTCATTGTATATTACAACAATGCATCAGATTACAAGAATATACAGAGTAAAAAGAATATTACACAGAACTATTACACAGAACTATCAGAGATTTAAATTACATTTAAATACATAGCAGCGGAAAATAATACAATACACAACTAGAAGAGATATACGGATACAAAGCTTTCTAGATATCGTTCCAGCTGTAAACCAGGATCCTGTGAATATAATCTGCAAAACCGAAACTACTAGCTGCCCGTGTCAAAATAAGGGCACCCAGAGTTTAGGTTAAAACAATAAACTCCAGGTCAGTCATGGGACTGGTGTGAGAACTAAAACAGTTAATCTTTATTTTTAAAGTTAGGTAAATCAAGGGACCACGCCGTATAACACGGAACGGGTTTCCTCCCAAGAACACCAGTGCATAAAACAAACAGCGCAATGCTAAATAAGGAAAAATGAAGCTGTTATAAGACCCAGGTCCTATCACACAATGCAACGCAAGCCGGGGGATAGGGTTTTCCCTTATAACAGCCAAAGAATGCTTGATACGTTTAAAACAAATCATTTGATACTACTATAAGTGCATAGTGTATAAAACAACTTCAAATCATAAGTATCAATCATAGGCGGCATGGGTACCATATATCATGTCGCCATATATAGGTTTACAAATAAAACCGCAAATGTCACGTATTTGGAAATTGGATTTCCTTCTATGAACCGAGGCAAAAGATAGTCCTCAACCGATTCGAGACTGTCTAGCCCGAGCCTCAGGACCCAGACTCAGGTGGGCCCTTGGAGCGACAGGGCCGGTCCACCGATGTGGATTAAAATGCCTAAACACTACGTTTCCCCACCCTATGGGGTGTAAATGAGCCAACTAAATGACTCCATCGGTTCGAGAACGACCGATCAATCCGAGGCGCCTCGCAACAGCAACAACAACATAAGTCAAACTCGTCAGGGCGTGTAAAACCACTGACGCCACTTCTAGCTAGAAAGAAACGCAAGTCCTCCCTGAGGTCCGTCTCCCGTTTTTGGTTCATACCGGGTGTGAAACTCGCGAATCAAACGTTACACAAAGCTACGCCACAAAGGCCTTGCTTTGATCATCACCACAAGACTTTGCTTTTCAACAGAAGCCTCGATCAATTGCCACTTAGGCATGCCACACAGGCAATTCACTCCATGCGTTTGATATCCATCAATATATAACCTCTGAGCTCGTACGTCTCAGAGAAGGGCGTTAAGCAAGAGAATAAATTCTCCGCCGCCAAACAGATATATATTTAATAGAAATCAACCACACAGACTAAAATCCAATGTCAGACACACAGTCCATTTACAAGTCCGTTCTGGGTCTGAACGAAACCGGAGGCACCTAGTACCCCGCATATCCATCGATCTCCAAGTACGTCTGGACGATCACCAACTGTTTCCATCTTCTTGGGTGTACAGCCCAATCAAGATCATCAGTTATCACCCAAACGACGTGAAGACCTCCGGTCTTCGACCACCGTCTTCATCTTCGACTTATCGTCGTATCAGTTATTCAGAATGGGATAAACCCGGTCTTTCCGAATAACTCGCGTATATATTATAAAAGTGTTACACAAACACAACATACGCCTCATTCCAATTCATTAGTCACTAACCGTAAATTAATCAAGAGAATAATTCCCCAAATATTAACCCCGAAGGCCGAAACCAACATCAGATCAATATCCAGAAAACCATTCTGCTTAGCTAACCGACAGTTAGTTTCTAAATTTCACATTCATGGGGAAAGGTTCCCATTAATTTTATCCAAGATAAATTCCTGAATTTATTCTTTAATCTATCTTTTGAATATCAATTCAAAACTAGTCGGAATTAGCGAACCTTACCGAAGTAATCATTGGTTTTAATTTCCCAATCCCAACCTATTCATCCCATGAAGTAAAACTGGTAATACTTCATATCTAACACCACGGTGTTATCGGTAAATTCAATTACCATTTCACGTTCAAATCTAATTAAAGATTTAACTAACGCCTGGAGCAAAACTGGTGATACTCCATTTCGATTACTTCAATCTAATTAAAGATTCATTAAAACTCCACTTAGTTTTAATCGTTAACTGGGTTAAAGAATCCGTGTCATTTAAAACACGGTTCACGATAAACCCAAAGTCACATCCCATTAATTATCGGGTTAAAGAACGAGTGTTATTTAAAACACTGTTCACGATAAACCCAAAAATCAATATCAATTCAATTCCAATTAAATATTATTTAATTGGTACACTTCATTAAATCAAAATAAAAAGATTTAATCTTTTCTCAACTGGGTTCAAGAACAGTGTTAGTGAAGACACCATTCACGGCAAACCCAAATCACATTTGATATTCAATACAAGGCTCTGAATAGAAAAATATCCCGGCTTATATTCAATATCAAATTCTACGACCAACAAATATCGTATTGGAAATAACGATATATAAATATCTTTCAAATTTCCATAACAACACCTGTATAATCCCGAAATTCGACATCGGAATGTTCCGAAGACAATTTCGATTCAAATCCATTCCAATGCAATTATTGGAAATTCTGGTTATTTTCAAAACCATTTCAATATTCAATTTATTTATTTAAAAATAAATAGAATTGTAATTCTAGTTCAAAACTAGTTCATTTCGATAAAAATCTATTTTTATCTTTTCAAATATGGAGTTTTTCATCCCAAATCTTTCTAAATCATTTCTTATGATTTTACACAAATTATTGCTATTTTTAATAATTTTATCAAGGCCCGTACAGTCGATTTCCAACAATGGCCATCGAACTGCACTTACAGCGACCTTTTTCAAATTTGATTTGGACGTATCTCCAAATCCGACCGTTAGATTTTGAATTTCAAATATTCGTTAGAAAGCACTTTTCGATACGAACCCAACGGTTCCGGTTTTAGGAGAATCCGACGGTCGGATCTCCCGTAATGTCCGTTTGAAATAAATGGTCGAAATTCGCGAACTGCCGCGGCGCGGCGCGTTCTATTCAGGCCATTATATTATATATATAATATATATAATATATATTTCGTCGATTTCTATTTAAAACGAATTATATGAATAGTTTTAAAATCGTTTCAAAAGCAATTTCAACTTCCATTTCAATTCAAATCAAAATTGAATTCTTCTTTATAAATTCGTTTCAAAATTCATTTCTATTCAATTCAAATTTCAATTCAATTTGAATTCAATTCAATTCAATTCATTTCGAAATCGTTTTCAATTCAATTCATTTCGAAATCGTTTTCAATTCAATTCATTTCGAAATCGTTTTCAATTCAATTCATTTCGAAATCGTTTTCAATTCAATTCATTTCGAAATCGTTTTCAATTCAATTCATTTCGAAATCGTTTTCAATTCAATTCATTTCGAAATCGTTTTCAATTCAATTCATTTCGAAATCGTTAAAATCGATATAAATATCGTTCACGTCAAAATGGCGTCAATCTAATCAACACGGCTTCATAAATTTCTATTTTCAAATATTCTATTTCAAATATTTCTTTTTCAAAATAGTTGTTATTATCAAAATATTTCGTTCAACACATGACCAATCTCAATGAATGAGTACTGTCAACACATGAACCTTTATTTTATATTGATAAAGATGTAAATTTTATAACTAAAATATTTCGTTCAACACATGACCAATCTCAATGAATGAGTACTGTCAACACATGAACTTTTATTTTATATCGATAAAGGTGCAAATTTTATTACTAAAATATTTCGTTCAACACATGACCAATCTCAATGAATGAGTACTGTCAACACATGAACTTTTATTTTATATTGATAAAGGTGCAAATTTTATTACTAAAATATTTCGTTCAACACATGACCAATCTCAATGAATGAGTACTGTCAACACATGAACTTTTATTTTATATCGATAAAGGTGCAAATTTTATTACTAAAATATTTCGTTCAACACATGACCAATCTCAATGAATGAGTACTGTCAACACATGAACTTTTATTTTATAATATTCTTTATTTTCTAAATTGGAATGAGGCCCAATCAATCACCATATAAAGTTAATCATATGGATTTTCATACAACACATGTATAATAGCATTGAAAAATAATCAACCATCAACCAAAGTGCACTACACTGTATAAGCATCAAATATAGATATCTAACGCTTATAACAGCCTGTCAATCAATCGATCGACATATTTAATTAATCAGGATGAGTGAACTTCAAATTTCATCCTAACACCCGTGTGGGGTTTCAAACAATCAAACACATATTTTATTTGTGCAGTTGGGCGATGTGTGAAATTTATCATCCCAATCAATGTCATTCAAATAGGTGTACATAAACAAACCGTCTGGTTTGTAAATGAATATTTTATTTATTCACATTCACGTAAAAAATTATATTTTTAACGATAAAACATTTTATTCTAACATGTGAATTTCTATTAAGTTCATTCTTTAAATAAAATGATATTTTTATTTTTCTAACACATTTTAGAAAATTTCGGCGGCATAACGGCACGATACTAGAAACGGGACGAGGCCTAGCCTTATCCCCGGTCTAGTGAAGGCCCACGCCATTCACACATCAATCATATCAATTTATTTCACCAAACAATTCAATTTCAAATCAAATCATCCAACTAATCTACGCAACCAAACACACAAGTCCATGGTCTGTGGACGATTGTGTCGGGTGCTACTAAGCACCGTCTGCATCCTAGTATATATATATATATATATAACTAGAAAATTAAATTGAAAGGTGAGAAGTTCTCACCGATAGCTATCCAAACATCTTGACTCTTCTTTTGCAGAAGTCTTCGTCGTTTCGCCTTTTTGTCACCTTCGCCCGTATTCTCTACATATGTAAAAATCGAATTTTTACTATGTTATTCAATATATAAAAATCGAATTTTTACTTCAAAGTTCAATATATAAAAATCGAATTTTTACTTCAAAGTTCAATATATAAAAATCGAATTTTTACTTCAAAGTTCAATATATAAAAATCGAATTTTTACTTCAAAGTTCAATATATAAAAATCGAATTTTTACTTCAAAGTTCAATATATAAAAATCGAATTTTTACTTCAAAGTTCAATATATAAAAATCGAATTTTTACTTTGACTTTAAATATCTAAAAATCTGATTTTTACTTCTTGAAGCTCAAATCCTTTTTCTCTTTAAAGATTTTACTTTTAAACAAAATCAGTTTTTAAAAACATAAAAATCAGTTTTTTTTTCTTTAAACAAAATCAGTTTTTAAATCCTTTTCAAAATCAATTTAAAATGCTTTTCAAATCAGTTTTTAAATCCTTTTCAAAATCAATTCAGTTTTTAATCCTTAAAAAAAAACTGTTTTAAAATCTTCTTAAAAAAAACAGTTTCTTAAATCCTTTAAAATCAGAATCTAAAAACATAAAAATCAGTTTTTAAATGTTTTATAAAATCAGAATTCAAAGATGAAAATAAAATAAAATAAATTTACCTGCGAAGAAAAGGGGGGGGGGGCTCGATGGTGTTCATCGAAGAGGGGGGCGTGGGGTTTAGGGCGGCGGTCTCGAATCTGTGGGGGGGGGGGGGGGTCTCGTCGGTTGTTCGCAGAGGGAAGGGGGGTGCGGTGAACGGATGGGGTCTGATGGTCGGGGCTCGAGCGGCTACTGGTGGCGGCTTCATCGGAGGAGGGACGAGCTCCTCCGTCCCCCTTTTTCCTTTTTTTTTTTTTATGATTTCTGATTTAATCAGGGGGGGCCAACGGGTTTTAAGGAGAGGATTTTCCCTTTTTTTTTTATATATATTATTTAATTATTTTATTATTTTAAAAGTTGACTTTTACATACGACCCCTAAACGAGGTCCACCGCCTGTCGTCCATAGCGTTTTACCCCCATTCCGAACTCAATGGGATATGCCACGTGGGCTGATTCGACTGTTTGAATCAGTTTCCGTTAAATTTACATTTAAATCACTATATTGAATTTTAAACGTACATTTCAAATTACCGGGGTCACATACTAACTAGAAAAATTCCAGAAAAATATTTTCTAGCTTCGTATTGACGATACGGTCCTAACAAAACTAGTTTCGTCGAATTCTGAGACCGTTAGAAAAATGGCCATTTTCCAGTCGATTAAAATCAACTGAAACTGGTCAAACGCGTTTTCTTTTGCCACGCACACATATTGATTCGAAAAATTATGAAATTTGGAATCTAGCAATAATTTTACATCACGGACCCAACAAAACTGGTTTCGTCTAAATCCGAGGTCGTTTGCAAAATGTCCATTTTTAAGGGCCTGAATTCCATAGCGACTATTCAGAATTTTCAACTGGACATATCTTTTGATTCCCGCAATCAAATTTCAATTGGTCGGATTCGTTGGAAAGATATTATCAAATAGATCCTATTATTTTTGGTTTCACTAAAATCCGGATTGTTTTGCACCCGGTACATTCAATTGAAGTTTGAAATCGAATTATCGAACTACCGCGCCATTTTCAATTCTATTTATAATTATATATAATTATTTATATTCTAACGACGACGTGTATAAATATATACGTTCGAATTATATTCAAAATAAATTTCTCGTCGATTTTATTTAAAATAATCTATTTTAAATATTCAAAATTCGCTAAAATTGCCAAAATAAAAATTTTAAACTGGCCCAGATTTTCCGGGCTATTACACCTTTAGATATCTAAGAATTCTCTTTACATCTTTCCTATGCTCGTCAAGAGGATTCTACAAAAATTGGGAAACTTTGTTAACGCGAAATGCAAATTTAGGTCGTGTTATAATTGCATTATGTAATGCACTTGCAACACTTCTGAATTGTTTTATATTATTACTGGCTTCTCCCCTGCTTTTATAATAATGCTGATTGGATATCATTGGTGTGGATTATGGCTTGGCTTCACTCATGTTAGATCTTAGCAGCAATTCAAAAATATAGCTCTTTTGACAGAGGTATTTCTCTGAGTTTGATTGCTTTGTAACTTCAACTCCCATAAAGTGTGAAATACCACCCAGATCTTTGATAGAAACTTGTTTATCTAGAAACTCAGTTAAATGTCTGACTTCATTCTCATTGCTCCCTATAATATTAAATCATCAACATATATTGGTATGTATACAATGGATAAATCATTATTTTTAATGAAGAAAGATGAGTCATATTTTGTTGGGTGGTATCCCATTGAGTTTGAAGCGGCTTTCAATTTTCGGAACCACACTCTGTGTGCTTGCTTGAGACCATATATAGCTTCATACAGTTTGCAAACTTGGTTTGGAATCTGTATGAACCCCTGTGGTTGCTACATGTAGATATCTTCGTATATATTACCATTCAAGAATGCATTATTCACATCAGGATGCTTGATTTTCGAGTTGTTATTTATAGTAATATTAAATATGAGTCTGCTAATGGTAGGTTTCACAACTGGTGAGAAAGTGTCACTAAAATCAAATCCATATTCTTATGTGAAGACTTTTGCTACAATTCTTGCTTGGTGTCTATTTATTGATCGATCTGGATTTTTCTTTAGCTTGTAGGTCCAATTGCATCCTACTATGTTCTTATCGCTTGGTGGACGGACAAGCAACCGTGTTTTTTTTATGAGGACATTATATTCCTCTTTTATGGTTGTTCTCCAATTTTTGTCCTTGATTGCTTGATTGTAGTCCATTGACTAATCCTGACTAGCAATAGCAGTGTAAATTTTTGGCATGAAAATTCCACTTTTGGCCTTTGTTAACTTGGGATGACCTGCTTGACTGTGTGGGGAACTGAGTGTGAGTTAGCATGTCCTGACTAATTTGTATTGTTATCTGAGGTGTTTTCTTCACTGTTATCATAATTTTGATTATTGTTGTGATCTTTAACGCTTTTGTTTTCTATTTTTTCTACTGCTAGTTGCTGGAAGGCATGGCTGAATAACTCAGACTGATGCTGGCTTAGCCTATCTGTTGCATCTTCATGACTGTTTTGAGTACCAATAGCCTTAATGCCACTTGGGCTTTCCCACACATCATTGATGATGAGAAAATCAGGTATACCTACCTTTAGGTCCTAGTTCTTCTTAGAGATTTTCATTTTAGAATTTTTACATCAAAATTTACATGTATACTACAAAGATTCTTCCATTTGAATCAATGCATTTATACCCCTTCTAATGGGTGCAGTAGCCTATGAAAGTATATGGTTTAGATCTATAATCAAATTTGTTTTAGTTGAATGGTCTTCGATTGGGAAGCATAGACAGCCAAAGGTTTTGAGATTGTAATAGTCAGGTTTAACATTGTACAGTTTTTTCTAATGGACTTATTCCACTTAAAATGTTGGTTGGCATTCTGTATATTAAGAAAACAATTGAATCGAAAGCCCCAAGCGAAAATTTTAAGGGTAGTGAAGCTTGTACTAATAATGTTTAGCCAGTTTCAACTATATGTCTATACTTTCTTTCGACTAATCCATGCATCCTTCTCAGAAGTATATAGACATGTCATTTTATGAATTATACCCTTTTTTGAAAGAATTCACTAAGAGGTTTAAACTCGGTTCTACCATCTAATTATATAATTTTGGTTGCACTATTAAACTAGTTTTCAATCATTTTGACAAAATTCAATATATTACTGCATGTATCGGACTTGGATTTTAATAGGTATGGACATGTGTATCTAGTACAAGCATCAACAAAAGATATATATTACTTATATCCAAAATCAGAGTTTATTAGGGCTGGACTCTATTGGTCTGTTGCAATTATATCAAAAGGTTTAGTGTAAATAGTTGTAGAATTGGTGACTGGTAATTTGTGGCTTTTGCCCATTTGGAAATATGTGCAGATATAGGGTAAACTAATATCATTATATGGTATCTTGTTATCAAGAAGAATTTGACGTACAATATTTGCATTAGGGCGACCAAACTTATAGCGCCACAGATCAAATACAGGTTTTGCATCATCCTAATTATCTATAGCCATATTACAATTTGAATGAACTTTTGCAGTATTATAGTAGTTAATAAAATTGAACTTATAAATTCCCTTTACTGCATCACCAGGCAAGAGTATATCTATAGTTAGTATAACTCCAAACAAACAATATTGAGGAAAGAATTCAAATTATATATATTGTTATCCATGGCAAATTGAGAGACACTAATCAGATTCTTCTTAATTTTAGGTACCCGTAATATATGTAAAAACAGTTGTTTTTTTTACTCTTAATACTGCCTTTACCAATGTGAGATATGTTAATACACTTACCATTCCCCATTGAGATTGACTGATTACCTTTGTACTCCTTGTTGTCAAGGTTGAGATTTTCATGGTTGTTTGTTATATAGTTGGTAGCCCAAAATCTGGATACCAGCTTTCATCATTGATATGACCAACTCCGGCACTTTCATTCTGATTTCTTGATGAATCAGGTTGAGTAGCATCACTATGAGTTTGAACTAAATTGGCTGTGTGGTTTGATCCTATCTGATTATTTGGATTTTGATTCACTGCATTATTGGCATTAAACCTATAGAAGCACCTTGGGGTTGTGTGGTCAATTTTCTCACATGTTTAGCATTTTGTTTTGTTACTATTATTGCTCTATCTGCCTCTGCCCCTGCGTCTGGTTGAAGGATCCCCTCTCTGGAAGGTTTAATCTGACTTACTATGATTTTTAATTTTAGCACTATTAATTACGTAATTCACATTGTAGTCACTTTCTTGAGCTTTCTTGCTCTCAAATCTAGCTTCATGAGATAGGAGAACTACATGAACATCATCAATAGATGAGAACTCCTTTAGTGATGCTATTATAGCTTATACTGCCACATATTCTTCACTTAGACCATTTAAGATAACAAGAAATCGGATTCTGGTAGCTTATACCCTGCAGCATCAAGCATATCACACACGGACTTAATCTTGCTTAAGTTTTCCCTCATAGTCACATTGTCTTTCTTGAACTTATGAATTTGGATTTTGAATTTTGTAAAACATTACTTTGGCATAGGATTGATAGCTGAAAGCTTTTCAATTGTCTGCTATATATCATTAGCTGACTTGCAACCTATAACCTATGGCAACAAGTTTTGGCCGACTGAAGAAAAAAGCCAAGAACTGATCAACCTATCTTGTTTGTTAAATTTATTATATTCTTCATTTGGTACGATATTATTTGATTAGTGATGAATTTTGGTGGAATGACATTGTTATCGTTGACCATGAATAGAAACAGGAAGAAAACACGCAGCTGAATCAAGAAATGCTGATTAGAGATTAAATAAATTATTAAAGACTTGACAGCTGCAATCAGAGGCTTGTATATGATGAGGCTTCTCTGATTTGAGTCACTGGTATGGCACAGATCACTGGTTGGTATTCTTGATTACGATCTGCGAAAAAGTCAGTCACCTATCTGGTTGCAGCCACAAACATATGCCAATGAGGCATTCACAATAGATGCAGCGGTGTACTGCTTTGTTATGGCAAAGCATGGATAAAATGATTGGCAATCCTTCTTTGACGATGAAGATTTGCTGAGGAGCTAGAAATCAACTCAAGGGATGAAGAACTAAGGGATGAGTTGATTTAGAAAACCCAAATCTAGGATCAACAATGTTGTTAGCAATGAAGAGAAGCTCTTATACCAAGTTTAAGTTTTAGAATGAAGATAGCAAGAAAAGAGAGAATGTAAGATACTATATTAGTGATTTCAGAACGTAATAATAATCGTAATTTCAACGGAATACCTAATGGGTATAAATACAAATACAATTGGGTTGAAAGAGGGGCTTGGCCCATATTATTATGTTATACATGTTACAAGATGGAAAAGCACAGAGGCTCGGCGGTGAAGTCAGTAGCGAGGAAAAGGTTAGAAACCCTACACCCAAAAAGTCAGATTCAGTCGTAGCTGACGATGTACTATGAGAACCACGAAAAGCTCATGGTAAAGGGGCAGAGCGTAGTTGCTTTGCCACTAGCAGAAGTATCCAGACTTAGTCATAATTGAGGAGGAAATTCGTACGAAGGGCAGAGAAGCAAATAGGTAGATTCGACAACAATAGGAAAATCTCGATAATAGATACAAGAGATGAATTAATTGAGAAATGGATTATTTAGTCCCCATTGATGTCGATCATTTCATTGGACCATTCATTCTTCTTTGGGAAATCACTAAGGCTTCACTTATTTGAAAATGTTGAATGCTTAAAGCTGAACACTAAATAATGATGAATGTTGAATAAAAGTGATTCCTTGCTGAATAGAAAATTGATTAGTTGAAATGGGTATTACTTTGACGAAATTGGCCTCGACTTTGTTTAAAACTTATTTGATCTAAATACTTGTCATGCATACATATAAAATTCTACGGATATAAATTGAAAACACACATTCACCTGATCATTGACAAGTACTAAATAAAATAAAACAAAGAAAATGCTAAAAAAGAACAATAATTTAAATTTGTAAATTCGTCATAAAAGCATGCATGAATGCATATGAGTAAATCATTCAAAGGTTATAAAATAAAATTAACATCTGAATGGGGCACTCCAGTAGTATTTGCGACTAAGGCGGATTGTTCGCTTCGTTTGTGCGTTGACTATAGAGAGCTGAATAAACTCACTAAGAAGAATAGGCAGCCGCTTCCGAGGATTGATGATTTATTTGGTCAGCTTGTTGGTGCCTCGGTATTTTCTCAGTTAGACTTGGCTATGGGGTTCCATTAGTTGAGGGTGACTGAGGACAACATTGATAAGCCTGCTTTTAGAACTCTGGATGGTTTCTTTGAATGGCTAGTTGTGCCTTTCGGGCTGACGAATGCACCCGCCTATTTTGTCGATCTGATGATTAGGATGTTTTGGGAGTTCCTAAACAAATTTGTTGTAGTCTTTGTTGATGATATTTTGATCTTCTCCAAAAGAGAAGACGAGCATGCCCAACATTTGAGAGAAGTTTTGGAAACTCTCCGTGACCATCAGCTTAAAGCAAAATTCTCCAAATGCCATTTTTGGAGAAAAGAGGTGAGATTTTTAGGGCATGTGGTCTCCAAAGAAGGGATAGCTATAGATCCCATGAAGGTGGTTGTAGTGCAAGATTGGTAGATTCCTAAAAATGTAACCGAGGTGAGATGCTTTCTTGGTTGGCAGGTTACTATAGGAAGTTCATTAAGGACTTCGCAAAGATATCAGCCCCACTCACCAGGCTGACAAAGAAGAACTTGGCATTTTCGTGGGATATAGATTGTGATGTTGCTTTCCAATGAATGAAGAGGGCTCTGACAACAGGCCCAGTCTTGATCTTGCCTGACGGGAGTAAGGTGTTTACTGTTTACACCGATGCATGTGGTACAGGGCTTGGTGCGGTTCTAATGCAAGAAGGGAAAATAGTGTGTTATGGGGGTAGACAGTTGAGAGTTCATGAAAAGAACTACCCCACCCGTGATCTAGATCTAGCTGCCATTGTATTTGCGTTAAAGACGTGGCGTCATTATTTACTTGGAGAAAAGTTCGAGTTGTACACCGATCATAAATCTCTCAAGTATTTGTTCTCGTAGAAGGATCTCAATTTAAGGCAACAACGGTGGATGGAGTTCCTAGCTTCTTATGATTTTGTGATTGCTTATAACCCTGGCAAGGGTAACGTGCTGGCTGACGCACTAAGTAGGCAGAGGATGGCCTTGAGTCCTCTGTTTGTGGAAAGAAAGAACTTGGATTCATATCAGATTTTGATTTTAGGACCTCCATTGAGATTTTTCCTGATTTGTTTGCATCCTTGGAGATACGACCAACTCTTATGGACCAGATAGGAGCTTCGCAACAAGGTTACCCACAGATTCTAGACATCATGGATAAGCTCAGAAGAGGGGAGACTTCTAGTCACCTCAGTAGATATGCCATAGATGAAAAGGGGTGGTTGCGACGAGATGGAAGGCTTTATGTTCCTTAAACTGGAAGCTTGACAAAGGCAGTCCTAGAAGAAGCCCACTGTTCTAAGATAACCATTCATCCAATGATGATAAGATGTACAGGGACATGAAGAGGGTTTTCTTTTGGATTGGGATGAAGAAAGATATGGCCGAATTTGTTTCCCAATGTTTAGTTTATCAGCAAGTTAAAGCGGAGAAAAAGAAGCCCAGGTGATTACTTCATCCGTTGGAGGTTCCACAGTGGAAATGGGAGAGCGTCTCTATGAATTTCATAGATGGTTTGCCTAGATCGAAGAAAGGAAACACTAGTATCTGGATTGTGGTAGATAGACTCACTAAGAGAGCACACTTTATTCCAGTTAAGAATAAGAGGACGGCATCATGGTTGGAAGCAATTTATGTTTGTGAGATAGTTCGTCTTCATGGAGTACCTTCCAGCATCGTGAGCGATCATGACCCCATCTTTACCAGTGAATTTTGGAGGAGCTTGCAAGAAGCATTAGGTACACAGTTGTATTTGAGCACCACTTATCATCCTCAGACCGATGGACAGACGGAGAGGGCGAACAGAATCCTAGAGGATCTTTTGAGGCTGTGTATTCTAGACTTCGGAGGGACGAGGGAAGAGCATCTTCCTTTAGTATAGTTTTCCTATAACAACAACTATTAGTTCAGCATCGGCATGACACCCTTTAAAGCATTGTATGGACGACCCTGTAGATCACCATCTTGTTGGTGGGAATCTACAAAAAGATTATTGCTTGGACCAGATATCGTTAGAGAAACGTCCGAAAAGATTGACCTTATTCGACGACGGATGGAGACAGCTCAAGATAGGAAGAAGTCCTATGCAGACAATAGAAGGACTGACATCGAATTTGAAGTGGGAGACTTAGTTTTTATCAAAGTATCACCTTTAAGGAATGTGGTTCGCTTCGGATTGGTAGGGAAGTTGGCACCTAGGTTTGTGGGACCATTTCCCATAACCGAGAGGATTGGTCAAATGGCCTATAGAGTAAAGCTCCTAGAAAATCTATTCGGCGTTCATGATGTTTTCTACGTTTCTCATCTGTGGAAGTGCCTGCATGACACCGCAGTAATTATCGAGCCGAGTGTGTAAAAAGAAGTAGAAGTGGAACGGGAGGCGACAGTCAGGCGAGTACCTACCCGTATTCTTAGAACTTAAGTAAAGAAGCTACGCAATAAAGAGATCAACTTGCTAAAGGTTCAATGGGAAGATAACCCAGAGGATGCGACTTGGGAAACCGAAGACAAGATTCATGCTTTGTACCCTTTCCTTTTCAAGGGTATGTTCTTAACTCCTTTTTCAAAGTTTTATCAGTGCTTGTTTCTATCATTTGAGTATATCTTATCCACAGTATTTTTCGACCTTTAAATAGGAATCCTATGGATGTAAACCTGTGTTTGAAACATGTTATGCTTGATGGATGCAAGTATTTGCTAGTGGTTGCCTGTGGACGCATATACACACACATCAGACACTAAGATCGGCTCAATCACTCTCATACTGCATATGGACGTATATGCATTTTCTTTTTCTTTTATGGATGGAAATGGATGTACAACCATATGGATGTTGCATTTGGACGAATGAGTGTGCACACATATAGAACTTATATGATATAATATGTTTATTTGCATACATACTGGATTCACGACACTAACATACATTGCATTAAGGAGGTCAACTGAATCAGTAGACTGCCTAATCTTTCACATTAGTGTTGGGACATATACACACACCATTGCATATATTCATATAAGCATTAGAAATCTTTAAGGATAATGGATTCTAGTGATTGATGGATGAGTAGATGGATGATGGATGGTAGGATATGCATTCTTCTCAACTTAGAGATTTCGGGGACGAAATCCTTGGAGTAGAGGAGAATGTAACACCCCGAAATTTTAACGACACTAACAGATGATAAATTAAATAATAATTGATTTAATGTTCAGAATTAAGGAAAACAGACTGCGCCATTGCATCTGTCTCGAAATTCTGGTCAACATAGACATTTGATTTGCGTAAAACGGACATCGTGTGAAGAAGTTATGAGGGTTTTAAGTTTGTATACGTGCAGAAGAATATATATATGTATATATATAAATATATATGAGTCAGATAATAGTTAGACCCTATCCAGAACAGTTCGAAAATCAAAAATTCTCGAAGGTGGCAAATTTCCCGCTCAAGGGAGTCGACCCCGCTTAAGGGGTGACGACCCACCCATAGGGGTGTCGACACCCCTAGGGCTGAGGCGGCAGTTGGTTTTAGAGGGTTTTGCAGCTATATATACATGTCCATTCCTCATATTTTCTTTATTGGAAATCATGGGAGCCAAATACTGCCGAAGTGCGAACTGAGACGGATTCGTTTTCTTCAAACAACTATAAGTTTTGCAAATCAAATTCTGAGATTCAAGCATAGATTTGTAACACCCCGAATTTTTGAATAATCAAATTAACTAAATTTAAGAATACTTAATTTCAAATGCGCGAATTAAGGGAAACAGGTTGCGCCATTGCGTTCATCTCGGAATTCTGCTTGAGATAGAGTCCGAGTTTGCGTAAAACGGACACAATATGATGGAGATATGGACAAACGAAATTAGGCGGAAAAACCAGAAGAAGAAGAGAGAAGAAAAAAATGCACTGGCGCACTTGGGAAGTGCGCCAGTACAAAAATACACTGGCGCACTTTCTAAGTGCGCCCAGGCTGAGCAAAAAACCTGCACAGCTTTCTGGTGTGATTTGATCCACACTGTGACTCATTGCTGAGTCCTTTCTGACTCCTTGCTGAGTCATTAGGGCTGACTTTTCACCCTATCCTTACTGAGTGGTCTTGATTAACCCTAAGATCATTCGACGGCTATAATTAAATTGAAATTCTATATAAACATGGGTAGACTCAAACCCTAAAATCAAATCAAAATTAGATCAATGGCCGTCATGTTGTCACTCCAAACCGTAGAGTAGCCGCCACCAACTAGAAGCAAATTAAAGACAACACTTCAAATCAAATCAAAGTCTAATCTCAACAAAAAAATTGTCTACAACAAGGGAACTCTAATCAATTACAGAACTCAGATCCCAGAACTCAAGACCCTCTTTTTCTGTGAGTTCTAGTCACTTTTAGGTTTAAATAGTTAAAAGTGAATTATGGTAGACTATGATTTGGGTGTATATTGTTTGTAATTATACAAGTTTATTGTTGTGGTGAATCATGAAATTATACAAGTTTATGGTTGTTGTGGATCATGAAATTATACAAGTTTATTGTTGTGGTGAATCATGAAATTATACAAGTTTATGGTTGTTGTGGATTGTGAAATTATACAAGTTTATTGTTGTGGTGAATCATGAAATTATGCAAGTGAAATTCATAAACCTATGCAAGTTACCTATGCAAGTTATTATGTTGCGAATTCATGAATCTATGCAAGTTGTTATCATGAACCTATGCAAGTTGTTATGAGATCATGCAAGTTTGTGGTGAATCATGAAATTATGCAAGTGAAATTCATAAACCTATGCAAGTTACCTATGCAAGTTATTATGTTGCGAATTCTTGAATCTATGCAAGTTGTTATCATGAACCTATGCAAGTTGTTATGAGATCATGCAAGTTACCTATGCAAGCTACTGTGTGATGAATTCATGAACCTATGCTAGTTGTTATGTTGTGAATCATGAACCTATGCAAGTCACATATGCAAGTTGTTATGTTGTGAATCATGAACCTATGCAAGTCACCTATGCAAGTTATTATGTTGTGAATCATGAACCTATGTGAGTTATTAATTATGTTGTTAATTCATGAACCTATGCAAGTTGTTATGTTGAAATTCATGAACCTATGCAAGTTGTTATGTTGCAAAATCATGAATCTATGCAAGTTGTTAATTATGTGGTGAATCATAATTATATGCAAAGTTATCATGTCATTTTCCCTAGTTGTCATGCTTATGCCAAGAATTGTACTAAAAATGATCACCTTGTCATTCCCTTTATTTTATTGTTATGGTGAGGCTACCTTGTAGCCTCGATGACGCCAAAGATGCAAACGGTTACGCTAGTTAAGAAACGAGGAAAAAAGGGAAATTTGTAATAAGCATAATTTACAAAGTGATTATGTAAATTGGACACATAATTCTAGTAGGGAAACATATAAATAATTACCTATTATGACATAGGTGAAGTTGGGTAAAAATGGTATAATTTGAATATGACCATTTATGGATAGGAAATTCAAATTGTTAATAAAATAGGTATTGACACCTATAAAAAGGATAGGATTAATTAATTAACCTAATTAATCAAAAGAGGAATGTTTAAGCAATTAAAGTCTAAAAATTTAATTAACACTTATGACATGAGGTTAGGTTACATTAATGGTGGAAGTCTGCCCGGACCCGACCGGCATATCCAGCAGCCACTAATGTTGAACCTAATGTGAGAGGTCTAAGTGTGTGAATACGACTCGGGCTAAGACGTGAAGTTAGACCCAACTGTGGAATAAGACTGTCCAGACCCGACCGGCATATCCAGCATCCACATGTTGTAGGCGTAATGTGGGAGGTCTAGCCCAATATAACCATAATTGGACATGGTAATAAGAAAATACTACTTAACCTAACTTAATACATGTGGACTGTATGATGATAGACATAAGTTAGGGTTAAGTAAAATGAGTTGGATTATGGGTGGGTTAAGTACAACTGATGGGTAGGTGGGTAATATTAATATATATAGGCCCACAAACTTAACCATTAAATAAATAGGATTAAATCAGTGGGAGGGTTAAGTATAACTGATGGGTAGGTGGGTAATATTAATATATATAGGACCACAAACTTAACCATTAAATAAATAGGATTAAATCAATAGGAGGGTTAAGTACAACTGAAGGGTAGGTGGGTAATATTAATATATATAGGCCCACAAACTTAACCAGATAAAAAGGGTTATGTAATTAAAGACACCTAATGGTATACATAACTAGGGCAAAATAGTAAAGTTATGTATTAAAGACACCCTTAGGGGTACGCATAATAATGGGAATAGATAGAGTTATGTATTAAAGACACCTATAGGTAAGCATAACCGATAGGTAGATTAAGGGTTATGTATTAAAGACACCTATGGGTACGCATAACTGATTGAGTGATATGTAATTAAATACAACCTTAGGGTATACATAGTCAGTAGAAAACCTAGTGGGGATACAAGACATAGGGGAGAGCTTGTATCATGTTGTGTGGGACCCATTTCAGTCAGTAACCCGGAGGGGTATAAAAGTAAAGAACTCCGTAATAGGCGGGGAAGGGACACGCTTACTGATTGATTGTAAGAGATCCAAAACGAGTCGGATGGTGTGGGCGGTGCAAACCGAACGGGGACATGTGCGTGCATGGGCTGGGCAGAGGGGGACAAGACGACCGTGACACCAGTAGGTATAACTGTGCACACCTTGGGTTGCCACTTTAGGGAAGTGATACCCCCTAGTTGTGGAACCACCCCGGGGTATCTACAGAGCAGGGAGCCGATCAATTAGGGTAGTGGTTAGGGTATACCCGGACATATGCCCTAAGTCTACCAATTTATAGTAGGAGGGTAGTGGGTACGACTAGTTGAGATAGGAGCTGGAGGCACCTATGACAGCAGCTAGGAATACACGAAACTACCACCATCGTTATCGTTATTATAGTTAGCGGAAGGGATCATCCCATCTTGATTTTACTAGTAATAGTGCAGAGTAGTTTGTAGTGAAGCATGCATACACCTTACCTTATTTGTCCTGTCATACCTGTCATCTGTAACGTGAATCCTCGTATCCACTTTGTATGCCAGTCATGTTTACCTTTATTTAGTTACTGGCTAAAAGTTACTGGACTCACCAGACGTATGTCTGACCTAGTTTGTTTCGCCTCTTTTCTTCCGTTTCCCCCCCCCCCCCAGGTTCTTAGGGAGGAAACACCCAGGTTTTGTCAGGATTTGGATATCATCTTCTAGGAGGTACTTCTGAAGTATGGCTCGAGTCTCTGTCTCTTATATGGCTTGCTCTTTAATCTGGGGAATGATGTTTTTCTTTTAAATACCTATGTACTCTGATAATGTAAGACAGAAGTGTTTTATGACTCATGGTATTATGTAACAAAGTATTTTGGTGATTTAATATTTCCGCTGCCAAATTTTTATATATGTCTTGTGATATTTTGTGTCTGTTTACTTAAAACTCTCCACTGAAGTTAAGGCATTCCCTTTGTGAGTGACCTTAATGGAGGTAGGGTGTTACACTTGGTATCAGAGCTGAAGGTTACCAGATTAGATAAAAGTTTTGAAAACTATTTTCAAAAAGGATTTAAAAGGAAAGTTATTTTGAAAAACATAATCCCCAAAGCCATATGTTTATCTTCTGATTTTCTGTTTAATCCTTGTTTTCCTTCTTTTCTGAGTCTCTGGGGCTCCTGGCTTTCTGGGAGGTAATCTCATCGCGACATGGTCCTGTAGGCATAATGAGACTATGGCGTCTCTCGAAGGGCAAAGAAGTGCCTAACTTCCATCTGTAGCCGCAGTTATTCCATCTACGGCTAATCCTCTTTCGGGCTTCGTAGGGTTTTCCACGCGATGGGGGTAACTTTAGAGAAAGACTTGTTAACATGTAAGAAGGTTGGTTGTTTTCGGTGCCTTGAGACAGGACATCTGATCTAGGATTGCCCAAGAAGGCAAGGGCAAATGATAGAATCTTCTAGAGGGTAGGTGGATGCTCTCGTGGCAGATGGATAGAGATAGGAAAAATTTATGTAAAAGGTTTAATTTCCTTATCTGATTATGAAGTTAAGACTCTTTTGGATTCTGGCATTGAGACTCTGCACTTTAATACTTGTCTTGTTTCTGATCCCGTAGTTGTTTCAAACCCCTTTTGTGGTTTGGCTCATTTATTGATGATTTGTAAGGGGTTGAAATTATCTGTGTTAGGCGTCAAAAATTTGAATGTGACATTTGTGTGCTCAAGTTTATGGGCTATGGGTTGGTTCTAAATGGAACAGCTTTCTATGTAGAGGGTCGTTCTAGATTTTGAGAGGAGGGTCGTTAAGCTTCTAACTTGTAATGGGATGACCCCCAAAGTTTCTTGTCACCCGCAAGGGTCTGTTATGCTTAGCTTTCTGAGAATCATTCTGTAATCTAATCTGTACCAATAGTCTGTAATTATCTGAATATTTTTGAAGGATAGGGGTTTCTACTCGAAGCATGAAGTAGATTTCCAGTTTTGACATTGTTTAATGGGGGTACTTCTCCGAGTGTCAGTCTGATGTTGATTTCGGTCTTTGGGGATGAGACTTAGGGAATTATTCTCTTAACGATGTCAAATGGGAACAGAGCTTTTGTTTTAGTTATATCATTTGTTTGTATCCCATCAACCGAATCTTCGACCTTTAGATAGGAAATCCATGGATGTAAACATGTGTTTGAGATATGTTATGTTGATGGTTGCAAGTGGATGCAAGTGTTTGCTAGTGGTTGCTCGTGGATGCATTTACACACACATTAGGCACTAGATCGGCTCAAATCACTTTCATATTGCATATAAAAATGTGTGCGTATTTAGGGTAATGGATGTATAATGGTTGCGTTATCATATGGATGATGCATTTTGATGAATGGTGGTGCACACATGAAGAGATAATATGTATCAAATAGGAAAATTGCATACATGTTGGACTCATGGCGCTGACATAATTTGCATTAAGGAGGTCAACTGAATCAGTGGACCCCCTAATCTTTGCATTAGGTAAGGAACATATACACACACTTTTTCATATGTTCATACAACATTAGAAGTTTTCTAAGGACAATGGATGCTTGTAGATGATGGTTGAGTAGATGGGTGATCGGATGGTAGGACACATTCATCTTAACTTGAAGATTTCGGGGACGAAATCCTTTAAGTAGGGGAGAATGTAACACCCCGAATTTTTGAATAATCAAATTAACTAAATTTAAGAATAATTAATTTTAAATGCGGGAATTAAGGGAAACGGGTTGCGCCATTGCGTTCATCTCGGAATTCTGCTTGAGATAGAGTCCGAGTTTACGTAAAATGGACACCATATGATGGAGATATGGACGAACGAAGTTAGGCGGAAAAACGTGAAGAAGAAGAGAGAAGAAAAAATGCACTGGCGCACTTGGGAAGTGCGCCAGTACAAAAATACACTGGCGCACTTCCCAAGTGCGCCCAGGCCAAGCAGAAAACCTGCACAACTTTCTGGTGTGATCTGATCCACCCTATGACTCATTGCTGAGTCATTTCTGACTCCTTGCTGAGTCATTAGGGCTGACTTGTCACCCTATCCTTGCTGAGTGGTCTTGATTAACCCTAAGATCATCTGACGGCTATAATTAAATTGAAATTCTATATAAACATGGGTAGACTCAAACCCTAAAATCAAATCAAAATTAGATCAATGGTCGTCATGTTGTCACTCCAAACCCTAAAGTAGCCGCCACCAACTAGAAGAAAATTAAAGACAACACTTCAAATCAAATCAAAGTCTAATCTCAACAATGAAACTGTCTACAACAAGGGAACGCTTATCAATTACAGAACTCAGATCCCAGAACTCAAGACCCTTTTTTCTATGATTTCTAGTCACTTTTAGGTTTAAATAGATAAAAGTGAATTATGGAAGACTATGATTTGGGTATATATTGTTTGTAATTATACAAGTCTATTGTTGTTGTGAATCATGAAATTATACAAGTTTATGGTTATTGTGGATCATGAAATTATACAAGTTTATTGTTGTGGTGAAACATGAAATTATACAAGTTTATGGTTGTTGTGGATCGTGAAATTATACAAGTTTATTGTTGTGGTGAATCATGAAATTATGCAAGTGAAATTCATAAACCTATGCAAGTTACCTATGCAAGTTATTATGTTGCGAATTCATGAATCTATGCAAGTTGTTATCATGAACCTATGCAAGTTGTTATGAGATCATGCAAGTTACCTATGCAAGTTATTGTGTGATGAATTCATGAACCTATGCTAGTTGTTATGTTGTGAATCATGAACCTATGCAAGTTGTTATGTTGTGAATCATGAACCTATGCAAGTCACCTATGCAAGTTGATATGTTGTGAATCATGAACCTATGTGAGTTGTTAATTCATGAACCTATGCAAGTTGTTATGTTGAAATTCATGAACATATGCAAGTTATTATGTTGCAAAATCATGAATCTATGCAAGTTGTTAATTATGTGGTGAATCATAATTATATGCGAAGTTATCATGTCATTTTCCCTAGTTGTCATGCTTATGCCAAGAATTGTACTAAAACCGATCACCTTGTCATTCCCTTTATTTTATTGTTATGGCAAGGCTACCTTGTAGCCTCAATGACGCCAAAAACACAAACAGTTACGCTAGTTAAGAAACGGGGAAAAAAGAGGAATTTGTAATAGGCATAATTTACAAAGTGATTATGTAAATTGGACACATAATTCTAGTAGGGAAACATATAAATAATTACCTATTATGACATAGGTGAAGTTGGTTAAAAATGGTATAATTTGAATATGACCATTTATGGATAGGAAATTCAAATTGTTAATAAAATAGGTATTGACACCTATAAAAAGGAAAGGATTAATTAATTAACTTAATTAATCAAAAGTGGAATGTTTAAGCAATTATAGTTTGAAAATTTAATTAACACTTATGACATGAGGTTAGGTTACATTAGTGGTGGAAGTCTGCCCGGACCTGACCGGCATATCCAGCAACCACTAATGTTGAACCTAATGTGAGAGGTCAAAGTGTGTGAATACGACTCGGGCTAAGACACGAGGTTAGACCCAACTGTGTAATAAGACTGCCCGGACCCAACCGGCATATCTAGCATGCACATGTTGTAGGCCTAATGTGGGAGGTCTAGCCCAATATAACCATAATTTGACATGGTAATAAGAAAAGACTACATAACCTAACTTAATACATGTGGACTGTATGATGATAGACATAAGTTAGAGTTAAGTAAAATGAGTTGGATTATGGGTGGGTTAAGTACAACTGATGGGTAGGTGGGTAATATTAATATATATAGGCCCACAAACTTAACCATTAAATAAATAGGATTAAATCAGTGGGAGGGTTAATTACAACTGATGGGTAGGTGGGTAATATTAATATATGTAGGCCCACAAACTTAACCATTAAATAAATAGGATTAAATCAGTGGGAGGGTTAAGTACAATTGAAGGGTAGGTGGGTAATATTATTATATATAGGCCCACAAACTTAATCGGATAAAAATGGTTATGTAATTAAAGACACCTAATGGTATACATAACTGGGGCAAAATAGTAAAGTTATGTATTAAAGACACCCTTAGGGGTACGCATAACTAATGGGAATAGATAGAGTTATGCATTAAAGACACCTATAGGTAAGCATAACCGATAGGTAGATTAAGGGTTATGTATTAAAGACACCTATAGGTACGCATAACTGATTGAGGGCTATGTAATTAAAGATACCTTAGGGTATACATAGTCAGTAGAAAACCTAGTGGGGATACCAGACATAAGGGAGAGCTTGTATCATGTTGTGTGGGACCCATTTCAGTTAGTAACCCGGAGGGGTATCAAAGTAAAGAACTCCGTACTAGGTGGGAAGGGACACTCTTACTGATTGATTGTAAGAGATCCAAAACGAGACAGATGGTGTGGGCGGCGCAAACCGACCGGGGACATGTGCGTGCATGGGCCGGGCAGAGGGGGACAAGACGACCGTGACACCAGTAGGTATAAATGTGCACACCTTGGGTTGCCACTTTAGGGAACCGATACCCCTAGATGTGGGACCATCACAGGGTATCTACAGAGTAGGGAGCCGATCGATTAGAGTAGTGGTTAGGGTATACCCGGACGTATGCCCTAAGTCTACCAATTTATAGTAGGAGGGTAGTGGGTACGACTAGTTGAGATAGGAGCTGGAGGCACCTATGACAGCAGCTAGGAATACACGAAACTACCACCATCGTTATCGTTATTATGGTTAGCGGAAGGGATCATCCCATCTTGATTTTACTAGTAATAGTGCAAAGTAGATTGTAGTGAAGCATGCATACACCTTACCTTATTTGTCCTGTCATACCTGTCATCTGTACCGTGAATCCTCTTATCCACTTTGTATGCCTGTCATGTTTACCTTTATTTATTTACTGGCTAAAAGTTACTGGACTCACCAAACGTATGTCTGACCTAGTTTGTTTCGCCTCTTTTCTTTCATTTCCCCCCCAGGTTCTCAGGGAGAAACACCAGGTTTAGTCAGGATTTGGATATCATCTTCTAGGAGGTACTTTTGAAGTATGGCTCGAGTCTCTGTCTTTTATATGGCTTGCTCTTTAATCTGGGGAATGATGTTTTTCTTTTAAATACCTATGTACTCTGATAATGTAAGATAGAAGTGTTTTATGACTCATGGTATTATGTAACAAAGTATTTTGGTGATTTAATAAAGCTGTTTATTTCCGCTGCCAAATTTTTATATCTGTCTTGTGATATTCTGTGTCTGTTTACCTAAAACGCTCCACTGAAGTTAAGGCATTCCCTTTGTGTGTGACCTTAATTGGAGGTGGGGTGTTACAAGATTCAACACTAACTTCTTTTCTATCATCTTGACAATCCAGACACAGTGAGTTGGTTATTTTTAGGTTTAGATGAATAAAAGTAGATTGTGAAAGACTGTGATTTCGATATGTTGTGAACTATGAATCTATGCTGTTGTTAAATTTTATACTATGTCACAATAAATCTACTTCTCTGGATCTAATTCAATTGTGGTTATTCTATTATGTTGCCTTGTGGATCTTGATTTGTAACTATATTGTTGTTAATGTAAATCTTGTAATTTGTGCAGTTACAACATTGGTTAGATCTAATCCCTTATGTAAATCACCTTTCACCTGTCATATTATAATCAACTTACATATGTTGTAAATTATTGGACATGTGAATCCATATTTAGATCTAAACATGCTATTATGTCATCCTAATGGTGTTAGATCTACTTTAACCTTTGGATCTGAATTATGTGATCCAATTTATCACCTTGTGTTTATCATGTTAGAACTCAACCAATTGGACATCTAAATTGCTAATTTAGATCTAACTATGCTTATTGGGACATCATAGTTATGTTAGATTGACTGCCACCAGTTCATCAGTTTTATGTCCACCTTGTTATGATGTTAATTACATGTCCATGCCAGTATGTATGTTCACCTTATCACCATGTTAGTATATGCCTATGTTATGTTAAAGCAATCACTCTTCTCATGTTCCCATTACCTTTCCCTTTATCTTATCGTTTATGACTAGACTATTATCTAGTCTAGACATGTCGCGAATTATGTGAATGCGCTAGTTAGGGAACGGGGGAAAAAGGTTAATATAGGCATAGTTTGAATATAAACATGAATTGGGCATGTAATTCAATAATTGGGTTGATGGTCATTTAAAACCTATAAAGGCATAGGTTTAATTAATTGATTAATTAATAATGGAATGTTTAGTAATTACAATTAGGGATTGTAATTGCACTTGTGACATGAGGTTAGGTTGCATTAGTGGTGGATGTCTGCTCGGACCCGTCCGGCATATCCAGCAGCCACTAATATTGAACCTAATGTGAGAGGTCTAATTACACAAATACGAATCGGGCTAAGAAACGAGGTTAGGCCCAACTGTGGAATAAGACTTCCCGGACCTGACCGACATATCCAGCATCCACACGTTATAGGCCTAATGTGAGAGGTCTAGCCTATTATGAACCATAAATGGACATGGTAATGAATTGGACTACTTAACCAAATATAATCCACAGGGATCGTAGGATTGTGAACTAAAGTTAAGGTTAAGTAAATTGATTGGATAGTGGATGGGTTAAGAAAATCTGGAGGGGTGGTTAATATTTACATATAGGCCCACAAACTTAACCCGATAAGGTTATGTAATTAAATACACCTAGTGGTATACATAATCGGAGGAAATAATAAAGTTGTGTAATTAAAGACACCTTTTAGGGTAAGCATAACTTGTGGAAATAAAAGGGCTATGTAATTAAAGACACCTAATGGTATACATAGTCAGTGAAAACCTAGTGGGGGTACAAGACAATGGGGAGAGCTTGTATCATATTGTGTGCGACCCATTTCAGTCAGTAACCCGGAGTAGGTATCAAATAAAGCACTCCGTACTTGGCGGAGAGTGGGCACGCTTACTGGCTGATTGTAAGAGATCCAAACGTGGAAGACGGTATGGGCGACGCAAACCGATCGGGCCATGTTCGTGCATGAGCCAGGCAGAGGAGGATAAGATGACTGTGACACCTGTAGATATAGGGTTGTGCATATCAGTGAGGGGTTGCCACTTTAGAACGTGATACATCCTATCGTGCGGCCGGCACAAAGTATCTATGGAGTAGGGAGCCGATCGATTAGGGTAGTGGTTAGGGTATAGTTGGACGTATACCCTAAATCCACCACCTTGAAGTGTAAGGGATTATCTCATTCTGGTTGTACTAGTAATAGCGCAGAGTAGTCAATAGAGAAGTGTATACACCTTATCTTGTCTACCTTGTCACACCTGCCATTTATGTAGTGATCTCTCTTATGCACTTTATATGTCTGTCATGCTACTTTTATTTATTTACTAGCTGAAAGTAACTAGACTTGCCAGACTTTATGTCTGACCCTTTTGTTTCTCCTTCTTTCTTTTGTCCCCCCAGGTTCTCAAGGAGGAAACACTCAGTCTTAGTCAGGATTTGGTTATCTTCTTGCTAGGAGCTACTTTCGAAGTCTGGCTCAAGTTCTTGTCCCTACTATGGCTTAACTCTTTTATTTGGGGAATTATGTTTTTTTATATACTTATGTACTCCGATGGTGCAAGACAGAAGTTATTTTATTGTAATATTTTTTGTGACTTATGGTATTTTGGACCACGACATTATGATTTATGTTTGAAATAAAAATTTAAATTTTCGCTGCTATCTTATTTATATCTGTCTTGTAATTATTCGGTGTCTGTTTACCTATACCGCTTCACGAAACTTAATGCATTCCCTTAGTGAGTGACATTAACGGACGTGGGGTGTCACAACTACGATCTTCCGCTAAGACAGTGAATAATGAATGCTGATATTGTTTTATACATCTGAAACCAGTCTCTAGATGATAGTGGTTGACTTTTGTGGTGATAAGTCAAATGGTCGTTCCCATTAAGTGAATAGTTAGTATAGTATTTGAACTTCAATGATTAGTATAGGCAAAAAGGATTGCAAAAGTTGGCAGTAAATATCAAAAAGGTTAGTGGACCAATTGTACTTTGATTGTAGAGGGTCGAGGTTCTTAATCTTTGTTGTTTATTTTATTTTAAATAATTTAAAGGGAAGTTGATCTAGATTGTTATTTATATAATATGGATGTGTATAAGTATAATAGTTACAGATCTAAAAATGAAGTCTGCCCATTCCTTTTGTGATTATCAGCCACATACTGTTATTATTATCCAAGACGTAACTTAAATTGTTTAACTAATCTGCAGTTGGAATACTTTTCTTTTACCCACTCAGAGCATGTCAGCTATTTGCTTTGATCATTTTTTTAAACCAAAAACTAAATTTAAAAATATTTAAAAAAGATGATGGGTAATAACAAACAACCTGAAGTGAGTTGAATTTAATAACAGGAACCATAAAATGTATCTTCCAGTTGTAGGCTACGATCCTCGCTGAAAGCAAGTAATGATGAAGTGACGCTTTTTGGTAATTAAACTTAATGGAATGAGCTGAACATAGACAATTAGTTAATTTGATGTGGATTTAATATGAGGAAAACTAATATAAAATTCCCAAGATTTATTCTTTTATTTGTTTACATCTTAACGAGTGACTTTATTTCTATCGGTAGATTAAGTTTAAAGTGCTATGAACCTCTACACATCCTTTTAAACTTATGAGTGTAAATTTACACAGTATATCTTCTTTATTAAATATATTAAGATAAAAAAACAAATGAATGCTTGAAAATATAACATGAAGTATGTACATACAGGTTTATATATATCAAAGCAAACATAAGTTAACTCACATCCACTAAAATTACATGATCTTCGAGTAAACTTCCCCAGTCATTTAATTTGCTAAGACATTGTTGTTCAACTGATTTTCCTTAAGGATTGAGGCTGTACTGGTCATCCCACTCTCCTAATTGTTAACAAATTGAGCATTTAAACTAGAAGAATGTAACACTGACTACGGTTTTCTATCACACTAATCTTCTGTCAGAAATCATATAAACTTTAGATAATTGTAGGCATCTGACTATTCCACTGGTTAATATGGCATCTCTAAATTGACGAGTTTTTTATGTGCCTATAATACTATTCACCGATGTAATGATGATGCAGTATCTGTATGGGGTTTATGTTATATTTGTAAGGGGTATGTGTTCAACATCATCTAATATTAGTTAAATTCTCATATATTATCAATTTTGCATGGAGAGTAAAAACATGACATTCACATTGATACAGTGTTAGATTAACTTGTCAATTATCTAATATTAAATGTTGATCCTTTTAGCATTTTACTTATAGGAGTGGCATTTTTGACAACTTCGTGCTAAAAAGCATGATGATGGAAGCATTAGATATAGTTGAGAAGCAGATTAAGAAACCACTTTTTAGATCCGATAAGAAAAATATGGCCCTTCATGAAGCTGAGTTTGCTGAAATTTGCAAGAAGTTATGTCACTTATAAACTAATGTTTCCTATTGAGCTTTATATAGCAGAATGCAATATCACTTGTTTTAGTTGCAAGTTCAGTTCTCATGTTAAATTCAAGTGCAAAGATTTTTATGTAACATTCCATCTATTTTTTTTTACTTCCTGTCAAGAGCTAGTGATTTATGCAAGCTTGAAAAACAGCAGCTTGCATGTTGTTTAACACAGCAAGCTCAAGCTTGCTGAACAGCAAGCCGACTTGCTGTTTAACACAGTATGCCAGAGCTTGTTGTTTCAAACAGCAAGAGCTTGCTTGTGGAAACAGCAAGCCGGCTTGCTGTGTCAAACAACAAGGCCGGCTTGCTGTTTCACAGCATGCTCAGACTTGCGGAAACATCAAGTCGGCTTGCTGTTTTAGCAAGCCCGACATGACCTCTTAGGAAAATATATTTCTTTGTTTTGTTGCTTATAAGTCGTATCTTTTTCCTTTTTTGTAATGCCTTTGTTTTGTTGCTTACAAGTCACAATTTTTTTTTATGTTTCGATGACATGTGTGAACCAAACAAGTTCTAATGCTTAGGTTTGTTTACAAGCATGTTCTGGTTTGTATTTGTTCATTTCACCAACTTTGTGAAAGATTTAGGTGGTGTTGAAGATGTAGTAAATTGTTATAAAGGGGATATTGATGAAAAATTATGGAATGTAAATGCAATCTCTTGATATTCATTTGTGATATTCTAAAATAAATGCTTGTGTTGTTCATTGATATTCTAGTAGGATAATGTAATTTTCTTTTTGTATTTTTTTAAAATTAGATACGGCTCATTGGCCATATCTAATAAAGGTACGACCATTACCTGTATCGTTTTTTAAATTTGATACGGCCATGAGCTGTATCAAATTGAGAATTTGACACAGCTCATGGCCGTATCAAATTGAGAATTTGATACGACATGAGTCGTATCAAATTCTCAATTTAATACGGCTAATGTCCATATCAAATTTACAAAGACGACATTTTTTGATACGGTCTAGAGCACTGCCAAATTGATTTAGATACGGCCATGAGCACTGCCTAATTAGCATTACTGGTGTAGTGACAATACCATGTTACTGATCTTCTGTCATCACTATCTGCAGCCCAATCTGAATCGTTGTTGGCAGTGATGTTAAGATGATTGCTAGCCGTTAGTGTTACGCCATAGTTGATGGTGCCCTTTAGATATCTAAGAATTCTCTTTACATCTTTCCCATGCTCGTCAAGCGGATTCTACAAAAATTGGGAAACCTTGTTAACGCGAAATGCAAATTAAGGTCGTGTTATAATTGCATTATGTAATGCACCTGCAGCACTTCTGTATTGTTTTATATTATTAATGGCTTCTCCCCTGCTTTTATAATAATTTTTATTGGATATCGTTGGTGTGGATTATGGCTTGGCTTCACTCATGTTAGATCTTAGCAGCAATTCAAAAATATAGCTCTTTTGACAAAGGTATATCTCTGAATTTGATTGCTTTGTAACTTCAATTCCCATAAAGTGTGAAATACCACTCAGATCTTTGATAGAAACTTGTTTGTCTAGAAACTCAGTTAAATGTATGACTTCATTCTCATTGCTCCCTGTAAAATTAAATCATCAACATATATTGGTATGTATACAGTGGATAAATAATTATTTTTAATGAAGAAAGACGAGTCATATTTTGTTGGGTGGTATCCCATTGAGTTTGAAGTGGCTTTCAATTTTGGAGCCATAATCTGGGTGCATGCTTGAGACCATATATAGCTTCATTCAGTTTGCAAACTTGGTTTGGATTCTGTATGAACCCCTGTGGTTGCTACATGTAGATATCTTCATATAGATTACCATTCAAGAATGCATTATTCACATCAAGATGCTTGATTTTCGAGTTGTTATTTAGAGTAATAGTAAATATGAGTCTGCTAATGATAGGTTTCACAACTGGTGAGAAAGTATCACTAAAATCAAATCCATATTCTTGTGTGAAGCCTTTTGCTACAATTCTTGCTTGGTGTCTATTTATTGATCGATTTGGATTTTTCTTTAGCTTGTAGGTCCATTTGCATCCTACTATGTTCTTATTGCTTGGTGGACGGACAAGCACCCGTGTATTTTTTTTTTATTTTTTTTGATGAGGGCATTATATTCCTCTTTTATGGTTGTTCTCCAATTTTTGTACTTGATTTCTTGATTGTAGTCCATTGATTAATCCTGATTAGTAATAGCAGTGTAAGTTTTTGGCATGAAAATTCCACTTTTGGCCTTTGTTAACATGGGATGACCTGCTTGACTGTGTGGGGAACTGAGTGTGAGTTAGCATGTCCTGACTGATTTGTATTGTTATTTGAGGTGCTTTTTTTTACTGTTATCAGAATATTTATTATTGTTGTGATCTTTAACGCTTTTTTTTTATTTCTTCAACTGCTAGTTGTTGGAAGGCGTGGTTGAATAACTCAGACTGATGTTGGCTTAGCCTATATGTTGCATCTTCATGACTGTTTTGAGTATCAGTAGCCTTAGTGCCACCTGGGCTTTCCCATACATCATTGATGATGGGAAAATCAGGTATACCTACCTTTAGGTTCTAGTTCTTCTTAGAGGTTTTTCATTTTAGAATTTTTACATCAAAATTGACATGCATACTACAAAGATTCTTCCATTTGAATCAATGCATTTATACCCTTCTGATGGGTGCAGTAGCCTATGAAAGTACATGGTTTAGATCTACAATCAAATTTGTTATAGTTGAATGGCCTTAAGTTTGGGAAGCACAGACAGCCAAAGGTTTTGAGATTGTAATAGTTAGGTTTAACATTGTACAGTTTTTTCTAATGGACTTATTCCAGTTAAAATGTTGGCTGACATTCTATATATTAAGAAAACAATTGAACTGAAAGCCCCAGGCCAAAATTTTAAGGGTAGTGAAGTATGCGCTAATAATGTTTAGCCAGTTTCTACTATATGTCTATGCATTCTTTTGACTAATCCATGCATCCATCTCAAAAGTATACAGACATGTCATTTTATGAATTATACCCCTTTTTGAAAGAATTCAGTAAGAGGTTTAAACTCGGTTCTACCATCTAATTATATAATTTTAGCTGCACTATTAAATTAGTTTTCAATCATTTTGGCAAAAATCAGTATATTACTGCATGTATCGGACTTGGATTTTAATAGATATGGACTTGTGTATCTAGTACAAGCATCAACAAAAGATATATAATGCTTATATCCAAAATCAGAGTTTATTAGGGCTGGACCCTATAGGTCTGTTGCAATTATATCAAAAGGTTTAGTGTAAATAGTTGTAGAATTGGTGACTGGTAATTTGTGGCTTTTGCCCATTTAGAAATATGTGCAGATATAGGGTAAACTAATATCAGTAAATGGTATCTTGTTATCAAGAAGAATTTGATGTACAATATTTGCATTAGGGTGACCTAACTTATAGTGCCACAGATCAAATACAGGTTTTGTATCATCCTAATTATCTAAAGCTGACATATTACAATTTGAATGAACTTTTGCAGTATTATAGTAGTTAATAAAATTGAACTTATAAATTCCCTTTACTACTTCACCAGGCAAGAGTATATCTTTAGTTAGTATAACTTTAACCAAACAGTATTGAGGAAAGAACTCAAAATATATATTGTTATCCTTGGAAAATTGAGACACACTAATCAAATTCTTCTTAATTTTAGGTACCCTTAATAGAGTATGTAAAAACAGTTGTTTTTTTACTCTTAATACTGCCTTTACCAATGTGAGATATTGTAACACCCCACTCCCGCTATGATCACTCACTAAGGGAATGCCATAGCATCGGTGGAGTATTTTAGTGAATATAGAACAGAAAAATTACAACAAGACAGATATAAATAGTACTTGAAATTTTAAAACATCATCTCATAACAGCGGAAGTAAAACATGTCTGGTTACATCATAAAACCACAATAAAGGTCAAGTACAATATCCATCAAAATAAAGAAGTACATAATCCCACTCTCATACAATAGCCAAACAAAAGAAAAGATAACTGGATAACTGGAGCTTTACATCTATCCAAGCTCCTAAAGACTGGAACAGCAATCCGATCAAGCTCCACTACTGCTAGGATCCACCGTAGGACCTGAGGTTTGGGAAAAAGATAAAAACAACGGGGTCAGACATAAGTCTGAGCGAGTCCTATAACTTTAACAATACAATCGTTAAAGTAACCAGAGAAGACATAAACTGATATACGGTAACATATAGGGATGAATGGCTACCCTAAGCAGTCAACTAAACGAAGATAAAGGATAAAGACGCATCTACCCTCCCTAAGGTAAATTACTAAACTGCACCACACCAGTCGTTCCTAACTTAAAGGTTGATCCCACCCAAGGACTTATAAAATTTACTAATTAGTACTTGCGTACCCCTAGGTGACCAAGTAGGCGCCACGGGGCCCTACAATCCACTAGGTGTACACACTACTTCCCATTCGATCGGCTCCCTAACGTAGATACCCGTGCTGGCCCCACCGTGGGATGTATCATTCCCCAATGTGGCAACCTGATGAAACTAAAGGTGCACGGCTTATATCTACTCGATGCAACAACGGCTTACCTACCAGCCCGGGCCCACTCACGCATATGAAGCCCGTTGGACTTGCGTTGCCACCGCTAACCCGTTTGCCTCTTACAGTCAAGCCCAGTATGCGTGTCCCGTCCTCGACATGGGTCGAGCCCACAAAGATACGTATGGGTTACTGGTTGAAATGGGCCTCCACAAGCTACCCACCTAAGCTTGTCCCTTTTTCTAGTATATCCCACTTAACCCTTTAATCATGTTTTAATTACATGTTCCATTTTGGTTAAGTATTCTAATCGTATTTTCTATTGCCACCCAAGGCAACCACTAGATTTTCTCATGCCACCCGAGGCACCCACTTAACCCCTCATGTCCCTCTACATGCTAATGTGGTTAAGTGTTTCTTAATTAATTAATTAAGAACGTAACCTTTGTAAAGACCTCTCACATTAGACTGTCTTTTATGACCGCTGGTTAAGCCGGTTGGGTCCGGGCAGCCTTATGTCATAACAGAGTCTAACCTCGTGTCTTTACATTAATTACGTATTTAGTTTGTGCCTAAGACCTCTCACATTGGGCTAACATTTGTAGCAACTGGTTAAGCCGGTTGGGTCCGGGCAGTTTTACGCTACAACTGAGTCCAACCTCGTGTCTTAGTCAATTAATTACACCTAATTAATCACCCTCATAATTTTATATTAATTATCCCTAATTAATCAAGTTTTCTTAACATGGGTAGACCTAACTTAATAGGTAAATTCCCATGGGGTAGACCTAACTCAATAGGTAAATTCCCAACACATAGTATGGGTACACCTAACCAAATAGGCAAATTCCCATACTATGTTTATTTATTTTGTGTTATGCATAATTATATTAATTTCACACAATCTTATTAACTTATGCATTTAATTACCCCATCGTTCCCACGTAATTTCGTTCATGATATAACACATATAAAAGGTGTCAACTTGCATATGAATGAACATGTTTCAAAGGTGCCATCTTGCATATTAACAAACACATAACTTGCATATGAACTTGCATAACATGTCACATAACTTGCATATAATATGTCACATAACTTACATATTCATTTTGCATAACAAACTTGCATATTAGCTTATAGACTTGCATAATGTGTCATCATGAACTTGCATATTAATAAACATGTAACTTGCATATTTACATACATGTAACTTGCATATTAACAAACATGTAACTTGCATATAAAGAAACATGTAACTTGCATATTTACATACATGTAACTTGCATATTAACAAACATGTAACTTGCATATTAACAAACATGTAACTTGCATATTTACATACATGTAACTTGCATATTAACAAACATGTAACTTGCATATAAAGAAACATGTAACTTGCATATTTACATACATGTAACTTGCATATTAACAAACATGTAACTTGCATATTAACAAACATGTAACTTGCATATTTACATACATGTAACTTGCATATTAACAAACATGTAACTTGCATATTTACATACATGTAACTTGCATATTAACAAACATGTAACTTGCATATTTACATACATGTAACTTGCATAGCATATTACCATGAACTTGCATAACATGCATATGATTACATAGCCCACAACTTGCATATTTAGCATCATGCAAACATAACATACATCATATTAAACTTGCATAAGCTTACATACTCAACATGCATAAACATAAGATTAATGCTAACATCATATCATATGATTCAAAGCTCATTAACCCACATACAAAACCATAAATCTCATCACATCTCATCTAATTAGTTTACCAAAAGATCATCAAAGTGATAGAAACTCACTACTAGCAACTTTGAACACCAAATGAAGAAGATTAAGATGCTAAGAAGGGATTAGAAGTTGATTAGAGAGTGATTAGTATGCAACCCTCTTCATAAAATTAGTGGAGGCCATGAGAGCTAGCATTTTGCCATAGTTTAGTCACTAGGTTTAATTATGAATGAATTAGGGTAGGTTAGGGTCTTATTTATAGATTAGGCAAGTGTTTTAGGCCATAGGATTAACCCTAGATTCAATCCAAGCCATCAAAGCATGTCTTGGGGAAGAAGTCAAGTGTAGGAACCATCTAGGGCCTTTAGATTAAAGATGGACCATGAGAACCATTCAAATGCAAAATCTGCACTTGAGCGAATCGGCCCACGGGTTGACAGCCAAACACCCTGGATTAACCCCTAGTCGACCCAGCGGGCTCGGGTCGACTTCAAAAATCGGCCGGTTCGGTTATTCCCCTCTCCCAATTCGCTGTTTTGAGCATTTTTGCATATTTATTTATTAAATTTTCAATTATATATATATATATATATATATATCAATATATATATATATATATATATCTACACAACCCATTTCACTTAATTAAGTATACTTTAATTTGGGAATTTTCGTGAAACTTCGCGAGGCCATATCTTGGTCATACGGACTCCGATTTTCGAAAACTCGGACTCTATTTCGCGTATTTTTCCGAGACGAACGCAATGGCATAGCCCGTTTCCCTTGATTCCCATTTTAGAATTAAATTCTGCCTCGATTTATGTTATTACAGGTTATTGAAAATACGGGTTGTTACATTCTCCCCTCCTTAAAGGATTTCGTCCCCGAAATCTTCAAGTTAGGAAGAACGTATCCTACCATCCAATCATCCATCTACTCAAAGCATCATCCACGAGCAATCATTGTCCTTACAAGATTCTAAATGCTGGATGGATATATGCAAAAGTGTGTGTATATGTACTTACCTAATGCGAAAATCAGGCGGTTACTGATACAGTAAACCTCCTTAATGCAAACCATGATAGTGCCATGCATCCAATATGTATGCGAAACCCTATTGACACATACAAATTTCTACATGCGTGCACAACCATACACAAAAATGCATCATCCATATGATAACACAGCCATGATACATCCATCAATCTAACTACCACATCCATTTATGCAATATGCAACATGAAGTGACTGAGCCGATCTAGTGCCTAATGTGTGTGTATATGCATCCACGAGCAACCACTAGCAAACAATTGCATCCATATGCATCCATCAACCATAACATGTTTCAAACACATGTTTCAACCATAGGTTTTACCCTATCTAAAGGTCATAGGTATTAGCGAGAGGATATACTAAAGATAAGATAAGTACTAGACAAGCAATAAAGGAGAAGTTAAAAGACATACTCTCAAAAAGAAATGGATACAAAGAACGCATCTTCGCTTCCGTCTCCCAAGTAGCATTGCTTTCGTCATCTCCCCATTGCACTTTAACTAGCTGGACTTCTCTGTTCCTCAACTTCCTAGTTTCTGACCCAAGGATGCGAGTAGGAGCTCGTCGAATCGTCGCGTCACGCTCTACCTCTACATCTCTAAGCAAACTCGGCTCTACCACCTCTGCGGTCTCATGTAAGCACTTCCTCAAATGTGATACATGGAATACATCATGAACACCACTAAGTCTGTCGGGCAACTCCACCCTATATGCCATCCGTCCAATCCTTTCCTTAATAGGAAATGGCCCAACAAATCTCGGTGCTAACTTCCCAACGGACCCAAAGCGAACCACATTTCTCAATGGAGATACTTTGACAAAAACCATATCCCCAACCTCAAACTCAAGTTCCGTCCTTCTCCGATCCGCATAAGATTTCTGTCTATCTTGCGCTGCTTTCATCCTTCTTCGAATTAAATCAATCTTCTCTGAAGTCTCTCTAACCATATCCGGCCCAAGCAAGATCTTATTCGTAGATTCCCACCAACATGTAGGAGATCGACAAGGCCTTCCATAAAGAGCTTCGAAAGGAGCCATACCAATACTGGACTGAAAGCTGTTATTATATGCGAACTCCACCAAAGGAAGATGTTCTTCCCATGTACCTCCAAAATCCAAGATACAAAGCCTCAAGAGATCTTCTAAGATACGGTTCACCCTCTCGGTCTGACCGTCCGTCTGAGGATGATATGCGGTGCTCAAACACAACTGAGTCCCTACCGCCTCTTGCAAACTTCTCCAAAACTCACTAGTAAAGATAGGATCTCGATCACTCACAATGCTGGATGGCACGCCATGCAATCTAACAATCTCCCTAACATAGACCGAAGCAAGCCATGGAGCGGTCCTCTTACTCTTCACGGGTATAAAATGGGCACTCTTGGTAAGTCTGTCCACCACAACCCAAATTCCCGTATTGCCCTTCCTCGATCTCGGTAACCCATCGATGAAATCCATCGAGACACTATCCCACTTCCACTGCGGAACTTCCAATGGGTGTAGCAACCCACCGGGTTTCCTTTGCTCCGCTTTAACTTGTTGGCACACTAAGCATCTAGCCACATACTCGGCCACATCTTTCTTCATACCGGCCCAGAAGAAAACTCTCTTCATATCTTGGTACATTTTGTCTCCACCTGGATGGATAGTCATTCTTGAACGATGTGCATCATCCAAAATAGCCTTCTTCAAACCCTCATCTTGCGGTACACAAAGTCTACCGTCTCTATGCAACCATCCCTTATCATCTATGGTGTATCTACCCAAATGGCTGGACGACTCCCCTCTTATAAGCTTCTCTACCAACTCAACCAACTGTGGGTCGTCTCGCTGAGCCTCGCCAATCCGTCTCAAAAGAGTAGGTCTAACCTCCAAGGATGCCAACAAACCAGGTACAAAATCAACAGAAGGTCTGAAGTCGAACAAAGAAAGAAACTCCAAGCTTCGCCGTTCTACGAACAATGGACTTAAAGATAGCCTTTTTCTACTCAAGGCGTCAGCCACCACGTTACCCTTGCCAGGGGTATATGCTATCTCGAAATCATAGGATGCTAAGAACTCCATCCACCTTTGCTGTCTTAAGTTTAAATCTTTCTGAGAGAATAAGTACTTCAA